>JALIZF010001570.1:0-330000 GCA_029948255.1 Telmatactis stephensoni
CTATGACAAGATCAACTACATATACACACGAAATCCGTATCAAGCGATTATGTAAGTACAATGGGTCATTCACCTCAGATGATGTCGTACGTCGTTTGACTAGAACTGTCAGATTGCTTTGGCTACATCGTTTTGTAAGTGAACTATTTTGGGATGCGCTACAATGAGGGACGAATTGAAATCTGTATAACACCGTTAATAAAAGAGATAATTTACTGCCATTTCAAGCCTATGGTCTTGTCAAGGAGTTTCTTGAAAGATGGCAGACCAGCAGACTCAGATTTTCCCAAATTACAGTGGATGGCCAGATCCGAGTCCTTTGGTAAGAGAAGAAGAAGAATTTTCTTTAGGACCTAAGTCGGAGTTAGGGCCCAAGCTCAAAACGTCAGTAAGTTTGTTTCTTTTTTGTACAGTGTTACAGATTTCCATTCATCCCTTACTACCTTTTTAAAATCAATTGATGCCAATTGTCCTTTTATTCTCAATTAGGAATACAAATCTGAATAAGCTTTCAAAGAAAATCGGTAAAGCATTTTGGCGGCTGTAGTGAAATGACACTATAATATACTAATTATATCATTAAACAGGGGCGGATTTAGGGGAGGGTGCAGGGTGTGCGCACCCCCTCCTGAGATGACTTTGGTCCCTTTTCTTCTGTATATTTTTCTGAAATATCCTCTGGATAGTTTCCAATTTCTATAACGCTGCCCCTCCCCCCCCCCCCGAAAAAAATCCTGGATGCACCCCTCCCTGAAGAAAATCTTGGATCCGCCCCTGTTAAAGATAATGAATTTGTTGTATTGGTAGATGAGCCATCAGCACCAAACAACTTCAGTCATCATCGTAGTCTCACAAAGAGCTTAAATTGTTCAGTTGTTGCAAGACTGGCATGGATGCCCCCATTGAAAGACGGAGGAACATCAGTTATGAGCTATGTGGTCGAGTACAAGCCATTGGGTCAAAAATGGAGTAAATCCGTACATCGTCACGTCAAAACTAATCATATAGACATTTGTAGACCACCACGTGATCAGGGAGGGGATGGTCTGCGCGTGCGTGTTAAAGCTAAGAACAAAGTTGGTGTTGGCATCCCATCGCCTGCTACTGTTGTAACTTTTTGGGGTAAGAAATATTTGAGTATTTTTAAGTATTTTTGCCGCGATCGCAGAGACAGATTTTAGAGTTCAATCCGGAAGCATTTCCAAATGATCATTCATCAGATTTTTCAGCGATCGTAGCGATGACAGCGATCGTAGCAATCATATTAAAACCAAGCTTAAGAAAAGGTGTTTTCACGACGTCCTTCACTAACACAATTTCTCATTTCAAAGATGAACCAACAGCTCCTCAAAATCTAAGAACCTACTTAGTGCGCAATTTCGGCGAACCAAAAATCAGGCTCACTTGGGGATATCCACGTGATGACGGAGGAGTCGATGTTTCCGCTTACCAAATAGAATACAAGCCCGTGGGCTCACCTTGGAGTAATGCTGCAAAAATTGAAACTGTAGAGCAGAAAGTTACGTTGTGGAAGACCTCTAAGGACGTCAATGTCTACGAGGTTCGTATACGAGCCATAAATGGCGTTGGTTTTAGTGATGCATCAAGTATCATCAACGCTGCCTTTGCTGGTAAGTATATTATACTTTACAAGTCATCTAAATATTTAGCAAGTTGATCAGGATTTCAATGACGCTCAGGCTTTTAAAACAACTAAAGGATACGCTTCAAGAAATTCTCATGCCCTCTCATCATCGTGCTCTCCCACGTTCATCTAGACCACGATTAACGCACGCTAAGCATTATTGACCATTATTAAATAACTATGATATAACGCGCGCTCTGATTGGCCAAAGGACGCGTGTCGCGCGTTCTCTATGAGAACACACAGCACGCGCGCGCACATTTTCAAACTTTCTCCAACGAAAAAAGAAAATAAAACTTCAATTGTATTTTAACATTCCTTCACGAAAAAGTAAAGGCTGACTGGCAAAAGTCAACTTTCCTTTGGCTTTGGTAGATTCTACTTTCTTTTGCCTTCCAGCATGGCAGATTTGGTGCTTTGTGACCGGGCTATATTATAGACTGAAAGACCTATTTGACTGCAAAGTTAAACCTTTCTTCGAGGATACAATTTTCATTTGTCACTCTGCTGGACATTTACAAATTCTGGTTGTAATGGTGAAGATAAAGTTTAAACTAAACGAATTTTTTTGCGAAATGTTGCGGCAACATGTTGTGGTTCTGAACATTTTAAAAAACCACGTTCCAGAGCAAGTGGTCAAATTTTAAGTTTAAAATTTTAGAAATTTCAGACATTATTGTACATAGTTTACCAAACTGACAACAAACGAGTTATCAATTTTTTGCTGTCAATTTCTTGCACTCTACAAAAGGTAACGATGTGCCAAAGATTGTGTAATGTCTCCTTCATGCTTGCTGGTTATAGATCATTATACATCACGCACTTTTAAAAAATGCCCTTAGTAATTGTTAATTCGTGAGGAATTCATAACAAAAATGGATGTAATCAAAGGTACAATAAAACTGGCAAATACTATATTAATTAGGGCGTTGTTTTGCATTTTAGAAGTTCCTTCAAGACCACTAAACGTAGAAGACAAAATTTTGCCTCATGCAAGACCAACCTTGCCTCACATTCACATCCACTGGAATAGACCATTAGATGATGGCGGCTTACCGATAACTATTTATCGACTTGAATACAAGACTTTGTCGCAAAAGAACTGGAAATTAGCCAAACATTTCCTTATTAAGGAAGAAAACTTTGTTATAAACCATGTGGAGAAAACTCAAGATTACGTGGTACGAGTTGCTGCTATAAATGACATGGGAACTGGACCATGGGCAAGTCCTATTACTGTAAGATATAGAGGTAAGTTTCCATCTAGGATTACACTAAAACTTAGACCCATCTTGCCCTTGGAAAACGGGATGGAAAGGTGTGATCAATAGAGCCAATACGACTCTCAAAAGGGCTCAACGGCTATAAGGCAACCGCAAAAAGGCAGTATTCGTTTTTCACAGGGGCAGCGGAAGCGGGGATCTGGGGATGGGTTGGAGGGTTGGGGGGAGGGGGGGGGAGGGGGGATGAGACCTTAGGGTTATACGTTAGGGGCCCCTAGGTTCTCCAATAATATTTTAAGGCAAAGCAATTTTGAAACGGTCAATACAGGCTATTTTGATGTGCCCCTCCAGTTATTTTCTTTAAGCTTCCGCCGCCCCTGTTCAATACTGAAAGAAATGCGAGAAAAATCAGTTATTGTCGGAATATAATACATCAGGGAAATGAAGACCCTTTGTTGTTCTTGTTGTCAATTTTGATCATGATTCACATTAGCTAGGGCTATGTCTTTCTTCCTGTATTTCTTATAACTATATCTCCCAAAATGCCTTGATGAAATTTCCTACCCCCGCCCCCTCCCAAAATAAAGGCAAAATATATTTTATTTTGAGCTAAAATAATTTTTTTACCTTTTTTTCCTATACAGAAAAGACTTTTGTTGTTTTCAAAGCTCGTTCCCATGGAACAAGACATGTCAAGAGCGAGGTTTCGTTTTACATTTTACTTGCGTTGCACCTCTTCTCATACCATCTTCACTAACCAAGTTTAACATCTTTATGACTGGAACTTCACATTTGCCAAGGACTTCAACGGCCCGAACGCACGATGCAACTAGTTCTGCAACAATTCAGAGTAGTATGATCATCCCTGCAATGTTGCGCGCAATGTTGCATAAAATAGAACTCCATCCGAAACATCCAACTGTTGAGCGCAAAGCAGCGCGCATCTTTTGCAGGGTTTGGCACACGGTGCAACTTTATTTCCAAAATATTTGAACGTATGATCCTTTGGCTTATTGTGAAGCTACTACGTGATAAGTACGAATAATAATTTTGAAGAGCTATATACAATTAATCCTGTTATACACTTACAGAATAACTCTGTTATACAAATAACTCTGGTATACACTTATACAATTAATCCTGGTATACACTTATAGGTGCAATTAATTCTGGTATTCTGGTATACACTTATAAGTGCAATTAATTCTGGTATACACTTACACAATTACTCTGATACACGCTTATACAATTAATACTGGTATACACATATACAATTAACGCTGGTATACACTTACACAATTATTTCTGGTAAACACTTACACAAAAACTCTGATACACGCTTGTACAATTATACTGGTATACACATATACAATTAACTCTTGTGCATACTTATACAATAGACCTTTTTCGAGTTTGTTCATACCGCTGTAGAATTAGACAACAGACGCATTGGTGCAGGGTTAGTCTCGAGTCAAGGTAGATTATTCGAAAATACCAGCGAGAAAAGCAATACATTTTGACTAAGAACAATAAAGAAATCAATTTTATTCTCATTGGTCTTTCTTGAAAAGGAGGCTAACCCTGTATAAATGCGCCTTTTGTCAAGAAGCTCAGCGGTCTCTAGTAATTAGAAACTGGACTATTAATCCTGCTATACACTTATAAGTCCAATTACACTTGTACAATATTATCTGTTTTGCACTTGTACAATATTAATTCTGGTATACAACTATACAATTAATCCTAGTATACACATATTGGAGTTAGTTTGCAAAAATGGTAATCTTGTAGCGCTAGCCAAAAAAGATTAAGCATTGCTCAATTTCTGTGATATTAAAAGTGCTTCAATAGCTTTAAGCTCGACACATATAGTTAACATCATGACCTTTTAATGAAAAAAAGACGTAAACACACATGTTGCAGGGACAATTCTCCCCGTGTGCACTGCATGTTTTCGATAAAAGAATGTCCCGCGAGACAAGTCCCATGGATTCAAACTGGTTTGAATTTAATTTGTCGAAAATGAAATGGCAGCATTTTTAGCCAAATATTAGTCAACGCATCGTATCCACTGCTACAAAATAAAGACGAACAAATAAAGAAGGATCATCAAAAAAGCTCTTCGTATTTAAAAAGCTTTTACTGAAACATGTCGTCTTCCGAGTAGAACGCACCAGAGGACTTCTTGTCTCTGCAACATGTCGCCTAGTGGGCACCAAACCTTATTAAATCATAAATAAACGTATGCAACTAATTTAACCCCGTCTATTAGGTATAAATTGAATCCAAGTATTTGTCCAAATATATAAAAACTATGTTTTTATTTTTAAAATTTCTCAACACACTGAGATGCTTTTCAGTGAGTTAGAACGAAAACAAAAACAAAACAAAACAAAACAAAACAAAAACAAAAACAGAAAAAAAAGAAGGATTTACCCCAGTCTGGGGGGCAACGCGATTGTTTTTGGCTTTCCTTTGACATGAAAACTTTTCTATGTAAAACGTTTTCACTCTTTTGCATGTCTTCCACGTGGAGAATTACTGCAAGAAGTCTATTGGGTAATGTCTGCACTGCCCTCGGCTTAATAATCGCGTAGATAATGTTCAAGTGCTAGAATATTGTTATTATTGTTATTGTTATCGTTATCGTTATCGTTGTTACGTTTTTGTTATCGTTATTGTTATTGTCATCGTTGTTATTTTTTTATTGTTATCGTTATCGTTATTGTTACTGTTATTGTTATTGTTATTGTTATTGTTATTGTTATTGTTACTGTTATTGTTATTGTCATTGTCATTGTCATTGTCACTGTCACTGTCACTGTCACTGTCACTGTCACTGTCACTGTACATGTCACTGTCACTGTCCATTGTCCATTGTCCATTGTCCATTGTCCATTGTCCATTGTCCACTGTCCATTGTCCATTGTCCATTGTCCATTGTCCATTGTCCATTGTCCATTGTCCATTGTCCATTGTCCATTGTCCATTGTTGTTATTGTTACTGTTACTGTTACTGTTATTGTTATTGTTATTGTTATAATAAATAATAATAATAAATAAATATTTCTATAGCGCCATTTCCGATAGCTCAATGGTGCTTAACAATATTACAATTTTTATCCTAATCCTATAAAATTCTATAAAATGGTAATTCTAATCCTATGAAAAAAAATGATGATAATAATAACATCAAAACTATATGTGGTAATGCGGTAAAATATGTAAGTATAATACGGTAATCTTATTTGAATTTTTCTTTAACTAATCATTTGGCATCTGGCACTGGCACTGGCACTGGCACTGGCACTGGCACTGGCACTGGCACTGGCACTGGCACTGGCACTGGCACTGGCACTGGCACTGGCACTGGCACTGGCACTGGCACTAGTACTGGCACTGGCACGGGCACTGGCACTGGCACTGGCACTGGCACTGGCACTGGCACTGGCACTGGCACTGGCACTGGCACTGGCACTGGCACTGGCACTGGCACTGGCACTGGCACTGGCACTGGCACTGGCACTGGCACTGGCACTGGCATTGGCATTGGCATTGGCATTGGCATTGGCATTGGCATTGGCATTGGTATTGGTATTGGTATTGGCATTGGCATTGGCATTGGCATTGGTATTGGTATTGGTATTGGTATTGGTATTGGTATTGGTATTGGTATTGGTATTGGTATTGGTATTGGTATTGGTATTGGTATTGGCATTGGCATTGGTATTGGCATTGGTATTGGTATTGGTATTGGCATTGGCATTGGTATCTTATTACCTTATCACGGAAGCATCACCACATCACACCTGTGCTTATTAATCTACACTGGCTCCCTATTGAGGAACGGATTAAATATAAGATTCTTCTCCTTATTATTGGTATTGGTATTGGTATTGGTATTGGTATTGGCATTGGTATTGGTATTGGTATTGGCATTGGCATTGGTATTGGCATTGGTATTGGTATTGGTATTGGCATTGGCATTGGTATTGGTATTGGTATTGGTATTGGTATTGGTATTGGTATTGGTATTGGTATTGGTATTGGTATTGGTATTGGTATTGGTATTGGTATTGGTATTGGTATTGGTATTGGTATTGGTATTGGTATTGGTATTGGTATTGGTATTGGTATTGGTATTGGTATTGGTATTGGTATTGGTATTGGTATTGGTATTGGTATTGGTACTACAATCACTGACAATATGATGACCAATCTATGTTGTCTTCAAACTATAATAAGTTATCCTTGATATATTATTGTAGAGCTTATATCTCCGCGGTCGTCTCTCGCCGTGGCAAGAATACATAGCCTTTTGTACCCGTGACGTAACGAAAAAGCTCCGTGTGGACATTTGTAAACGCATACTTTCGAAAACGCTGACGTCACAACATCAGTCAATACCTGTTCAGTGAAGCGTTAACCATTGTTTTCGAGTTGCAGCGTTTACGTGTCGACGGGTCTAAACGCATAGAAATATATACCTTTACAAGCATGAAGTTTTTCTTTCATATGGACGCCGCTGAAACAAATTGTAAACGGCCGTCAAAATGCAATTTCGTGTGGACAGAAATATTTCTATGCGTTTACAAACGTAATACGCATGCGTGTGGACAGGATTTATCCACCCTGGCCTTGATCATTGCAACTCTCTTCTTCATGGACTTCCCAAGAATTTACTTCAAAAACTTCAGTCTGTTCAAAATGCTGCTGCTCTTCTTATTACCTTATCACGGAAGCATCACCACATCACACCTGTGCTTATTAATCTACACTGGCTCCCTATTGAGGAACGGATTAAATATAAGATTCTTCTCCTTACCTTCAAATCGCTATATGGTCTGACACCTTCCTATGTTAGTGACATGATTTCTAGATATATGAACTATATATACCAACTCGAAACCTTCGTTCTTCGTCTGAGATGCTGTTGGCCTCAAGACCCTACCGTCTTAAACATATGGTTTTCGCTCTTTTTCTGTTGCTGGACCAGAACTTTGGAATTCATTGCCGTCATCGATAAGATCAATTTCCAGTCTATCTTCCTTCCAAAACGGAACTCAAAACTTGCCTTTTTGAATTAGCTTTTTGTTTGTAGATTTATTTTAATATCCTTTAATCCTAGCGCTTAGAACAGACTTGAATAAGCGCTATAAAAAATTATATTATTATTATTATTATTTCATTTCAATCTATTGTTTCGTGTCCAAGAAAAATATCACTCAAGTTTCCTCATAATAATTAGCAAGAAAATATTCCATTATTCTTAATTCAGGAAAGGTTGTTGAAAGATTGTTTGAAATATTTTTTTCTTGATTCATGAGATATACGTCTCATCTACACTGTTTTTTTTCAGATATTTAATCCGAGTTTTCGGGTTCCAGAACGATCATGGACCAACAAGTTTTAAGTTCTCAAGCGAATCAAGCTATTTTTCTCTGATGTTATATTAGAAAACGTTTTCGCTTATCGAAACGGCAGGGTTTTTTTTCTGTAAAGACGAAAGTTTCGTCTACGATGTGATCTGCGTATTGATAAACTTTCTCAGAATAAACACGAGACACATAATTTCGTCCAGGACAAATTTTAAGATTTCGTCAAACGGCGTACAGTTTTCAAGCTTTCTCATGACGAAAACTTCATCTGTTTTATGGATTTAACATAAATTTGAAATTCCGTATCGGACTAAAATTACGTCGTCCAAGATAAAAAGAGCTACTTAGTCGACTTCAATCTATCCAACGATCACTTTTTTGCCCAGCATTGAGGATTTTTCATTCTTTTTGAAGAGTGATCCTTTTGATATAGAACGTTTAGCTGACCGCTTTACATCAAGCTGTTGTCATGCCAACAGCGAGCGTAAAGAATGAATGAACCAATTACAGAAAACTAAAACATAGTTTTGAATTTTACATTTTAGGTGTTGAACAAGAGATATTTGTTTTGCTAGTCTCGAGGTTCAGTGTTGTCCATTGTGGATGAAAAATAATCTTTTGCGATGAATGAGCTTGACTCTTCAGGCTCAAAGAAAACAATTCAGAACCGTAAACAACTGTTTCTCCTCATTTCCTGTAATTTTCTTGCATTTATTGTAAATATGATAATCCTATATTAGTGGGACGACGATGAAATCTTGACCGTTTGAAAGGCGATTTTTCGGATTAAAAATCAAAGTATTAGTTGAGTAAAATAGAAATCCGATGTGTAAAAAAATTGGGAAAAAATCATATACCTAAAATTTTGAGTTGAATTGTCTCTGAATGCCTTCCGCCATTAATCCATCTGGCACTTTGAAAGGTCAAATTGATGAAAAGTGAAAACTGATTATTTTTTATCAGAAGCATTTTAAACATTTTAAGCACATTATCACGGAGAAACTTGTGTTTAAAACCTAAGAGAACAATAGCGTTGAGTAACCGACGTCATATGACGTCAGTTACTCAAAATTTAGATGCTAAAATACTTAACAATTTCTATCCGTCTCCTCTAAATAGGAAGAAAATGTTGTTTTATGGTGATAGTTGGGCCATAATTATCGGTGTGACTGAGTTTCAAGTCATTTTCATTCGTTATAAATTTTCATCCAAGTGCTCCTTTGAATAATGGCGACCGATCAATCGCTTTGACATGTTAATACGAATGCTATAAGGATGTCAACAAATATAAAAATAATAAGGGCGCTAATTTCATCGTCGTCGCACTTTAAATCAAATGAAGTAATGATTTGTTTTGAAAACGTTTTCATGCCTCCTATTTCGATGCTTTACAGCTCGCTAGTTTCCTTATTGAGATAGTCCAGCTGGCTCTGTTAGAATCCTGTGACGTTTGTTTGCCGATCATTTAACTTTGTAGTCTGTTGAAAGGAAACTTCCATGTTTTTTGGTCTTTTGAAACTGATTCAGTTTTAAGTAAGCTGTTGTCCCTTTTCCTAAAGAAAGCGAACAGAAATAAAAAAAGATTATATTTTGCTTTGCTTTATCATTTTTTTTTCTTATAAAATACATGAATGTTGTATTTTTAAGTTTTTTTCAATGGTCAACTTCAGTTTTCAAATCCAAATTGTGCCGTAAAACACAAAGATGGTGACGTCATAGCCGTATTTACATACTCTCATTTAAACAGCCAGTCAGAGTGCGCGTAGTATCTTAGTTATTTTATAAAGTGTATTAGATTTTGTCTGACTTACAAGTAAGGAACCGTTGTAGATTTAACAAACGTGATGCGTGAATTGACAACAAGTGTGAATTAAATGGATTCTCGAACGTGGAGTCTCGACGTCGTCACAGTTATCACGGTTATTGTTATTTATTTCCTGTTATCGCGTCGCGTCGCGTTTGCTAAATCTACCTTCCTTGGATGACAGATGCTCAGCCTCCCAAGGCTAGTCTTGAACTTAGCAAAATACGTCCTCTGGCCACTACCACTACAACAACAACAACTTATAACTGACAAATATACAAAAACAAAAACGAACCAACCAACCAACAAACAAACAGATCGACAGACAGACAGACAGACAGACAGACAGACAGACAGACAGACAAACAAAAAGAAAAATAGACCTCTATGAGGCCATGTGGTTACTGGCAAGGCCTTTCCCTGGTTGGGGGTGGGGGTAGGGGTTTACTTCGACTAATTACTCATGCCCAGGCCATAGGCCGGGAACGAGTTATAAACTGCAAATGTTTTTTTTTCTTTTTTTCCTGTGTTCGTCTCGAGAATGCAGCATTCTTGCGCAATCGGTCACGTGTTACACCCCTGATTGGTTAAGAACGTAAAAAACAATGTCATTCATTCATCACCTCCGTTGTGAACGCCAGCGAGGAACTTTAGGAATGCAAGATGGCCGACTACAAAGAAAATACCTTCTAGAGACAGGCTTTTCCTGCAGTATCACAATGTAATTTGGAGCTTTTAACTCGAGATATACCTATATACTTATAAGAGCTTCAGAATGGGCTGTTATTTTGAGCTTCATCTCCAATACTTTGACCAAATATCGAACTCTAAATGGAGTACTGGAAAGGAGGCCCTCGCGATAAAGACGGGTAAAGACTATTTCCTATGAGCTGGAAAACTACGATTTTCTCATCCTACATGTTGCTAAACGAACATACATAGAAGCAAGTCAATTATATTCCTCATTCAAGCATTCAAGAGATCTTGAAAAGTTTTTGTACTGATATCGAATTATCACCAGACAATTTATACGTTTCTATTTGACCTCGCGTTTGGTCACGTAATGTCTTTTATTACTCGTGCCCAGGCCTTTAGGCCGGGAACGAGTTATAAACTGCAAATGTTTTTTTTTCTCTGTTCGTCGCCAGAGGAGGCCTTTCTTGCGCAATCGGTCACGTGTCTTTTTCTTTCTTCTTCTTCTTCTTCTTCTTCTTCTTCTTCTTCTTCTTCTTCTTCTTCTTCTTCGTGTTCCTGCTCCTCACCACGTTCTTTACTGACCTGTCTGACCTGTTCCCCCTTCTTCTACCCTTTCTTCTGCTCTTGCTCCTTCTCTAGCTAGCTTGGCACCTTAAAAATGCCAGGCAGACTTGCCTGATTTCCCTGTTCATAGAACCGTAGATGATAGGATTTAACAAAGCTTCTATGAAGAACATCGAATAAATGATCGGTTCTGTCACTTTTCTTAAGTCTGTCTTTACCATAATTGCAGCCACTACGATCACAGGTAAAAACCTAGAGAAGAAATATACCATACCAAGATATGTGGCAATCTTGGCTGCTTTCTTTTCAGCGTTGTTAAATAGAACGCTTGGCTGGCTTTGTTGAGATTCAGTTTGGACTCGGTTGCGCTCTGAAATCACTAGCCAGATCAATACAGCAAAAATCAAGGTAGAGATTGAAGACGCGAGAACAACCGACAGTACAATATAGTTTCCTACTTTTTTAAATAATTTTGAAGTCATTACAAGGCCACCAACGAACCACTGGACAACAGCAGCAATGAGAATCCGCTTTTTCGTCACGTTATTGCGATGCCATATTGGAAACTTGACGCCCAAAAGTCTCTCAAAGTTTATAAGTTTGATTTGCAAACCTGAGGCCATGGCAAAACTCAAACTCACCAAAAAGAATATTTCCAAGTAGCAGTTCGGTTGAAATTTCAGTTGATAAAGGATTTCTCTGGCTAAAAACAGCGGACAGCAAACTGTACCTACCATCACATTGGCCACAGAGATGGCACCTAGAAGAATGTTGCCCTGTGTTCGTATGGCTGGCTTTTTGTAAAACGCAACGACGATAACACCGTTGAGAATAACAATAAAAGGATATAACAAGGCGCTCGTCGTAAGAGCATAGAGAGAGACTGTTAAAGAAGCAGATGTTGCCTGGTTGATCTGTCTGACGTTCAGATTATAAAGTGGGCTACACTTACTGACTTGTTGGAGACTCGAAGAGTTTGTAGAATTACTGATGTTTGTGAACGGCATCATTCGTTGCTTGTTTGCGCTTGATATTAGACTAAAAGAAGCTTTGATAGTAAAAATTGAGATATATAGTTAAAGTAAAGGAAGAAAAGTTTCCGGGTTTTCTTTTTCTTTGACTGGCCTAAGCTTTTACGATTTCATGAAATCTGATTGGTTGAAAAACAGCTTTATTTTCATCTAACGTACTAATGCAAGCTGTTAATTTGAGCAATTACAATGCTTTTCCAACCAATGGGGAGATTTTTGAAGTGTAGTCGTTATTCTTTATTTTGGTACGCAATAACAATACATCTCTATTTTCTTCAAATTTTAATGGAAATTGGCTTGCTAGTTCTTAATGAGGATTAAATACTTTGAGTGCAGCTGTTTCTGAGAAATTTCCGAAAATTAAATACTGCTGGTCACATAGTATTTTGAGATCCTTCACCGACAGAATTGATTTTTTTCAGGAAAAAAAGTAGTTTGTGTAAAAATCAAATGCTTGTGTACGAAACCTACAGTTGGACTCAATCAGGGCTAAGCTTATTTAGAAACTATGCCTTGGGACACGTAAAGAGTTTATTGACATTCCTGAAATCCATTAAAAAGAGAGTTTTTTTCACGTAGTCAAGCATTGGGCAACAAAAACTATTCAGCTGAAAGATAACTGTTGTAAAATTCTAAAGTTATTACTTTCAGAAAGTTGAGGTTACTTGTTAGTGGTTTTGATTAATAAAAGTTGGATAAAAGTGTTAATCCAAAGTGAAAATTTGAATCGAAAATGAGTTTTAGGCTTTCTTTCGCACATTTATGTTTTCCTGCCTTCGGTTGTCAGATCATTGTCTACATCACCGAAAGCTTATTCAGTGCTACATTTAGCGAGCTCGTTTTCTGGCAGGCTGTCAACACAAAATTACACTTATCATGGAGTTAATTGGCAATGGGGGAAACCCCGAAGCCGCTTTTAATAGAAATTATAAAAATGTCAATATTAGCAAATCACATGCGTACATATCCTGTATGGCCAGAAAAGGTGAGGGCAAAAACACGCCCGATAAAAAAACTTCTAAATATCGTGGACAGGCGCTTGGAGGAGGCGGACTTTGAGACTAGCGTCAACCCGTCAGACGTCGAGTCAGAATGGTGCTGTACACCTAGCAAAAGGGGTCCTTATTGGGACCAGCCCAAGCCTCCTGATTGGTCCTTTCCATCATACGATAGTCGATAAACTATATATGGAGAGTTACATAACTATTATCTCAATAACCAGATTGAAGACACAGAGGCCATTGTTGTCTAAAATGTAAGAATCAACGTGACTTGGCACGCGGACAATTAACTATTAGCATGCTAGAGTCGGCAAAAAAATTAAAAACACATACAAATCCTATTTGTGCCAAATATATAATTTACAATATAATTCTTTACATTTGCCTTGAAAGTTGCTAAATTTGAATAAAATTAAAATACAAGATAACCACTTTGTACAATTCAAAAGATTGATCTAAACAATTAAGCATTGTATCTTAGTAGATCTATTATTAACTGATAAAAATAGAATTTGAGTGTTAATCAAAAGCGAAAATTGGAATTAAAACATGCACGAGAGGCTAGTTTTTGGCACTTTTAGCCATTATTACTCGATATTGACAAAATAATCTCCTCTTAATACATAACAGTCTTGAAAATGATTTCAGGCACATTAAAACGTCGACTATCGGCCATATTACGCAATAAGTCTTTACCCTTATGACGTGTCATATACCTAACTACCACAATCCTTTTCGAAATTTCTCTTGATATTCAAATGTTAAAACTCCTTTGAGAATACTAAGACAAATAGTGAAAAAAATTGGCGCATGTGGCCACTGCTTTATGACTGGGATAGAAAGAAAAAAATAGCTGTAAAAGAAGAACAAATGAAAAGAAAGAAAAATGCGAAAAAAAAAAGAAAAAAGAAAAACCACTTCCGATTCTCGGAACCCTCGCTCCAAAAGCACATTCAAAGCGGCGGGGAACAGTTGAGTCAGGCCTTATTCGTAAAGGTTTGATATCACGTGCCAGATCGAGATCGAAAGTCGCATTCTGACCCATTCTTGAACGATCTTTGCAAGTGTTTTGAAATATTTCTTTCCAAGATGGTGAGGGATGTGAAGCCACTTAGTATCTTCATAGATACTATAATCCATACATTTGAAGACCTAACGTGTGTTGTTGGAGAAAAGATCGAGTGTTTTCAATGGGTTTAGTCCACGGTTAGCATTCCTGACTGTTTGCATCCTGGTGATCAGTTGATGTCCTAAAATGTGCCAAACAAGTCACAGGAGTCGTTCTAAAGTCAAAAAACGTGGCAAGCTTTCATCGATTGCTTTTCCATGGTCAAAGCTTTTACTTTTGTGCCCGCCATTGCGAAGATCGTTCAGGAAAGCGAATTTCGATCTGGCATGCGTTGTCCACATGATATCAAAAATATGTGAATAAAGCCCGAGTCAACTGTTTTGCACTCCGCTTTGTATTCACGCTCTACCTAGTAGTAGTAGCTCTCAAAATGTTTTTGTTTGTTTATTTCTAACACCTAATATTTTTTTTTCATAATTGATTGGTTACGAAAATTGTCCTTTCTAGATTCTCGTTCAATGATTGATTCCAAAGTTCAGTTTTTCTTGGGCTTCCTGTGGTGTTACGCATGGACTTACTTACAACCCGATGACAAAATGGCTTCGCCTCTTTGAGGCAGTAGCCACAACTAGCATAACAAAAGAAACAATCGAAAAGAATTCTGGAAGAGTAGGTATGAAATGTTATAAGGGTAAAAGCTAATTATTGGATAAGGCTGAGGATGATATGAACAATTATGTAGCCGAGGTGGCTGTTAAAGCGCCGAAGCCGTAGGCTAGCGCTGAGGCGGATAACAGCCCCCGAGGTCTGCATGATTCTTCATATCATTCGATAGCCTAAAGCAATAACTGTTTTATTATTCATTCAAAATGTATATAACAAAGACGTTTGAACCTACCGAGATGAGCCGAGTTATCATATCAAGATATCGATCTGTACAAGGATTCTGAGGATTGTGGCACGAAAGTCAACGAAAGTACATGTATCGTGCCCTAAAAGAATGAACAGTTTATGTACTAGGAAACCTGCTAAAGAGCACAATCAGAATCAGAATCAGTTTATTTACACACATTTTATTTACAAATAATAATTTCTTATGGATATTATGTTAAATTCACTAAAGTATAAAGATGGTTTTAGTGAGGTAGTGCCTAAAGGCTAAGTAAACTGAAAAGTTATCGCGCGAGTTAGTTAAACTGTGAAGTTATCGAGCAGTTCACGAATATCCAGAAGAAGTATTTAAGACCAGAAAATTGTGAGTTCCTAAAGCCTCCTCGGGTGAATCCCGAGTTGTGGGACGACCTGGATGATAAACTAAGAGCCGTGAAGGTTCTTTTCAATCATTCCATAGGAACTTAATTAAGGGAATTATTCCTGTTATTATGTTGACCGATAAAGTGGTTGAAGCCAAAACACGAAAAGAAGATTCTATCAAGATAAGTAATGTTTACGATTTAGCTATGGATGTATTGACCCTTCAGGGAACTTTTGACGTGTGAAGTCATCCCTGCTCACAAGTCTTTGTGTCATGCGTCCCAGCCAATTACTACGATGCTCGTTGGGGATGAACAGTCCTAAAATGCTTGATAGAAATCCTTCTAAGAATGACACTGAAAACCTAAGGACTACAAGACGCTAAAATAGCGTTCACTCGGGCTACGAGGAAGCCAGAGTAACAAAGCCTGCTTGCAAAGGCCATCTGGGTAATTTTCAGTGCACACTTGCTCGGCCTACCACAGGTAGTCCGAGTAATGAGCCCATCTAAAAGAGATTTGGAGTTAAAATCGATACATTTCAGTTTTAGTCGAGATGAACTGTACGGGCTTCCTCGATGTAGAATAACACTGACAAGCAAAAATTATCCACATTTCAAAACTGTTAAAAATACTTACTTTATCGATGTTTGAGTCTTCGGTCTTGCCTCATGAAGGATTATTCTTGAACTTGGAAATGTTTTGATGATCATCCAGCAAAAGGAGCAGATCGAAAAATCCACATTAAAAACCATTAGTGTAACTTTTTGACGTCGCAAAGAAGATTCATAGAATGTCTGTGTACGCAAATCTATTCTTTTATTTACTCTTTCCTCTGTTTATTTACGAACTCATTCTTAAGATTACTGGACTTTGATTGGTTCTGCTATTTCCTCAAGGGTGTGTATAGGACAATGCTACTACCATCACAATGAAACCCTGCCGAATAGACTACCCCGATTAGACGTTGTAATCGTTAAGTGTTTAGATAGCGCAGCGGTATAAGGTGATATATCGTCTTCCTCCTTTGCCTTCGGGCAAAGACAACAGTTGTATGTAGCACTGGGACAGCGTGGGTGGGGCTTAAATCTTCATCCGAAACGTAAGTCGATTCGATGTCAATCGTTTTTGATTGGCTGCCGAACAGTGAAGTTTTTCTTAATACTTTGCACATGTGCAAGTAAATACTTGCACACTTCCGGTAACTTCATAGGTATCTAAAAGAACGAGATAAAATGAACACTAGTTTAAGCGCAGGAAAAAAGAAAAGCTTTGTGCTTGGCTATTTAGGCAAAACTAGACTCTAACGTAGAAATCAGTAAAAAAATTTAAAAGAAGTTACAACTTTTCTCGCAGGAATACCAATTAACACTGTTTGTGATTTTTGGTCTCGTGGGAGACGTCGCTGATGGCTTGTTTAGTAGATAATCATTTTACATCTACAATCGTTGAACCGTGCAAGGCAATTTTTTCTTTATTATCTTTTTCTTTCATCATCATCTTCTTCCTCTTTTTTGTTGTTGTTGTAGTCGTTGTCGCTATTGTTGTTGTTGTTGTTATGGTTCTTTTCTTCTTCTTCTTCTTCTTCTTCTTCTTCTTCTTCTTCTTCTTCTTCTTCTTCTTCTTCTTCTTCTTCTTCTTCTTCTTCTTCGTGTTCCTGCTCCTCACCACGTTCTTTACTGACCTGTTCCCCCTTCTTCTACCCTTTCTTCTGCTCTTGCTCCTTCTCTAGCTAGCTTGGCATCTTAACAACTCCAGGCAGGCTTGCCTGATTTCCCTGTTCATAGAACCGTAGATGATAGGATTTAACAAAGCTTCTATGAAGAATATTGAATAAATAATCGGTTCTGTCACTTTTCTTAAGTCTGTCTTTACCATAATTGCAGACGCTACGATCACAGGTAAAAACCTGGAGAAGAAATATACCATACCAAGATATGTGGCAATCTTGGCTGCTTTCTTTTCAGCGTTGTTTAATAGAACGCTTGGCTGGCTTTGTAGAGATTCAGCTTGGACTCGGTTGCGCTCTGAAATCACTAGCCAGATCAATACAGCAAAAATCAAGGTAGAGATTGAAGACGCGAGAAAAACTAACATCACAATATAGTTTCCTTCTTTTTTAAATATCTTTGAAGTCATTACAAAGCCACCAACGAACCACTGGACAACAGCAGCAATGAGAATCCGCTTTTTTGTTAAATTACTGCGATGCCATAAAGGAAACTTGATCCCCAAAAATCTCTCACAACTTAAAAGGTTAATTTGCAAACCAGAGGCAATGGCAAAACTCATACTCGACTCAAAGAATATTTCCAAGTAACAGTTCGGTTGCAATTTCAGTTGATAAAGGATTTCTCTGGCTAAAAACAGTGGACAGCGAACTGTACCTACCATCATATTGGCCACAGAGATGGCACCTAGAAGAATGTTGCTCTGTGTTCGTATGGCTGGCTTTTTGTAAAACGCAACGACGATTAAACCGTTGAAAATAACAATAAAAGGATATAACAAGGCGCTGGTCGTAAGAGCATAGAGAGAGACTGTTAAAGAAGCAGATGTTGCCTGGTTGATCTGTCTGATGTTCAGATTATAAAGTGGGCCACAATTGCTGACTTGTTGGAGACTCGAAGAGTTTGTAGAATTACTGATGTTCAGTGTGAACGGCATCATTCGCTGCTTGTTTGGGCTTGATATTAGACTAAAAGAAGCTTTTCATAGCAAAACTGAGGTTATAGTAAAGGAAGAAAAGTTTCCGGTTTTCTTTTTCTTTCACTGGCTTAAGCTTTTACGATTTCATGAAATCTGATTGGTTAAATTGACAGACAGCTTTATTTTCCAAGCAAGTAAGGCAAGCTGTTTAAAATTTGTAGCAAGCACAACACTTTTCCAACAAGGGGGAAATTTTTGATTTATAGTCATTATTGTTAATTTTGAGACGCAATAACTATACATTTCCGATTTATCAGTTCAAATTTTAATGAAACCGGAATCGGAATGTAATCCCGAATGCCAAATTCGCTAACCATTTCTAAATAAGGATAATTACCACCGTGTGCATAATTACGCGTCCAGCCAGACTAAAGTCTCGATTGTGATTTGGTCAATAGGCTACCGGGAAGCCAGTAAAGTGTACAGACATTGTATAGAAAACTCCGCCTCTGTCTGGATTTTTTGTAGCCTATTGACCAAATTCCCAATCGAGACTTTAGTCTGGCGGGACGTGTAGTTTTGCACACGGTGGTAAATACTTTGAGTACAGCTGTTTTTTCTGAGAAATTTCCGAAAATAAAAACTGCCGGTCAAATAGTATTTCATAGTTGAGATCCTTGACCGACAGACTCGGAGTTTATTCTTCTTCAAGTAGTTTGCGTAAAAGAAAATTAAATGCTTGTGTACGACACCCACAATCGGACTCAATCAGCCTGCCTGACCGGCCTGAACTTTTTTCGCTATTACATGACAAAATCAGCCCGGGCTAGGTTTAATTTTGTCACCACTTCAAAGCGGCTGTTCAATACACGTTCCGCTGCCACAATACAGCGTGGCTCAGGTTTTCAGCCTGGGCTGAAATGTTTAGTTGCGATATTACATGAGAATTTTCAGCACGTTTCGCCGGGCTGAACCTTCCAGTCCGGTTAGCTTGACCCGGGCTGAAATTTCCTCCCGGGCTGAATACAAAATTTCTTCATGTAATCGAAAACTTAATTTTATATACATTTGTTTCAGCCCGGGCTGAAAATCGTCATGTAATCGGGCCCTAAGAGGAGATTTTTTTTTCACGTAGTCAGGTATTGGGGAACAAAAACTATTCAGCTGAAAGATAACTGTTTTACAATTCTAAACTTATCAGTTGTTTTCAGAAAGTTTAGGTTACTTGTAAATGGTTTTGATTAGTAAAACTTGGATAAAAGTGTTAATCCAAAGTGAAAATTTAAATCGAAAATGAGTTTAAGGCTTTCTTTCGCACAATGATAATAATTCTTTAATCCTTTAAATACCAGAAAGATACAATACAATACAATACAATACAATACAATACAATACAATACAATACAATACAATACAATACAATACAATACAATACAATACAATACAATACAATACAATACAATACAATACAATACAATACAATACAATACAATACAATACAATACAATACAATACAATACAATACAATACAATACAATACAATACAATACAATACAATACAATACAATACAATACAATACAATACAATACAATACAATACAATACAATACAATACAATTTATTTCTGCATTTTTGAAAATATATATATGTACACACATTACAATTCAAATGTACAATAACAATTTTTTTCTTTTTACAATTTTTTGTTGTTTTTCAAGGAGTGGAGTGGCGTGGTTAAGATTGCAGGAAAATATTAGAGGAATGCATAGGCCCTAAGTTAACTTAAGTTTTCGAGTTAGGGCCTAGCAAATTTAGGTAAAAGTTTTTAAGACGGGAAATAATTTATAGTAAACTAACTACTTAGAATTCTAGATAGCAAATATAGGTTTAAAATAGCTAAAGGAGTTAATATGCAATATATATTTGTTATCTATTGAATTTTATCAAATAAGTACTTATCTCAAGCAGTTGTTAGGTAACATTGAACTTCAGAGAACAATTTTTCGTATTAGTATTGTAAATGTAAATGCAATAAATTATTGTCGAGACAATAAAGGATGAAAAAAGGAAAAAAAAAGAAGAAAAAAAGAAGAAGAAGAAGAAGAAGAAGAAAAAAAAGAGACCGAGTAATGTAAAATCAAGATGTCAGGTCTTTGAATTGTGTTAAAACAAGATAGTTTTTAGTCTTTTTGGGAAAAGAAAAAGTTGAAGATTCTTTTAAATAAATTGGAAGATTACACCAGTGATCAATTGCACAAAAAGATGTTTTTTGTTTGCCAATGTTAGTTCTTGCACGAGACTTGTAGAGGTTTTTTTTAGATGCATATCTGGTGTTATAAGAATGTACATTACCAGCATATTTGAAATAGTCATCAAATATATTGGGAAGTTGCTTATTGTGCCAGAGATGAGTAAATATCAACAATTGTAAGATATAAATATTCTGAACAGTGAGTATTTCAAGGAGATTTTGTAAAGGGAGTGCCTTTTCAGTTTTTGGGCCATAGAGTGTTGCAAAAAACATCAAACGTATAATATGATTTTGCTTCTTTTGAAGTTTGTCAATATCAGTTTTGTTGGTTCCACCCCAAGCCAAGATTGCATATGAAATATGTGGATAGATAAGGCTATAATATAACTGTCTCAAATTAGCTAAGGGTAGATAGTGTCTTAGTTTAGCAATAATACCAGTGTTACTAGAGATTCTCGAAGATATGTAAGAGATGTGATATTTCCAAGATAGATGTTCATCAATCAAGACACCTAGGTATTTTATATGATCTGTTTTAGTTATGGACTGATCAGATAATTTTATATCAATATTAGCTGATCTTTTTCGGTGAGATTTTATTAGCATGTAATTTGTTTTCTTAAGATTGATTGTCAGTTTGTTAATATTGCACCAAGTTACGACTTTATCTAGTTCATTGTTGACTAATGTTTCTAAGGACGATACGCTAGGTGATGAGGCAAATAAGTTTGAGTCATCAGCAAATATTCTAAAAGAGAGGTGCCTGGATGTATTTGGAAGATCATTAATATACAATAAGAATAGTAAAGGGCCTAAGGAAGATCCCTGGGGGATACCACATTGAATGACTTGCTCAGATGAGACAGAACCATTGAGAGAGACATACTGTTTTCTATTTTGTAGGTAATTAGTGAACCATTCTAAGGGAACACCTCTTATCCCATATTTTTCCAACTTTTGTAAAAGGATTTTGTGGTTGACTGTGTCAAAAGCTTTTAGAAAATCTAAAAAAATTCCACAAGTTACTAAGTTATTATCAATACCTTGTTTAAGTACATCAGTTATTTCAGTTATTGCTTGTGCTGTGGATCTGCCCTTTCTGAATCCAAATTGATATTTATAAAGAATTTCATATTTATCTAGGTAAGAAAGAAGCTGCTTGTTAACTAACTTTTCAAAAATTATAGAGAAGGGCGATAAAGTGGAAATAGGACGGTAGTTATTTGGGTCAGTGAAGTCACCTCCTTTGAAAATAGGAGTCACCTTAGCAGTTTTTAGTATATCTGGGACATCACCTTGGAGCAGTGAGTTGTTATAGATAATGGTCAAAGACTCGCATATTTCATCACAAGCCAATTTTATGCATTTTTGTGGTACACCAATAGAGGCTTTGTTAGTTTTTAGGTTCATAATTTGATCACTCACTTCACAAACGTTTATTGCTCGAAACATGAAACTATTTGGATGGGGAAAGTTAATGTAACTAGTCGGGGTTAAGGTACAGCTACTGTTCTGAGGTATTTTAGCTGATAACTCAGGGCCAACATTAATAAAGTGTGTATTTAACTGGTGGGCAATATCAGTATTATCAGTGTATGATCTATTATTATAAATAATTTTGTTAATGGGTGAGTGTTTTTTCTTTTTCCTGTTAATTAGCATACCAATTAGGTTCCAGGTAGTTTTGATATTATTTTTATAAAGTTGGAATTGAGAGGAGAAGTAATCCTTTTTTGCTGCCTCTTTTATTCTATTAAGCTTGTTACTGTAAAGTTTGTACTCTTTAATTTTATGAGGATTTTTACTTAAGTAGTGGGAAGTAAATAACTTCTGTCTCTTTTTTATGGAGGTTAAAATACCTTTTGTTATCCATGGTTTCTTTAAGAGTCTTTTTTTCGAATTAGAAATTTTCCTTAGTGGAGCATGCTTGTCAGTCAGGGTTTGCAGGGATTTGATGATGTCAGTCATACTCTTATTGACATCATCACACACATATTCTAGAAAGTTAATATTTTGCAGATCTTTTTTGAATAAGTCTGGATCAAATTTTGAGAAATCTCTGTAATATTTTTGTTGAACTGTTGATAGGTTCTTATCATTTACAGTACAGAAGATTGGAAGGTGATCGGAGATGTCTGCAAGGCAGATACCTGCTGAGGAAACTTTATGGGGGGAGTTAGAGTAAATATGATCAATTAAAGTAGCTGAGTGGTCAGTAATTCGTGTAGGTTTTGTAATCAGAGGTAGATAGCCTAATGATAGTAGCATATCTAAATATTCAGAGGTTGATCTATCTTGGTTGTATTTAAAGAAGTCAATATTTAGGTCACCTAGGATGTAGGCTTCCTTTTGCTCATTGTCAATTTTTTCTAAGGTTGCTCTTATATGAGTTTTAAATGAGTCAAGATCCCTTGAGGGATGTCTATACACACAGCCAATTATAATATTTTTGGACTTTTGTTTTGAAATCTCAATCCATACAGATTCTTGTCCTTCAAGGTCAATTTCAAGATCATGCCTTTTTACAAACTGAATTTCATTGGTAATGTACATTCCCACACCTCCTGAAAACAGGTTTGAGTTGGTTCCTATATATGTATACCCTGGTATGGAAATATTGCAGGTACTATGGTCATTCAGTTTAGTTTCCGAAATAGCAATGATGGAGGGAATTTCTTTAAATACAGTGAGCATATCATTTAGAAGAGTTAAATTTTTTGCCAAACTTCTGGTGTTGCAATGTAAGATTGAAAACCCTTGTTTATTTTTGGTGGATCTGGAGAAGCAAGATCCAGTTTGTTTGATGGTACAATATTTGGATTGAATAAAACTGTCAAAATCATCAAGTGATTCATTGTTGTCGGGCCTTTCAAGAATATCTGAAAAAATATCTCGAGAATTAGGTAGCAAAGAGGATTTGTGTACCCATGAACCTATTGTTCTAAGCAATTCTTCGTCATCTAAATTATAAAACGGTAAATTATTGAGAATAAATTATATGACGATAGATATACTTAAAAGTTAAAATAATAATAATATAACGTTTTAAATAAACAATAGGTTTGAGTTCTATTGGGTATGAAATTTGATTTATAATCCATAGTATAGGAATGTTTGTATTTGTATGGTAGATGTATAAGTCGAATAGATAGTACTTATCGTGATAATGTCGACTGTTCAAATTTACTAAATTCATCCTCATTGGTGAATATAAAATGCTTCGCTGCATTCACAGATTCTTTAAGGTAAATTGCCGTTACTGGTCCAGATGAACTTCCATTTAAGCTTCTTTTTTAAGCTGTTAACTTTTCCAAATAGCTTTTTCCTGGTTGGAGTTAGAGATTCAGATATGTAGATCTGGTTTTGGCGATCCTTAGGATTGGAGAAATACAGATCGGGCAGGTGTTGCTCTTGGATGTAGCCTGCTTTCTTCCCAGCTAACTTTCGACGGCTAGAGTAGAACTGATTCCTTATGCTTCGCCTGGTAAACTTAACAATTATCTTTTGTGGATCTTTGGCTTGCTTAGGAAGCTCGTGAGATATGGAGATATCATCGCCTTTCATGTCCACATCTAGCATTTCAGCGACAGCTTCAACTATGTCGTCGCTCGAAGTCCCTTCGGACGGGGTAATACCAGAGATTTCGAGGCAATCTCGCCTAATATATTGAGCCAATTCATCAATATCCTGGGTAGCTTGCTTGCTGGATGCTGAAACTTGAGCTAGGTCTTTCTTAAAGTTTGTATTTGCAGTTATAAGATCAGCTATTTTTTCACCAGTGCAATTCGTATATTTCAGGAGTCCGTCATACTTCGATGACAAGAACTCAACGTTGTCTTGAAGATCAGTGAATTTCTTTTCCAAATCTTTCAATTTTGCACTAAGAGGGCATATTTCAGCCTTAATAAGGTTCTTCACTTCTTCTAGAGAGACATATATTAATGAAGACATATATTAATGAAGTAAACCCTTGAAGAAGAATGAAATACGTACTGATGCAATGTACTAAAACAGAAGCAACCATTTATGTGGGGTAAGGGGTCGGAAATGAAGTATCCCTAGCTCTAAACTGAGCTTACCGCACAGGTCGAGGGCGATTGTCAACATAACCACTCAAACCTCTAACGGGGTCACAATCTCCTCGCCCGAGAGAGAGGTCACAATCCTCTCAGTTCGAACTACAAGAGGCGGAGATAAACCTCAAGGGGTCACAATCCCCTTGGCTCAAGAGAAGAGGGGTCACAATCCCCTAAGCTCTGCCAGACGAGGTATCTCCAGGGGGTGACAATCCCCCAGTGGTCGACTTAGCTTAGTTCGGGCCCATAGTTCCCATGGCAACCAGATTGTAAATCTTGCCACCATGTGAGTCTATGGGGCCAAAGTGACCTGTTTAGGGACACTTCATCCCCTCCCATTTCTTTATTGAATATAACAATTAAGATTTTAATTACAATGTTGTTAATTTAAAAGCTTATTTCACAATCTTTATCAGTGAAGTCATCAAAATCGAATTGAGGCATATGTCCTTTCTTGAACTGTAACAGTGTCCTTTAATGCTAACTGGCGAATTGCTAGTTATTTTTGTTGTATTTATATGGATATATAAAGGCTAATGTATATTTCATAATATATGTGTTTATATGTATATATAACTCGTTCGTCCTCAAAGAAACCTACTTACGTTACAGAAAACGTTAAGGATACCGTTAAAATCAAACAGCTTTGCGGGAAGTGGAGGGTGGGAAGTTTTCTCTTTGCTTGATGAGACGCGAAACTAAATAATAATATTTGCGTCACATCACCACATGTTGGGCCTTGACTAAAGGTCAAAGCTATCACATTATACATAAGGATAGTAATTTGAACGGACGGAAGAGAAGATATTTGAGAACAAACATAGCTATACAATTACTGGATTAAAACAGAAGATTATTCTAACTGATCTAAATATATGCGCGCTAGAATTACCGATAGGTAAAAAACTAACCAATACATATTTAATGCTTCAAGGTTATATCATTAACTTAAATTTATACTGTGTATAAATTTGGCTGGATGGGAATCATCACGGCGCGCGCCCCATTACCAAGTTTCCGCCTCTCTTCTTTATGCTCTCTTGGATGACACCAAATAGACATCAAAATTACATATCAAAATTACAATTACAATAATGTCTAGAATATGTATATGTAAAATCACCAAATAATCATATCAGATTTGAATTATTCAGAATCGGCATTGAGAAGATTGAATAAAGTTGATATATCACTAAAATATTTTGAACATATTTAACAATAGACTCATCCTTCATTGGCATGATGTAATTAAATATATTTCGTAAAATTATTAAAGGCTTGATTAATAAACATCAAATGGTCCAAAAAGGAATTTCTCAAATTTTGGAATTTCTCGTTTTTGCAAACCATCACAAAGTGGAATTCATCACCTAATTCATTAGAGCTACATAGATTGCATTTTCAATATATAATTCTAATGAATTTAAGGCTTTTTTTTTTCGCACATTTGCAATATAATTCTTTACATTCGCCTTGAAAGTTGCTAAATTTGAATAAAAATACAAGACGACCACTTTGTACAATTCAAAAGCCTGATTTAAACAAGCATTGTATCTTAGTACATCAATTATTAACTGATAAAAATAGAATTTCAGTGTTAACCAAAAACGAAAATTTGAATTAAAACATGCACGAGAGGCTAGTTTTTGGCACTTTTAGCCATTATTACTCGATATTGAACTAGACGCTGTTCGCCAGCGTTACTGGGCTACCTGTGGCTATAGGCTGTTCAGCAGAAGTATTAAGTGAACTGTTGAATTTTGTTCCATGTTCAACAATTGAGCTTAAAGTTTCTGAATTCCAATACCGAGTAGATTTTATCAGAGAAAAACAATAAGAGAATACAAAGATATAACACAGCAGCATCAGTCTAATAAAGGTGACACAGGTTCCTTGTGGGTGAGGCATAGCAATTGCATTTCTAGCATGTGAATCAAATAGTTTTTACTATCTGAGGTACAGTACATGGCCACAGTACTAAAACCAATTGTTATTATGAATGAGATAAAAACATTTTGTGATTAAAGACTGCATTGTATTTGAACATTTGAATAGTACCACTGTAGCTTGGACTGTAGTCAAATTTATAGGTAGTATTGAATATGGAAAATACTTCAGGTACTTCTGTTAACCTTAAAAATGTTTTTCGGGACAGTCTAGATGAACTACCATTGATACAGTTCATTACCGATGTTCATTATTTGAACTACGAGTCCATTGATGATGAAATACCATTATTTCTGTTGGCAAATATTAGTGATGGAAGGGACATAGCTACACACTGGGTATCTGCATTCAACCCAAACAATAGCACATTGTCTTGACTATAAGGTGCTTTGATAGTCTTAATGGGATCAATAGGACCAGGATTTGTTTCTATATTACTTGACAGAATAAAATTGGAATGATTCACTCTGTGATAATTTTGTGACAGTTTTTTTAACAGATGACTTGTGGTTTTCCTTATATGTATGGGAATCATGTACTATACTATTTATTAAGCATACTGGATTGACATTATTCTTTGCTAATTACTCGTGCCCAGGCCTATGGCCGGGAACGAGTTATAAACTGCAAATGTTTTTTTTTTCTTCTGTGTTCGTCCTGAGGAACTTCTGATTGGCTAAGAACGTAAAAACAATGCCCTTCATTCATCACCTTTGAGCGACTGCGAACGTAAGCCAGGAACTTTAGGAATGCAAGATGGCCGACTACAAAGAAAATAGCTTTCAGAGACAGGCTTTTTCTGCAGTAGAACAATGTAATTTGGAGCTTTTAACTCGAGATATACCTATATACTTATAAGAGCTTCAGGATGGGCTGTTATTGTGAACTTCATCTCCAATACTTTGACCAAATATCCAACTCTCAATGGAGTACTTGAAACCGAAGCTCTCGCGACGCGATAAAGAAGTGATTCCTTTGAGCTGGAAATCTACGAATTTCTCACCCTACATGTTGCTAAACGAACGCATATAGAGGCAAGTCAATTATATTTCTCGTTCAAGCATTCAAGAGATCTTGAGAGGTTTTCATACTGATCTGAATTTTAACACCGAAATTCTAGACCACACAGTTTTAAAATTATATATTTTCATGGAACCAAGGCTCTATTTGACCTGATGCGTTTGGTCACGTAATGGATAAAACATCTGAAACATGAACGAAAAAATACACGATTTGTTATTGTGTCAAAAACGTCGTTGTAGAAGTCTTTACAGCAAACAATTGAGATATATAGTGAAATAAAAATATGAATAAACTGGTATGTCTTTTTGCATGTTGGAGATATCTAATACCCATGCATGATAATAGAAGGACAAAGGCAAACACTAATAGCTGCTGACAGACAAATTGACTAATCAGATATTCTTTGAAAAGGTCAAAAAAGGTCTTTATTATGTTACGGTTAAGTGAAGAATGCGTGAAACGGCTCGGGGCAGAGTACGAACGGGGAACGGGGCCGGTCATTGAAGCCTCTCCTAAAAGGGGCTCCCAGGGCACGAGTGAACGCACGTGTGCGTCTAGTTTCACTTTACATTTGATCCAAATTAATATCCATTTCATGTAATTTTCGCCAAGTCGTCCTAGCTTACTCTTATGATGTTCAGTCATTATCCTGGAATGTTCATTATTATTATTACTGATATAACTATGCATCCACGAGGACTGTGGGACTTGTGTGCTTTTATAAGTCCCCAATTAGTGGTTCTGTCCCCAATTAGTGGTTCTGTCCCCAATTAGTGGTTCTATAACTGCTATCAGATTTGACACTGAAATAAATAAAGTTTCTATAAGATCTCAATAAACACCTCATTTTCCTGGAATTATTTATGATGCATGCGTGTAATTCTCTTGACTGGCATTCTTTCTCGATCATCTCGATCTTTCTCGATGAAAAAAAAAAAAAAGCTTTATTTCCATGTATATATATTTCTTAAATTTATTAGTGACAATAAAAGTACTACATCTTATGGAACTGTGTGTGGTTCCCAATGATTCTAGGATACTTTGGTTAGGTTTTTAGAAGATCGATTTGAACTTTGATTTCCGGTGGTCTCGGGTCTTATTTCAAGTACGATCGATGAAGCTTTAAAATCTTCTATGAATCAGCAATATATTCAACAAGAAATCTCCTCTAGATTTGTGAACGGTAATTCTATCTAATATATGGAATGAACAACAATAATCCTGAAGAAAAAGGCTAAAAACTTACTTCGAAATGTCATCTCTAATGGCGGACACTCTATCTTGTCACATCTTAAACCACGCACGCGCAAAGCATTACGGGGAGTTACGTCATGAGTATTGCGCAATATTGGCCATTTCTCAGGCTCGAGACGAAAACAGGAAAAATCAAAGCTAATTTAAGACAGGTACATCGAAACGTCGACTCTCGGGCATATTACGCAATAAATCTTTACCCTTATGACGTGCCATACCTAACTACCACATTCCTTTTCAGTCGAAATTTCTCTTGATATTCAAATGTTAAAACTCATTTGAGAATACCAAGACAATAGTAAAACTAGCATAACAAAAGAAACAACCGAAAAGAATTCTGGAAGTGTAGGTATGAAACGTCATAAGGGTAAAGGCTAATTATTGGATGAGGCTGAGTATGATATAAACAATTAGGTAGGCTCCACTTAAGACTTAGCCTAGCGCTAAGGCGGATAACAGCCCCCGAGGCCTGCATAATTCTTCATATCATATGTTAGCCGAATCCAATAAATGTGCAGAGTTTAAATATGCTATGAAGAGACAATTTTTTTTACAAAGGCTGAGTAAATAGTATGGCCGCCATTAGTGAGTCCGATTGGACATTGAGGAATGGTTGTCTTTGTTTAATTTGGACAAAGTTAATAGAATGGAATGGTTATATAGGCAACCCATTGTTTTATTCAATGGAGCAAACATGGATGTTGAATTGAGTAAGGCTTTGACCGTGCACAATCTTTTGTTTTATACCTTCATTTATGATGCTTGATTGATCTGACTCAAACGTGTTCATTGGCTGATTGGCTGATATATGCAGGAATGCTTTTGTTTTGTGCACGGTCACGGTTGGAAAAAGTGAACAAAAAGATAGAACAATGGGTTCCCTAACCATTCCACTCTATTAACTTTGATTTGGAGCATCTCATACAAAAGGCAGTCAAGTTTTGACCTGACATCTTTTTGATAACTGTAAAGCCCGCGGCTGTTAAGTTCTTTCTTAGGTCCTCAGAGACAGTTCCATTGATGATCTTGTAATGTTTACTTATACTCGTGGAGGTCTCTCATAGTGTAGTCGATATAACTTGAATCACACAAGTCACATGCAAAATTGTAGACAACGCGTTGTCTGTTTACGATGGTCGGTTTCTTTTCTATATTTTCAACGAATAAATATTTTCATTATGAAACACATGAATATATATTTTGAATATTCACAAGTATATGAATATTTATAACCTGCCGACAACCGGTTTTTTGGAATAGGTGTATAAAACAGGAGCATTTATCGGTTAGTGAGCTTGCACTTAAATTCGATAGTTTCGACATGGATGGGTTTTCAAAGTACCACAGCAACTTTCAGCATTTGGGAGGGACAGAGAATTCAAAAATCACTCTCGGCTATCCTCTACGGTAGATAACTTAGCCAACCAAACTCTGAAAACAGTTCCTCGTGTCTTAAATCCCGATCCTCCACTTCAAAATTTGATTTTTTTCTGCTTTTAGCAACTATATTTTTTACTCTCAATGGCTACCGAACGGCGTCTAAAGCTTTCTTAGTAATATCATATATTTTTTACACCTTATCGCAGGAACCTTTTTCGAATTTTTGATGCATTTTGTCAAAAAAATTGTTGTGTTCGCCTCGACTTTTCTGCTTTTTCAGCTTACCAGCCAAATAGCCCATCAGATCAAATTTGTAAGAGCCAATCACAATCGTTTTCAAAGGTACTTCAATGGGTTTTACCCAGAAATTGCATTGTTTTTCATTCAAAGATCAAGCAGAAAATTTATCGGAGGGTTATAAAATATATAAACCCCTTCTGGCTCATTGGTATATCGAAGGATAATATCCTCGGATTAGAGATGGTCCCCAAATTGTCACATCTACCCTCGAATCTTCGCTTCTCGGCCAAATGTTCATTTTTCGGACCATCTCTAATCCTCGGATATTATCCTTCGATATACCAGCAGCCAGAAGGGGTTTATTTACTAAATATTTTCAATATTTTTCAATATGTTTTCAATGAATAATAATTTTGTTTCTAGTTCGACATCACAGCGTTAATAAATCCAATCGCTTACCATTTCTAAATAAAGTATAGATACTTTGAATCGATTACAATTGTTGTTGCTGTTGTTGTTGTTGTTTGAGGAGTGGCATGGTTGGCCGAGTGGTGAGAGCACTGGCCTTTCACCGCTGTGGTCCGGGTTCGAGTCCCAGCTTGGGCATCGAATCACATGTGAATTGAGTTTGTTTATGGTGTGTTGTTCTCTACCATGCCACGACGGTTTGGGCCCACCCTATTCCTTATATACATCAATGACATTGTAAGAAACATTCCAACATCAAACTCTTTGCAGATGACACTATTATGTACCGCCAAGTTCAATCTCCTTCAGATCATTTCACATTTCAAAAGGACCTAGATATGTTGACTACATAGGCAGGATGCTGGCAAGTGGAGTTCAATGTTAAGAAATGTTAACACATTATCTTGACCAACAAGCGGGCTCCTCGAACACTACCATACTATATGGTCACCTCTTGGAAAACGTAACACCCTATGATTATCTGGGTGTAAGACTGAAAAGCAAACTGATCATGACCTGAAAAGAGTAAGTTTGGTAAGTTTGAAAAGAGTAAGTTTGAGTAGTTTGATAGAGTTCCGTATCATCTACTACTATCCAAGCTTTCTAATTATGGTATCTCTGGATGCTTTCTTAAGTGGTTCAGAAGTTACCTGACAGATTCCAATGTGTCCTACTTGAAAGCACTTTCTCGGACTAGTTGCCCGTTCCATCTGGAGTCCCACAGGGCTCCATACTCGGCCCTTTATTGTTCTTGGTTTTCGTTAATGATTTACCCGACTATGTCGAGAATGGCTCAAATCTTGCCTCATTTGCTGACGATTCAAAGCTACATAGAACTCTTGACTTCTCTACCTCATCGACATACCTCCAACCACATTTGGATGGCCTGCGGAAATGGGGCCTAGACAACTGCATGGTTTTCAACGCCTCCAAATGTAAATCCCTTCACATCTCTATGAAGAAAAATCCTTGTTGTGCCCAAATGTACGATCTGGGCGGTCAACAACTCGGGAGTGTGTTCCATATATTAAAGATCTTGGGATCACTGTTTCCTTTAATCTTCTCTGGGCAAAGTACATCGAAGAAATCACCTCAAAGGCCAATAAGACCCTTGGCTTGATCTGGCGAGTTTGCCGCGATGATGACGTTAAGATTAGGAAATTGCTGTACTGCCTTTTGGTTAGACTCCAACTTGATTACTGTTCCTGCCTATGGTCGCCTTATACTGTCAAACACAGAGCTCTAATTGAAAATGTCCAACGCTAGTTCGTATGCAAATCTAGTAAGCTTTTTGTTAGCCTTCAAGTACTCAACGTGTGTAAGTATTTTTCTGTGTATTTTTGCTCCGTTTCTCTTTAGTTTTCGTATGTCGTATTTGTATTTCAGTTATTGACTGTATTTCCGTTTTTTGTAGTTGAATGGTCTTGTTAGGCGCACTCTCAAGCCATGCACCCCAAAAGTGAAGGAAAGAGCGTATCAAATACTTTTCCGGCCAATACTGGAGTATGCGAGCACTGCATGGAATCCCTACACCAACAGGAATACTGAAACCATCGATAAGTCTGGCATCGGGCTGCACGATCTGTTACGCAATACGTTATAGAAGAACTTCACGCCCACAAGATCTTGTTAATCAACTTGGCTGGGACTCATTGGAATCTAGACGTCTACTTAACCAATCAAGCAACTTTTCTCTAAATCTCTAATATCGAAATTTGTTTGTATCTCTTGCATAGCTGTAAGTGTTTTCATACAAAATTTCGTTTTTTGAAAATTCGTATCTCCTTGACCTTTCAACTGATATCCTTCAAACTTCACAGTTTCACTGATTTTGATGTGCTCTTTCCAGCTATGGTAATTGTTTTTAAGTTTGGGAACTTTTGGAATTACATGAAAAAGCCGTTAGTATGAAATGACTGTAGCAATACACAAAATACGTCATTTACACTATAAGATTGCAGAATACGTCTTGGTAACAGTCATATTCGCATTCAGCATGAAAATCGGTTTAGAATAGTTATGTTACCAGCCTCTACCCCAAAATGCCTCCAGGTATCTGATTTTTTGAAAATGCGCCTTGTCTATGTTTAGTAGATAATTACTTTACATCTACAATCGTTCAACCGTGCAAGGCATTTTTTTTCTTTATTATCTTCTTTCATCATCGTCATCATCTTCTTTATCTTTTTCTTTTTGTACGTCGTTGTCGCTATGGTTGTTGCTATGGCTCCTTTCTTTTTTTTCATCTTTTTCTTCTTCTTCTTCTTCTTCTTTTTTTTCATCTTCTTCTTCTTCTTCTTCTTCTTCATCTTCTTCTTCTTCTTCTTCTTCTTCTTCTTCTTCTTCTTCTTCTTCTTCTTCTTTTTTGTATTCCTGCTCCTCACCACGTTCTTTACTGACCTGTTCGCCCTTTTTCTACCCTTTCTACTGCTCTTGCTCCTTCTCTAGCTAGCTTGGCATCTTAACAACTCCAGGTAGGCTTGCCTGATTTCCCTGTTCATAGAACCGTAGATGATAGGATTTAACAAAGCTTCTGTGAAGAACATCGAATAAATGATCGGTTCTGCCACTTTTCTTAAGTCTTTCTTTCCCATAACTGCAGACGCTACGATCACAGGTAAAACCCTAGAGAAGAAATATACCATACCAAGATATGTGGCAATCTTGGCTGCTTTCTTTTCAGCGTTGCTAAATGTAACGCTTGGCTGGCTTTGTTGAGATTCAGCTTGGACTCGGTTGCGCTTTGAAATCACTAGCCAGATCAATACAGCAAAAATGAAGGCAGCGATTGAAGACGCGACAAAAACAAATAGCACAACATATTTTCCTTCTTTTTTAAATAACTTTACAGTCAATAAAAAGCCACCAACGAACCACTGGACAACAGCAGCAATGAGAATCCGCTTTTTGGTCACGTTATAGCGATGCCATATTGGAAACTTGACACCCAAAAATCTCTCAAAGTTTAAAAGTTTGATTTGCAAACCAGAGGCCACGGCAAAACTCATACTCGACTCAAAGAATATTTCCAAGTGGCAGTTGGGTTGGAATTTCAGTTGATAAAGGATTTCTCTGGACAAAAACAGCGGACAGCGAACTGCACCTACCATCATATTGGCCACAGAGATGGCACCAAGAAGAATGTTGCCCTGTGTTCGTATGGCTGGCTTTTTGTAAAACGCAACGACGATTAAACTGTTGAGAATAACAATAAAAGGATATAACAAGGCGCTCGTCGTAAGAGCATAGAAAGAGGCTGTTAAAGAAGCAGATGTTGCCTGGTAGTTCTGTCTGACGTTCAGATTATAAAATGGGCCACATTTACCGACTTGTTGGAGACTCGAAGAGTTTGTAGAATTACTGATGTTTGTGAACGGCATCATTCGTTGCTTGTTTGGGCTTGATATTAGACTAAAAGAAGCTTTAAATTTCATTGTAAAAACTGAGGAAAAGGAAGAAAGGCTTCCGGTTTTCTTTTTTTTTTTTCACTGGCTTAAGTTTTTACGATTTCATGAAATCTGATTGGTTGACAGACAGCTTTATTTTCCACTAACTAATGCAAGCTGTTAATTTGTAGCAAGCACAACACTTTTCCAACAAAAGGGGAAATTTTTGATGGATAGTCGTTATTCTTCATTTTGAAACGCGATAACGATACATTTCCGATGTATTCAAATTTTAATGAAAATTCGCTTACCAGTTCTAAATAAGGATGAAATACTTTGAGTTCAGCTGTTTTTTCGGAGAAATTTCCGAAAATTAAAAAGTGCCGATCACATAATATTTTGAGATCCTTGAACGGCAGAGGGTTTTTTTTCAAGTAGTTTGTGTAAAAAATTAAATGCTTGTGTACGAAACCTACAATCGGACTGAATCAGGGCTAAGTTTTTGTTTAGAAACTATCCCTTGAGACACGTAAAGGGTTTATTGACATTCATAAATTATTAATGTATAACAGTCTTGAGAATGATGTCCGGCACATCGAAACGTCGACTGTCGGGCATATCTTTACGCAATAAGCCTTCACCCTTATGACGTGTCATATACCTAACTACCACAATCCTTTTCGAAAGTTCTCGAATATCCAGAAGAATTATTTAAGACCAGGAAATTGTGAGTTTCTAAAGTCTCTTCGGGTGAATCCCGAGTTGTCGGTGGGACGACCTGGAAGATAAAACTAAGGGCCGTGAAGGTTCTTTTCAATCGTCCCAAAGGAACCTAATTAGGGCAATAATTCCTGTTATTATGCTGACCGATAAAGTGGTTGAAGCCAATTACACGTAAAGATTCTATCAACAGAGGTAATGGTTTAGCTATGGAAACTTTGATCCTTCTTGGAAACTCGGTGTATGGGTTCTCGATGAAAAGGAGGGAACTTTTGAAGTATGAAGTCATCCCTGCTTACAAGTCTTTCTGTCATGCGTCCCAGCCAATTACCACGATGCTCTTTGGGGATGAACAGTGCTAAAATGCTTGATAGAAATCCTTCTAAGAATGAGACTGAAAACGTAAGGACGACAAGACGCTAAAATAGCGTTCACTCGGGCTACGAGGAAGCCAGAGTGACAAAGCCTGCTTGCAAAGGCCATCTGGGTAATTTTGCACACTTTCTCGGTCTACCACAGGTAGTCCGAGTAATGAGCCCATCTAAAAAAGATTTGGAGTTAATGATTACGCAGTTATTACTGGAAAATGTTATACCCATGAGGTCTAGACGGTATGGACAGAGCCCGCAGGTCTTTATATAATCGATACATTTTAGTTTTAGTCGAGATGAACTGTACGGGTTTCCTTGATATATAATAACACTGACAAGCAAAAATTATCCACATTTTGAAATTGGTAAAACTACTTATTTTACTGACGTTTTGAGTTTTCGGTCTTGCCTCAGGATTATTCTTGAGCTAGGAAATGTTTTGATGATCATCCAGCAAAAGGAGCAGATCGAAATATCCACATTAAAAACCATTAGCGTAACTTTTTGACGTTGCAAAGAAGATTCATAGAATGTCTGTGTACGTAAATCTATTCTTTTCTATACTATTTCCTCAAGCTAGGGTGTGGGACCATGCTATTTCCATCACAATGAAAGCTTGCCGAATAGATTACCCCGAATAGACGTTGTAATCATTAAGTGTTTAGATAGCGCAGCGGTATAAGGTGATATCTAAAGGTATGGATTAGGGTTCGGATATAGTCTTCCTCCCTTGTCTTGGGGCAAAGCCGACAGTTGTATGTAGCACTGGGACAGCGTGGATGGGGCTGAAATCTTCATCCGGAACGTAAGTCGATTAGATGTCGTTTTTGATTGGCTGCCGAACAGTGAATTGTTTCTTAATACTTTGCACATGCAAAAAAATTAAAAAAATCTTCATAGGTATCTAAAAGAATGAGATAAAATGAGCACTAGTTCAAGTGCAGGAAAAATGAGAAGCTTTGTGCTTGAATTGGGTAATAAGGCAAAACTAGACTCTGACGTAGAAATCAGTACAAAATTTTAAAGGAAGTTACAACTTTTCTCACAGGAATACCAAATAACACTGTTTGTGATTTTGGTCTCGTGGGATACGTCGCTGATGGCTTGTTCAGTAGATCAGTTATCGTTTTATATCAACAATCGTTGAACCGTACAAGGAAATTTTTTCTTAATTATCTTCTTTCATCATCATCTTCTTTCTCTTTTTCTTGTTGTAGTCGTTGTCGCTGCTGTTGTTGTTGTTATGGTTCTTTTCTTTTTCTTCTTCTTCTTCTTCTTCTTCTTCTTCTTCTTCTTCTTCTTCTTCTTCTTCTCCTCCTTCTCCTTCTCTTACTTCTTTTTCGTGTTCCTGCTCCTCACCACGTTCCTCACCTGTTCCCCCTTCTTCTGCCTTTCCTCTCTCTAGCTAGCTTGGTACCTTAACAACTGCAGGCAGGCTTGCCTGATTTCCCTGTTCATAGAACCGTAGATGATAGGATTTAACAAAGCTTCTATGAAGAACATCGAATAAATGATCGGTTCTGCTACTTTTCTTAAGTCTGTCTTTACCATAATTGCAGCCACTACGATCACAGGTAAAAACCTAGAGAAGAAATATATCATACCAAGATATGTGGCAATCTTGGCTGCTTTCTTTTCAGCGTTGTTAAATAGAACGCTTGGCTGGCTTTGTTGAGATTCAGCTTGGACTCGGTTGCGCTTTGAAATCACTAGCCAGATCAGTACAGCAAAAATCAAGGCGGCGATTGAAGACGCGAGAAAAACGAATAGGGTAACATATATTCCTTCTTTTTTAAATATCTTTAAAGTCAATAAAAAAACACCAACGAACCACTGGACAACAGCAGCAATGAGAATCCGCTTTTTGGTCACGTTATAGCGATGCCATATTGGAAACTTGACACCCAAAAATCTCTCAAAGTTTAAAAGTTTGATTTGCAAACCAGAGGCCACGGCAAAACTCATACTCGACTCAAAGGCTATTTCCAAGTAGCAGTTGGGTTGGAATTTCAGTTGATAAAGGATTTCTCTGGCTAAAAACAGCGGACAGCGAACTGCACCTACCATCATATTGGCCACAGAGATGGCACCAAGAAGAATGTTGCCCTGTGTTCGTATGGCTGGCTTTTTGTAAAACGCAACGACGATTAAACCGTTGAAAATAACAATAAAAGGACATAACAAGGCGCTCGTCGTAAGAGCATAGAAAGAGGCTGTTAAAGAAGCAAATGTTGCCTGGTCGACCTGTCGGATGTTCAGATTATAAAGTGGGCCACACTTACTGACTTGTGGGAGACTCAAAGAGTTTGTAGAATTACTGATGTTTGTGAACGGCATCATTCGTTGCTTGTTTGGGCTTGATATTAGACTAAAAGAAGCTTTTCAAAACTGAGGTATATAGTTAAAGTAAAGGAAGAAAAGTTTCCGGGTTTCTTTTTCTTTCACTGGCTTAAGCTTTTACGATTCCATGAAATCTGATTGGTTGACAGACAGCTTTATTTTCCACTAACTAATGCAAGCTGTTAATTTGTAGCAAGCACAACACTTTTCCAACAAAGGGGGAAATTTTTGATGGATAGTCGTTATTCTTCATTTTGAAACGCGATAACGATACATTTCCGATTTATTCAAATTTTAATGAAAATTCGCTTACCAGTTCTAAATAAGGATGAAATACTTTGAGTTCAGCTGTTTTTTCGGAGAAATTTCCGAAAATTAAAAAGTGCCGGTCACATAGCATTTTGAGATCCTTGATCGGCAGAGGTATTTTCCCGAATAGTGTAAAAACTAGATTAAATTAATTGCTTGTGTAGGAAACCTACAATCGGACTCAATCAGGGCTAAGTTTTTTTTAGAAACTATCCCTTGGGATACGTAAAGGGTTTATTGACATTCAGAAATCATTAATGCATAAGAGTCTTGAAAATGATATCCGGCACATTGAAACGTCGACTGTCAGGCATATCCTTACGCCCGTCTTTACCCTTATGACGTGCCATACCTAATACACCGATCCCGGCTTTGCTTGAATGGCCACTAAACAATGGATGGTTTTCCCAATGGAATAGTAAATGTCCGAGCAACAAAACTCGAATTCGAAGATGTTTTAGATATCATCACACGATTTCTTGATGTTCCTTTAGAATGCACTCAGTCTCAGAAAGACCTTTACTAATTTCAGCAATCGGGTGTCTGTATCAGGTTGTACATCAAAAAACATGTTAGCTTGTCCGACGTAACAACAGTAACTACGGAGGCAGAACAATGGATGCGGGATCGGTGAATTACCACATTCCTTTTCGAAAGTTCTCGAATATCCAGAAGAAGTATTGAAGACCAGGAAATTGTGAGTTTCTAAAGTCTCTTGGGGTGAATCCTGAGTTGTGGGACGACCTGGAAGATAAAACTAAGGGCCGTGAAGGTTCTTTTCAATCGTCCCAAAGGAACCTAATTAGGGCAATAATTCCTGTTATTATGCTCACCGATAAAGCGGTTGAAGTCAAAACACGTCAAGATTCTATCAACAGAGGTAATGATTTAGCTATGGAAGCTTTGAACCTTCTTGGGAACTCGGTGTATGGGTTCTCGATGAAAAGGAGGGAACTTTTGAAGTCTGAAGTCATCCCTGCTTACAAGTCTTTGTGCCATGCGTCCCAGCCAATTACCACGATACTCATTGGGGATGAACAGTCCTAAAACGCTTGATAGAAATCTTTTAAGAATTAATTAGACCGAAATCTTAGGACGGCAAGACGCTAAGATAGCGTTTGGATTCTAACCTCTTGCCATCCAACGCGTTTTTCCAAACGAATCTTAAGAAAATATCCCATCTTAAATTTACTGTCATTTCTCCTGTATTGCATCTGATGAGCTGAAACTTTGCACTTTTACTAATATCGAGGTGTTCTTTCTATTTCTGGAGTTCATTTTGATGGAACCGCTTGATTTAGGGAAGACAGGGTCACGTGACCTGTTAGTGAATACGGCCTATTGGCATTAATTATTGCTCAAAAGAAAGTGGGCGAAGCATTCTGGTATTTGTAGTATATGACGCCATCATGCAAGTTGCCTACTGGAACTGTTGAAAGGTGCTTTGGTTGTAATATTTTTCATTCTTATATAAGCTGATTCTTTCAATTTCTAACTTGTCCCCTTGCATGGGCTAGCACTCCAGGAGCAAAAACGGTTCATATAAGTTTCCCACCTTATCAACTTATGTTTGCTATCTATGTGCAACAAGGAGAGAGGCCCTTGCAAGTGATATGATCGCCTTTGTATGATGTTCAGCTCCAAGGCCCGAAGCAGTACATCTTCTGGGTTAACTCTCCTCATGGACTCGCGAATTCTAAATTGTTGTATACACAAACCACGATTTTCTAAAAGCCCAGTGACTTTTTTACATTCAACACTTGGGAAATCTTTCAGGATATCTCTTATCACATTATCCAACTCGACATTTGATATTAGACCTTTTTGCCATAACACTATATTCCAACTTCGTGCATCTTGAAACAAAGAACTACATCGTAGAATGTGAATGTCTTTGGTTTGAAAAAGCTTCCCTTTGTCTTCCAATCAAGAAGACATTAATATGGCTCCAAGTTCTGTCGCTCAGAACTGTCGCTCAGAGCCTTATTTTTATGCGTTCTTGATTTGAAGACAAAGGGAAGTTTCATTTCAAACAAAAGAAGTTCTCATTCCGCACATTCTACTATGCAGTTCTTTGTTTCAAGATGCACGAAGTTGGAAAATAGTGTTACGGCAAAAAGGTCTATTCGAGAATACACTCCACGGGATGAAAAACCAAATTCATTCAAGCGCCTTTCAACAGTACGTGAGCTTGTGCCATAGAGTCTTGCTATTTCCCAAACTTTAAATCGCTTTTCCGCCAGAAACTGCAATTGTTCTCGACTTATTTCTAATTTGGATCTTCCTTTCTGACCTGTAAATATTCTATAAGAAGATTTCATTAGTCTCCAATACATTCTACTTTGAAAGAAAAGTTCCTTAACTCTCAGAGGTGTTTGGAATGGAAAATCCAAGGTCTGATGACAAAAAACTTACCTATTTAAATGACAAGTGCCGTTCGAATTTCTAACATTGTCTTCGAGAAAACAATCGTAAGCTTCTCTGATCAGTTTTATGACCCTCTTCCCCGATGGCACCACTTCTTGGTATCTCACCATGACGTGATACAACCAATCCAGACGGTACTGCATATAGTCAACTCGATCGTAATCAAAACTTCCCGATCCCAATTCCATTATTATAATATTTAAAGAACTGCACAGTGCACTTGTTATGGCAGCCATATCTTAGCACTGGTATCTAGTCTCACTCGGTGCAGGATAATACGTCATGAGTGTAACCAGATTGTGTAACATGCAATTGTGCAATTCGAACTTGAATTGTGAACGATTAACATTCAATTTTGTAATGGGAAAACCTACATAGCACTCAGTTGGTGTAATGTATTCAAATATCTCTTGTTTACTGTCTTTCGTTGTTGTATTATGTGTTTTGTATTATATCTTTATGAATATATTACATCAACTGCGTGCTACGTAGTCTCTCGCTTTTGCAATGAGCAGCGGATATTTTAGAGACAGAATTGAACTTTGAATGTCAGATGAGAATACTATATAGCAATTTTGAACGATACAACTGAACGACAGAATTGCATGAGTGGATATTGCATTTTTGACGGAAATTACACCCCATACCTAATAGTAAACTCCCATTTCAATTTTGATATTTTAATGTTCTTGATTCAAATGAATTGGGTTGCCTGTCTTAATTGCCCAATTGTAAAGGGCTTGAAAAAGTTGAAATGAAGATTATTTTAAAAAGCATTTATTTTGGTTTGTATATTGTATGGGCTTGTAAGCTCAGTGACCTTTAATACAGTATATTTTAATATTCGATCAGATTCACTGTCAGATTTCATAATTGACTTTGTAGTGGTTACGTTCATAATGCTCAGAAATAGAAAGCAAAAATCTCGAGTTCCAAGTTTAAACTTGGCCACCGTTTAACGTGCATAAACGTTTATTTTTTTTGAGTCATCAATCCCAAATAAAAGATAAATGATCAAATATAGGTATACAAGAGACTAAGAATCATTAGCGTAACTTTTTGATAACAGTTGTATGTAGCACTGGGACAGCGTGGGTGGGGCTGAAATCTTCATCCGGAACGTAATTCGATTCGATGTCAATCGTATGGCTGCCGAACAGTTATATATCCTCACTGCATACTCATTAACTCATCGTATAATTAAGTTATGGGAGGAGTCCGCGACTGATGAGGTAATAAGCATGTAATAAGGATATTGGCAAGTCAGTTTTGAGTTTGTTTTGCTTGGTGAAATTCGGCGGGTTTGTGTAATGAACTGCCGTATTCTCCTGTGGGACAATTTTCTTTGAATTTTAAAAATGGCCGAAAAAGGATGCCCATGAGTTCCGAATTAGAAAAAACTTGTAGTTGGAAAACCTATTAATCTACACCACCAACCACTATTGCCTAACAACCTCCCTCGTTGGAGACTTGGACTGCGGGCTGATCATAGATTGTAAAGAACGCTCCCCTACTGTAATTTATGCTACAAAGAAGGTATAACTGAACGAAAACGTTGCTGGTTGAAATATGACGAAATTGCTGTTACTTTCGAGGAGCACAATGTCTAGTCGAATTCAATGACTTATTCCCTCTTAGGGATAACTTTTGGGGTTAAAAACCAAATTCTATGTAGGGTACATATAGCAAATTGGTAGCTATATTGGCTGTGTTTGCAATGGTTGGTTGAAAATGGCCATACATTAAGAAAATCTTTAGAGTCGAGGATAACGGGAAAACGCTATTGTCTTTATGGAGACAATCCCTTCAATAATTTGGGGGACACTGGAGGAAGACAAAGGGTGCACACATAACAAAGCAAATCGACTTCAACATTCAATGGTTCTGGTCCATGTCACGCTAGCGTTGATTAGGAATCTAGAGCTAGGATCCTTCGGCTCGAGGCCAACACTTAGCAAAACACAACTCAAAACTAGTGGATAGGCTGATCAACCGCCACCAGGGAGGTGGGTGGGTCGCAAAAGTTCACGTTGTGCCGGCGTATCTTGAAGTGACCACTCCTAGATTGAGCAGGCTTATTTATACTCTGAGCTAATTAATTATGCAGTGAAAATAGTTGTGGATATAGTCCCATGTGCCAGTTTCATCCCTTAAAACGCACATGGCTTTTTACGAAAAGCAATGTCTTGCTACCTAGTTTAGCTGGTCGACAAGAGCGGTCCGTACACGCCCACTCGTTGTGAGTGGTGGTTTCTAAGAGTAATTTCTCTACTTTTGGCGTCAGTCTCACGAGTGCCCTTGATAATTTGAGACACTATGAATCTTCTTTAATTTCCAATTCTAGTTCAATTGGTATTATTACTGTTTGCATTTGGCAGACTGTTAACGATGCAGTGATAACTGGCAAATTAGAGAGGAGAGAGTGCTGGTTACGAGTGCGGATTTTCGGAGTTGGAATCTGAGTAATGGAGAGAGTAGCGGGAAGTTACCAGGTAATATATGTTTGATCAATGAAGACGGGGACTAATCCACGCCTCCAATGGAAATTGAACCTACAATTTCAGATTACCGGTCCGATGCCCTAACTACTGAGCTGTGGAAGGCCCTAGTAGCAAGCAGGTCGGCTAATCGCTGATAACTCGAGCGGTTCAGATTATGGGAATCTTCTGTAGGAAAGTGGGGAGTTCTTAGGCGGTGGTTGTTTTAGTCCATTTGGGCCGTGGCCTGGGCAAACGTATACAGGGTGCATTGGTGAGGGCAGGAGCGGACTCCTCCCATAACTTAATTATACGATGAGTTAATGAGTATGCAGTGAGGATATATAACTATCCTGCGAGAGTAAACGCGCAGTCCACTACTGGTGGGTTAATGCTTGTCGCAAAACCAAACTATTTGCAAACAGGTGAAACGTTTAAGGAATCCGAGTTGGTCAGAATGCTAGAACATCAAGTCCAAAGAAAACCGATCTGTGGTAGGACTTTCTATATTGCTGATATTAGGTGAAACTTAGAATAGCGGAAAAGGGAACCAACAAACGAAGAAAAACGCGATTCAAATTGATAAAAAACGCCTATTTTCCGACCAACAGGCCCAATCTACCCTAAAGCAGTAACAAAAATTTCGCGACCCATAGTCCAACTGACTGATCACGCCAAATTAAAAATCCGTCTGACGGATGAATTATAAACAAAAATGTAAAAGTCAGCAACGGTAACTCTTTCACCAAGACCGGATGCACCTAGGTGGAATGCAGGATCGAGAAAACTATTCACTGAACCTAACAAAGGCAAATAACTAAGAATGTGCAAAATGCCTTCTAGCTTTCGCGTTAATTCGAGTCTTCTGACTTTTTTTTGTCCCGGCGAGAATGCGCGTACGAGGTATTTTGGAAAATGACCTTGAGAACTGATATGAGCATGTAAAGACGTCATTTCACCTGGTAGAAAGATGCGGGAGACCCGCAGAGCTTGGTCCCTCCGTATGTAAAAGGAATTTTGGAAAGAGTGAAAGAGGAGCTGAAGCAACATGACATCCGAGTTACTCGGATCGACCTAGTGGCCAAAGTGTCCCCACGTGCGTCCTGCATGAGAGCGCTGAAGTCGTGGCGAGTCAGTACAAGAAACAGACACTTCCCTTGGACAGAATGGCTATTAATCTAAAATGGAGGCCGTGATGATAACTGGATGAGCTTCCGCTAAATTGGTTTATAATCTAGAGACAAATTTAATGCCATAAGATTGATCGGTGTTAAGTTAGAGTGCACGCCATATATTCCGAGAAAGAATTACTAACCAATTAGCGCACAATAGGAGTTTAGTGATCGACAAACTAAGAATTCACCCAGGCGTAAACTATAGGTGCAAACAAATACAAAGGCGAAAATGAAGTTGTGCATACATTTTCTTCTTCCACATAAATTTTTCTAAAATTCAAGACACAAGACACATCTATAAGCCCAAGATAACGACAAAGACGCAAATGAAATTTTGTTCTATCCACTTTATTGTTCCAGGGCCAAAACGCAAAATACACAAGAGACAAGACGCAAATGAAATGGTTTCCTACTCCATTTATTAAGCTCTTGAAGCTAAACAACGGCACATAGACACAAATAAAACTTGTAGTGTCTAAGACATTTTATTCTTAATTCTATACGGACACAAGAAGTCAGCAAAAATGAAAGTTATCTCATTTTATTCCTCAAGCGGCCTTCCCGCACAATGGCTTGTCACTGTCGTTTCTTCATTCCTTGCTTAGACAAATTCAACAAAAACAAAAAACAAACAAAACAAAAAACAAACGCACAAACGTAGTTAAATGTACCTCTCAACCTTTTCCGCATGTGCTTCAGTTTTGTCTTTTGTTTGAATGCATGGCTTGTTGTTTGCACTCGACAGAAAGAATGCTGGTATTGTTACCCGCATGCACTGTTCTGCTTCAGTGATATTAACTAGTTTGTATATAATAGCGGCAATGAGATTCTAAGCTTGAATTCTAAAGATAAGATAGCAAAATCTCTTGCTATCCCCGGATATAATGTATATTGTTCTTGCTATACACTCTCTGTAAACGTAAATCCTGCTAAAAATTCTACTACTTTGACATGGACATTTTGCGCCGTCTCCGCTGAGTTGAAATGTGTCGTGAGGAGACGTTTGTTCCTTAAATTACGACACAATGTGTCTTAAATTTCAAAAATGTGTTATGAACCAAATGCGTTTATTACTGACCAAATTCTAGCCTTCCGGAGAGCACGAGTTTCAATCTGGGATAATTAGCTTTGAATGGGCGAGTACTTTATTAGACTAACCGTTTCTAGTAGAAAGTGAAATGCTGCGAGCAGAAAACAGTCGGTGTATCCACGTTAGCAGAACTGCTCCGACCTCTAAAACTCAAAAAAGGAACACGGCATGCTTTCTCGAATATATCAAATTTTTCTTGTCCATCTCCTCTCATTTAGATTCTTCTTCGCTTTAACTACGAGTCCAAGATACTCGACTTTTTCAAAAATGTACGTTTTGCTAGGGATTATGGGACTTTAATCTGTGAAGTCAATAATCTTAATCTTGATATGGCATTAAAACGTATTCCATCACCTTGCCATGTATTCCATATCTATGTTATACACACTACTGCAGGATCCACTATAGCGAATTAAACACTGAATGAGATGATTCATAAACACCTATAAACCCCGAATGCAAATTCCTCGCACCCGAAAATGCAAACTGGAAAAAAGTTATTATGAAGGTATAGACCTTTTTAACATCAAGTTGTCTCCAAGAAATATTGACCTCGCATCCTGAGGGCTCCAGAACGACGAACTTAGGTAGCGATTTAGGTAGCCATAGGGTCAACAGAGGGTAGGGTCCCCGGGAAAGAAAACAAGGCGGTATGCCCTGTAAACGATAGACAGTTGTATAAACGATGCTCAACATAAGAGGCTCAATTTACCTTGTGATACACGAAAGGGAACCCCACCCTCTGTTGACCCTAGGCTCTGAACTAGGTCCAGAATTAGAGCTTTAGCTAGCCCCCCCGAGGTCAACAGAGAGGAAGGATTGGGAGGTTAAAATGGGCCGAATGAAAAAAGGGGAAACATTTTACCAATGGCTATGGTACGTATTCGTTTCTTCTAGCGGTATCCCTCTGTAAATACAATGCTTCAAAATGCGTAAATCCGTGGCTCTCCAGGCCACCTTCGCTAGCGGTACTCCTCTATAAATGCAATTCTTTAAATCCGCCACCCCGTGGCTCTCTAGGTCACTTTCGCTAGCGGTACTCCTGTATCTGTGTGATTCTTTGAAATTCGCAAACCCGTGGCTCTCCCGGCCACCTTCGCTAGCGGTACTCCTGTATCTGTGCAATTCTTTGAAATTCGCAAACCCGTGGCTCTCCAGGCCACCTTCGCTAGCGGTACTCCTCCATCTGTGCGATTCGTTGAAATTCGCAAACCCGTGGCTCTCCTGGCCACCTTCGCTAGCAGTACTCCTCTATCTGTGCGATTCTTTGAAATTCGCAAACCCGTGGCTCTCCTGGCCACCTTCGCTAGCGGTACTCCTCTATCTGTGCGAGACTTTGAAATTCGCAAACCCGTGGCTTTCCCGGCCACCTTCGCTAGCAGTACTCCTCTATCAATGCAATTCCCAAAAATCGTGAACCCGTGGCTCTCCAGGCCACCTTCGCTAGCGTTACTCCTCTATCTGTGCGATTCTTTAAAATTCAAACCTCGCGGCTCTTAAGGCCACATAAAATATGCGGATTAATTGAAGTTAAAACGTAGATTTAGAGCACTAAATAAACAAAGCATAAAACAAATAAATTTACGACTAACGAACTAACTGGAAACAAAGACCGAAGTTACGAAGCGTAACACAAAGCATGCAAGACGAATGCAAATTACTAAAGTAGGGCGCTAATGGCAGTACTGGCCGAGGTAACACAAAATATGCAATAAAAGCGGTTTGGGTTAATGATATAAAGCGTAAAATTTTATAGCCAACGAAAGTCAGTGTAGAAAACATAAAACTGAAACCACAAAGAAACAATTATGAAAAGGAATAGAAACGATTGAAAGCCTACCCAAACCACCAAGCCGACTGATAAAACGAAAATAACAAACTTACAGCAAACTAGGACGAGAAAAACCTAGAAGCGGCTACAAATACAAACGACCACTAGCAAAATTGGGAATAAACCCCGGGCAAACCAAGAGAAAATGTCCGAGTAACAAACGCTAAATTACCTCGATACGTTTACCAAAGCGAGCTGGTGCAATTGTGCTCGCTAACTCTGCTAGCTAGCCATGTTCAGTTTAGCCAAGCTTGGTAGAAAAGTCAGAACGTTGAGGCTGCTGAGAGTACTCAGAATAAGAATCTTGAATTAGAGCTGGTGGCGGTTGACGATGATGGCAAAGAACGAAAGTTCACGGTGTGCCGGCGTATCTTGAAGTGACCACTCCTAGATTGAGCAGGCTTATTTATACTCTGAGCTAATTAATTATGCAGTGAAAATAGTGAATTGTTTCTTAATACTTTGCATATGTGCAAGTAAGTACTTGCACACTTCCGGAAACTTCATAAGTATCTAAAACAACGAGATAAAATGAACATTAGTTCAAGTGCAGGAAAAATGAAAAGCTTTGTGCTTGGGTATTTAGGCAAAACTAGACTCTAACGTAGACTGAATCACTACAAAATTTTAAAGGAAGTTAGAACTTTTCTCGCAGGAATACCAAATATAATAACACTGTGATTTTTGGTCTCGTGGGACACGTCGCTGATGGCTTGTTTAGTAGATGATCATTTTATATCTACAATCGTTCAACCGTGCAAGGCAATTTTTTCTTTATTATCTTCTTCTTTCATCATCATTTTTGGTTGTAGTCGTTGTCGCTATTGTTGTTGTTGTTGTGGTTCTTCTTCTTCTTCTTCTTCTTCTTCTTCTTCTTCTTCTTCTTCTTCTCCTACTTCTTCTTCTTCTTCTTCTTCTTCTTCTTCTTCTTCTTCTTCTTCTTCTTCTTCTTCTTCTTCTTCTTCTTCTTCTTCTTCTTCTTCTTCTTCTTCTTCTTCTTCTTCTTCTTCTTCTTCTTCGGGCTCCTCACCACGTTCTTTACTGACCTTTCCCCCTTCTTCTACCCTTTCTTTTGCTCTTGCTTCTTCTCTAGCTAGCTTGGCATCTTAACAACTCCAGGCAGGCTTGCTTGATTTCCCTGTTCAGAGAACCGTAGATGATAGGATTTAACAAAGCTTCTATGAAGAACATTGAATAAATGATCGGTTCTGTCACTCTTCTTAAGTCTTTCTTTACCATAATTGCAGACACTACGATCACAGGTAAAAACCTAGAGACGAAATATACCATACCAAGATATGTGGCAATCTTGGCTGCTTTCTCTTCAGCGTTGTTAAATAGAACGCTTGGCTGGCTTTGTTGAGATTCAGCTTGGACTCGGTTGCGCTTTGAAATCACTAGCCAGATCAATACAGCAAAAATGAAGGTAGAGATTGAAGACGCGACAAAAACCAACAGTACAATATAGTTTCCTACTTTTTTAAATAATTTTGAAGTCATTACAAAGCTACCAACAAACCACTGGACAAGAGCAGCAATGAGAATCCACTTTTTCGTCACGTTATTGCGATGCCATATAGGAAATTTGATGCCAAAAAATCTTTCAAAGTTTAAAAGATTGATTTGCAAACCAGAGGCCATGACAAAACTCATACTCGACTCAAAGAATATTTCCAAGTAGCAGTTAGGTTGAAGTTTCAGTTGATAAAGGATTTCTCTGGCCAAAAACAGCGGACAGCGAACTGCACCTACCATCATATTGGCCACAGAGATGGCACCAAGAAGAATGTTGCCCTGTGTTCGTATGGCTGGCTTTTTGTAAAACGCAACGACGATTAAACCGTTGAGAATAACAATAAATGGATATAACAAGGCGCTGGTCGTAAGAGCATAGAGAGAGACTGTTAAAGAAGCAGATGTTGCCTGGTTGATCTGCCTGATATTCAGATTATAAAGTGGGCCACAATTACTGGCTTGTGCGAGACTTGAAGAGTTTGTAGAATTACTGATGTTTGTGAACGGCATTTTCGCTGCTTGTTTGCCCTTGATGTTTGATTAAAAGAAGTATTTCATAACGAAACTGAGGTTAATAACGGAAGAACCATTTCCGTGTTTTTCCTTCATTAACCTAAACTTTTCGAATTCATGAATTTTTTTTGGTTGACAGACAGCTCTATTTTCCACTTAATTCCATTTAATTTGAAAGCAATCAAGCACATAAATATTCCAACAATTGGGGAAATTTTTATTGTCGGTATTCTTAATTTGGATAAAATATATTTCCGATTGATGAAAGTTTCACTCAAAGAACCGGATCGAATCCCAAATTTTACGAAAATCGATGAAAATGCTATTAGTTATATGAATAATTTTTTCCCTAAAAACAGATCCAGGTCTATCAATTTTTTCGCGATTACATGACAAAACCAGCCCGGGCTAGGTTTTGTCACCACTTCAAAGCGCCTGTTCAATACGCTTTCCGCTGCCACAATACAGCGTGGCTCAGGTTTTCAGCCCGGGATGGAATGTTCAGTCGCGATTACATGATAATTTTCAGCCCGTTTCGCCGGGCTGAACCTTCCAGCCCGGTTAGCTTGACCGCGGGCTGGAAATTTCCTTCCGGGTTGAAATTCAGCCCGCGCCGGGATCAAATTTCTTCATGTAATCGAAAACTTATTTTTATATACATTTGTTGAGGAGACCGGGCGAAGTTTCAGCCCGCCTGACTGGGCTGAAATGTCAGACCGGGCTGAAAATCGTCATGTGATCGGGCCCTTAAACATGGTCCCAGTTTTAGAGTGCACGCCATATATCTGTAAAACAATTACTATTTAGCGCACAAAAGAGTGATTGCAAAAAAACGTGAAATAGTTAGTAGACTAATAGACACTAGTAGACCTTATTTCCACTGTTTTCTTGTGTGTCTATTAAACTATTTCACAGTAGCATTCAATTCTCATTTCAAGGTTTTTTTGCAACCACCCTAGAGTGATTTTTCTTCGCCGGGAAAAAATAGGCAAGGTAATGGTAGGTAGAAGAAAAAAATCCATTGTTTTCTTTTATTCTTTATCTACTAGTAGACACTAAATAGTTATTTTCACGGGCAAAAGAAAACCACTCTAGTATTTAGTTAGAGTTGCCGCACTTAACCCGTGAAAAAGTACAAAATCTACTTTGTACTAAAAGTATAAAATCCTTTGTTTTCCATTGTTTATTGGTGCTATTTTGAAATATTTGGGTAGTACAATTTCACGGATTAGAGTGATGGCACTTAAGGTGGCCCGTACCTATTGATTTGTTTGTTGGGCATGAATTTTAATCGCGTCCTTTTACATCAAAACCTTATCCGATTTCTGAGCAATTTGCAGCCATTTGTTTACAAGCCTTGAAATTTGTACCGGTAATTATTTTTCTGCGAATTAGATCAAGTAATTCGAGATATCAGACGATTTTTAAAAATGGCTTTTTGAGAAAAATTGGTCATAAATCCAAAATTTCAAGGTGAATTTTTTTCCTATTTCGTCAATCAAGTATAAAGGCATAGAGGACTACATACAACATGTATCGTGCCAATTAGTGCCTTAGAAGTTGCGATACAAAATTTGTGCTGCCTGTTACGACGCAAAATTATGTAGTCAAAACTACCGCCAAAATCTCAACCAAATTTCAAAAACAGCGAGAACTATATCTGCTGTAAGAAAGACAAATACCGATTGTAACTTGTAAACAAAATTTGGAGAGATAAGAAGCTAAACGCCAATGTTATCCTCAAGCAAACTTTGGGAGTAATTTATGTGACCACGAGGTGAGCGTTGCGAATTTGTATTGCTTCGACTTCTACAAATTCTGTCGAATTGTTTCGTGAAATTTTCTTGGTATGGGATAGAACAAGATGTTAACATACCTGTTGCCAAGTGTCGTTGTGTTTGCTGCACTAGGTATAATTCATTAAGCTTCAAAAGTAAGCAACTTCATCGAGTCGACGTTTGAGTTGCCAAGGTAAAACCCTCACGGTTTGTTAATTTATTCAAAACGACACCTTACTATCTGTTGCAAAATTCCGCACAAATCAATAGGTACGGGCCACCTTAATCCGTGAAATAGATATTAGTCTAATAGATATTAGTAGACACTTTTTCTATTGTTTTCTTTTGTTTTTATTCGACTATTAGACACTGACTATTAGATTTTGTTTCACGGATTAAGTGCCATCACTCTAAGTGCGATCACTCTATCGTCCATTTAGTTATGGACAAACTAAGAATGCACTGAGGCATGAACAACACAAAGACGGCTAGATAGGTTGCTATTGTTATTTGCACTGTTCTGCTAGAATTGCTATCCACTAGTTTGTACAAAATAGTGCAATTAGACAGGACATGTTAAGGTGGCTCGACCCAATATTTTTACATGAACACCTTCCAACTTTGAAACTCTCATGCCTAAACAGATTGACTTCAATTTCATATCCATTATAACACATTAGTTACATATAGACTGAAATGCAATATTGAATGTGTTTTGGGGAGATCGGACGGAATATCACGTGATATTGACCTCAAATGTGTTTTAGCTTCGGGTCGAATTTTGGCTCTCAAATGAATTTGCTAAGGAAATGCTCGATGCTACATATACCTTGGATGTTTGCCTTCCTCTGAAAGAAGTCTCACTAAAATCTACAAGACGGATTTGAAGATATTTTAGGTCCTTTAAATTAAGGGTATAATTTATGCAAAAATGGAAGACCACACTTCCCTTGGCAAATTTTACTACTTCGTGGATATATATTTGCCCCAAAAATCGCTCATTCTGTTCTGATATTCCCCTAGTACTTTATGGAAAAACTGGAAGGGTATACAGCAACGCGATTTTGCCAAAGCGAATGATATGTGAATGAAGCTCAAAACTCAATGTTTACATTTTCTCCGGTTTTACGGGCATTTTTGCAATATATGCGAGCATTAGAAAACTGCTCGATTTTTTCTTTATTTTTCCTGAAGACCTAACTGAAGGAATAGACAAACTAATAGTTGGTAGTAGACTTTAAAGCCATTGTTTTCTTTTGTTTCTTATCAACTACTACAAACTAAATAGTCATTTTTCTTTCACGGTCAAATGAAAATCACTCTAGTGTATATAAATTCAGTCTATATATAACTAATGTGTTATAATGGATATGAAATTGAAGTCAATCTTTTTTAATCGAACGGATGTATGGCGTGCACTCTATAGCTGTAAGTTCGTTACATTACTGTGAATAGAATTGAAAAGCAATTCGTTTAAGGTGATTCTAGCCTGCGTCACATCTGGACTAATGTCGGTTAAGTCCGTCATTAGTCCGGATGTGACGCAGGCTAGGTGATTCCTCTGTTTTGGCACCTTGCTCGTCTACCGCTCATGGTTCAAAAAGCACAGAATTATGACTTTCTCAGCACTTACATTCAAAGTACGACTAAAAATACTTAAAAACACAATTTGAAACATTTGTGCATTTTTTGCTGCGATAAATAGGGAGTTTTGTAAAATTCGTCCCAGTAGCTGCTCGGCAAAGTGTCGATTTTACCCCAAATTTGATGATAATTTTGAAAATATCTCTCTAACGAGCACGGTGATCCCAATTTCTTATTTAAAAACTTGCTTTCTTGTAATGAGTTATTTGTATAGGAACTTGAAAAAAATGACGTTTTTGTGCACATTTGAGCACTAAAATGTGTAAAATCGAACGTTTACGCGAGAAAGTAGCTTTTTTTAAATTTGTAGAAAATGTGCCAAAATGCACTTTATCGAATTTAAATAGAGATTACTTAATAGAAAATGCGTGGGTACGGTTTTTATGCACGAGTTGAGAAGTATCATAAAACGAACGAGTAAGCGCAGCGAACGAGTGATTTTTCTGATACGCATCAACGAGTGTATAAAAATCGTACAAGCAATTATGTAATGTAATGTATTTATTTCATAGATACTGAGATTTTGGAAATCCAAATTTTTAGCAATTTTATCTCATGTCGAAATGTCAGGTTGTATTATAGAGAAGTAATTTAAGTAAACACATGGAATACGTTTTCTGAAAGCTGAAATCCCAAATCAATCTCGAATTAACACTGATTTCTGATGATCTGAAATCGGAAAATGGATTGGCCGCTAAACATCCTGATTTGATCCGGTTGATTAATCAGAACATGCATATGCTATAAAACAAATTTCCAAATTAAAAACAAAGCAACAATTTAGAAGAAGGTCCGTGTATCACATACTGCTAGCGGCAATTTTTTTTTACTATGATCGAGTCATATTGGATTGAGCTTCCTCGGGAGAAGCACAGAAATACTATTCAGATTGCGTTATTATGGCACCCTTCAAGTGATATAAATATCAACGGGCTGATCAAACATCCGACTACAAATTACAAAATACAAGAAAAATTAAACTAGCAAAGGAAACAAACAAAAAATGTTATTACAATGAAGAAATTACATGAGACGCTAGAGTGGTTTTCATTTGACCACGGAGGAATAGATAAACTAATAGTTGGTAGTAGACTTTAAAGCCATCGTTTTCTTTTGTTTCTTATCAACTACTACAAACTAAATAGTCATTTTTATTTCACGGTCAAATGAAAATCACTCTAATTACAAACACGTATATACATAATTAACACAAAATATTTTGTAAAATACTGTTAAAACGGGTTTTAGATAAAATATACTGTTTTGTACTTACAAAAACAGTTTATCCATACATTTCCATAAATCAGTGTAGCTGAGGTAAAAAGTAAATGATAAAATCTGATAATTGAGGTAACGTGTCATCAGCCCAAACAGGCCCATGGTAGCTTGCGTGCCCTCTTAAGGGAAAGAGAAGGAGAGGGGGAGGGGGTGCGGAAACTAAGAAGGAGAGAGGCTCTCAGTATCCTAGCCAGGTTATCAAGGCTAGGCTTATGGATCTAAATCTAAATTTATTGATAGATGCAAAGCTTATCACATCACTGCAGATATAGGGATTTAGGGACGATTTAATACAACCGATGATAGCGAAAATAAGAAAAAAATAAGCAAGCTCACTTTGAATGTGCTAGAGTAATGAACATCTAATGGGACGCGATCATATTTAATTTAGTAGTCTGAATGTCTTTTTTATCGATCTGAACATTTCAAAGTGCACCTAGCCCCCTGTTATTTCCCATTTTGACGAAAAGTTGGAGTATTTCTGATGACTTCTACGAAAAAATTACGCGATTTGAATGAATTCCGAATTTTTACTTAATAGATCAAATAAAAATTTAGGAAGACAGAGCGCGCGTCTTTCGACATTGAATCGACAAAATTTGACTTAACAAATAGATTCCATTTTTCCGTGCGTCTGTACTCTAATCGATGCACAGATGACGTCAAAATGTGGTGAGAACAAAAAAGTACGCCACGAGACGAAGTCGAGTGGCGTGACTGTTGTTCTCACCACATTTTGACGTCTTCTGTGCATCGATTAGAGTACAGACGCACGGAAAAATGGAATCTATCTGTTTTATATAATATTTATCGAAACATTCCAACCAATCAGAGCGCGCGTAAGATTCAATGACGCATTCTATGTGTGTGTACTCTAATCACACATGGTTGTTCGACGAATCAGAGCGCGCGTAATATGCCAATTATTATATAAAGGATGCTAAAATTAGTTAGCATCCTTTAATGTCAAAATTATGCAAAAAATAGTTTTTCTATAGTGTTTTATTCTACGTAATTCATTAAGTTACCTCATTTATTTTGAATCGGTGATTAGATTTCCCCAACATCTATCTTGCCTGACATGACCCAAACTACTGAGGTTTACATCCAGAATCTTGAAAGTTGGCGAGGCGTACTTATCGGTACAAAATTAAAATGGATTCTGATAAGTAAAGAAACTTCTTGTCGTCGTCTTCAACAAGCATGTTGACTTTAAATCGTTGTTTTCAAAAATCGTAGAAAAATCGAATGAGTCTCAGACTCAGATTTAAGTACATTCTTGCTTTTTTACAACGTTGAGTGACTGTAGCTCCTCGACAAACATCCAAAATACTCGATCGAAAAAGCTCACAAATTATATTTTCAGCTCCAAAAGTTTTGGTTCCAGTTTATAGAAGACGTCAGCTTTGTCACATTTACATTTGCTGCCTTTTTTTCCGTGTTATTTGCGTAAAAATCAACTTAAAAGCAAACAGTTTGCTTTTCTTTCATCGCATTACCTTTTCCCGCCGTTCGGGTGTACAAACGCGCGCGTCTGGTAACAGAAAATGGCGGGAATTTTCACTTGTTTTGACTTGGTCGCAAGGGATTGTGCAATAAAGGAATAAATTTTCTTGTGTTTACTGATGAAATTTTTGCTTATTTTGCGAATGAAATAGGCTGGAAGGACTCACAACAAAGATTGTGAGTAAAAGATTTCGATATTGTGACGTCACTTCTATTATCTGTACTCTGATAAAGTATGGCTAATTGACCAATCAGATAGCGCGCTCGTAAAATTCTATTATATAAACAATTTTAAAGTTTGGAGTTCCATGAAACACTTTCAAAAAACTTAAGTCTGGATAGACGTCACACTCTTTTTAGCGTTTCAAAAGTTTATTGTGCAGTACAAAAGAGTGTGACGTCTACCCAGGCGGAAATTCCTTTACTCCGACTTCAGACTCTTAGGAATTGCAGCTAGCTTTTGTTGGGCCTTTTTCACCTATAAATTTCAGCACCTTTGAGTGAAATTCAAAGTGTATTCAAATCTACATCACTTTAGTAATCGAATTAGTCAACCAAGTTCCCATATATTCTCAGGTGTGCCACCACAGGAAGCTCAAAGGCCCTTTTTGCCGATGTTTAAAATTGTGTAAAAGCCTTGGAATTGAATCAAGTCGAGTCATTTTATCGTACTAGACGTTCTTAAAAATGGTCGGACTTTTTATCAAAATTGAAAATAACAGGGGGTTAGGCGCACTTTGGGTGAGACTGGCTTTATAATATACATATCTGTAATCTGATCCCTGTAATAATATTTCAATGAATGGCAAAATCGTAAAACGAGTGGGTCTGCATACATGTTTAGGCGTAAATCTTGACGAAAAGCTTTCTTATCAAAATCATATTGAATACATCTGCAAAAAGGCGAGCGCGGGTGTTGGAGCCATAAAGCGCATAAAGCCCTTTGTTCCAATAGGCTCTTTAACAACACTCTATAAAGCACTTCGATTATTGTTCCCCCTTATGGGATACTTGCAATAAAACTCTCAAAGACAAGCTACAAAGGGTACAAGCCCGTGCGGCTAGGGTGATCACAAGTGCTTCATATGACGTTCGATCAGCAGACTTGCTTCAAAGGTTAAACCTAAATACTCTTGAAAGCAGATGGAAACAATTAAAATTATCATTTTTGTGGTTACTGGCTTTATGCCAGTAACACACTATGTCATGGGCTTCAAGGGTGCGTGCGTGCGTGCGTAATTCGGAAATCCCCGAAGTAGAGCCGAATTGTCAAGCCGAAAGATATGCGAACTTCGTTCGCCAGTCCGAGGGTGTTGAAGTCGATTATTAACTAGACGCACTCGTGCGTTCACTCGTGCCCATGTAAAAGAAGCCCAAAACCGGCTTAAAAAGGACATTTAGATTAGCTGCCGCTAGAGTAAGAGCGATTGACATGTTGTCGTTAATAAACTTTTTAACAAGACACGGCACGCACCTCGAACCGTACACTGGTTGCCTGTAGTTCAACAAGCCGCAGTAGTAAAGATCTTTAATTTGTCTGTCAACAGCTATTAGTGTTTGCCTTTGTCTTTCTATTATCATGCATGGTATTATTATATATCTCACATGCAAAAATATTACCTGCTAATATACCAGTTTATTCAACTTTTTATTTCACTGTATATCTAAATTGTTTGCTGTAAAGACTTCTACAACGGCGTTTTTGACACAACAAATCGTGTATTTTTTCGTTCATGTTTAGAACATAAAAAAATATTGAATTTCAATAAACTTACCAAGGGCACTAGGACAAAGTCGGTGTGTGTGTATGCACTAGTCGAAGTAAACCCCTACCCCTACCCCCACCCCCACCCAGGGACAGGCCTTGAAATGTGTCTATATCTATATTTGGATTTGAGGCCAGTAACCACATGTCCTCATAGAGGTCTCTTTTTATATAAAATATTAAATGACCAAGCTGCACCTAATTTAGCAAAGCTTTTCGTCAAAATTAAAGAAAATGAAAACCTCAGTTATATATTAAAAAATTCCGCGACTGATCTAACACTTCCAGGGCCTAAACGAAACTTTTTGAAAAGAAGTTTTGGATATAGCGGCGCTGCCCTGTGGAACAGCCTACCAAAAGAGGCTAAACAAGCAAGCCCTCTTAGGCTGTTTAAGAGAAGTATAACCTCCTTTTGCTCGTGATCTGGGTTTGTGCTGTTTTATACCTTTCAAATATATGTTTGCTTTTATTATTATTATACAGTGTTTTTTATATCAACTAATATCAAAACGATTGATGTACATATAACTAATTATTATCATATATTTTTATACTACGCCACATTTGGAAACCAGCGCATATACATACGTATTGTAGCGTTGAAATGTTTAGCGTGATTAAATAAAGTTCATCATCATCATCATCATCATCAAAAGGCGATTCTGCGCCCCTTTTGTGACACTACGACTAAGTACTAGATTTCTATAGCATACAAGTGAGCTTGAACACATTATAAACTTTAATGTTTGAAACTTCCCCGTTTGCTACCACGCCGTTCTCTATTTTAGCGTAAGAGGACTTGCTTAGGCAGGTTGGGAAATACTTGCAAATCTCTTAGAGAGCTGGAACGTTCTATTTTTGGTATCAGATGTTTTGTTGGGGCAGATTGAGAAACTTGGAAGACAGTTCCAGTGTTAATAGCTGAAACGATAATTGATCTCAGCATGGATTTATGAATGCCATTCCACCAAATAATTTGACAAAATGTAATACTTATATAATACTAACTTGAACTACAGAAATTGTCGTTTAGACATTTTCATCATTATGTACGTTATATTTGTTTCAGTGTTATTTGTGCTTATTGTTAGCTATGTTGATCCATGCAAATAAATGGTGTAGATGCACAACCAGGAAATACCAACTGTTTATAACTAGGAAGTGCTCCAAAAGGTTAAAATGTCAAAAATGCAGAATTGAACAGGAAGATTGTCTTAAATGATTTACTTATAAGTTTATTGAATTTTGTCATCATAATTTTTTTCTTCAAAACCATAAAATCCCTACTTCATGCAGGGTAACTACAATCACAACTTGTTAATATCTACTTTACAGTCTTTAAGGAGTTCCGTTGATGTAACTGACATTCCTTCCTAGTTAGAATATTCTAGTGCTATTAACATGCCGAGTTCAGCTTTGACCTACAGCATGCTACAACGTGACGTCACTTACACAAATCCTATAAAACAAGAGCACGGGAATCAAGTAAACATCATACATCTATATATGTATACTCGCTGTTCGTCAAGAGTAAATCACCCAAATAAGTTTGAAGCAATAATGTTCTTATGGATTTTGTTCTGTTTGGTGGTGGTAGGCACCGTGGAAGCCAATTCCTTACCGAAGAAAACGAACATTCAATTGTCAATGACAAAGAAAGCTCTTAACTACGGTAGGTTGGGTCATTGATATTATGTAGTGTGTAAAAGTTGGCAAAATAATATAGTTAGTCTTAGACTCTCAACCCGTTGTTCTTTTTTGTTGGTGTTTTTTGTTGTTGTTGTTGTTGTTGATGTTTTGTTTTGTTTTGTTTTTGTTCTTTACCAACTAGTGGTAATCCCTTAAGGTTAGAATGATTTTCATTAACCCGTGAAACACACTTAAGTCTATTAGTCTTTAATAAACCCTACTCCTATTGTGTTCTTTTGTTATTTGACTGTCACACTTTAATCGATACACTTTTTTTCTTTTCACGGGTTAATGAAAGCCACTCTACCATCTTTAGCGACAAAATAATTTAGCAAATTTTAGTGACCTTAAAATCGCTAACTGAAATTTTGTACTTGGTAAAATATGTATTCTTGGGAATTGGTGGTCAATCGTAGTAAAAAATCGTCACTTCTCCCCGAAAATCGCTCAACTAGGTTGTGACTAATATAACTCTTTCACTAGAGAATTCGCTAAATTTGGTAGTCGCTAAAAACTAGCAACCTTACGATCATTTTTCCCCGGTTAATTAAATAAAATCACATTATTAGTGTTTAATAAATCCAAATCGACTACAAAACATAATCCGAAGATTTCAAATGGATTCTTTAAAATTGTTAATCTCTTGAAATTTCCATGGACCATTTCACTGCGGGCATAGGTCAGTTGAGAATTTTACCAACAGCTGAGAGTCAATTAAATCAGGTTAAACCTCGTATTTTGATTACAGCAAATCAAGTGTTCATAGATACTGTAGTGGACGAAATTGAAGGATTAAAGACCGATACCTTCTCCAAGAGCTTTGTTGGAACCACATTGTATTTGCTTAGGTAAGAATTATTGTCAAAAACCTTATGCGTAATAATCCATAAGATAACCGTAAGATATATTAGTGAAAAACGTCTGCGCATGCGTGCATATTACGATCTTTTCTTAAGAAATGTGTGATTTTTAGCTTGAAATGAAATGCTCGTGTTCTCGGTGTATACATAAAATTTCTCTTGTATACTTCTGTGAGACAAAGATATTGCATATATGAAGACATTATGTGAATACTGGCCCTAAGTTTCAAGAATTGACCTTACGTTTTGACATTTTGTGAAAACCATTGTTGAAGACAAGCGTACGTAAAAGCGAAATTTTCATAAGTTTACAAAAGCACGAAGACGTCACTGCGAGCATGCGCAGACGTTTTTCACTAGTGTCACCGTGAGCTTGATAATATTGATGATGGAAGACTTTATTAAATAGTTGATAAATAACTTGACAAACTTCTTTTTAATAGTCCACAGGTGGAAAGTGTTGTCTTGAATTCTTCTTCCATTAGTTTCGATGCGGGAGAGATCAAGGTCAATGTTTTGTTAAAAAGTGCTATGGTTACTGGAAAGTACAAGTATTCTTTGTAAGTATTATTATTAGACTTTGTAAGGTTTATTATTAGACTTTGTAAGTATACCCGTTTATTAACATTATTTAAAAATATATTCCATTTCCTCGTGCATGTGTTCTTGAATAAATGTGCAGATAACTCCCAAATGAAGTACGCCACGAGATTAAGTCGAGTGCCACCTTAACTTATTATGGCCGGAGCAAACAATACAATACAATACAATACAATACAATACAATACAATACAATACAATACAATACAATACAATACAATACAATACAATACAATACAATACAATACAATACAATACAATACAATACAATACAATACAATACAATACTTTATTTCACCACGTAACAAACACTAAGGAGCAGCTTACAAGAAAAACTAGTTAAAACGTGTACGTCACTGTAACACACTGTTCTCGACCGATTATGCATGATTATTATAGCTTGAAGTTTGATATAGTTTGGTTATATAGCGCATCCGCTATATGAGTATCGAATGTTGAACATCACTATTGTCTTAGACTTATTTTAGACTTTTTTATTGATTCACACTATATAATATCATATGATAATATCATATTGTGAACTGGAATTAATGGCAGTTGTCTGTTCTCTTAGCGGTTGGTTCGGAAGTTATCGAGGATCATTCGTCATGACGCTAGAAGGAGTTGCAGTCAGCACAAAGGTTGCTCTGAGTGAGTATAAATCAAAATAAAACGGAACCCCGCTATTACGACCACCTCGCTATTGGTTCGATATCTCAGTAGAGATTACCTCTTTTTAAATACCCCCTCAATACAGCAACCTCATTTCTACTGCCTGTAGGTGGTCTTATTAACGGGGCTCCACTGAGTCGATACAAATGCTTTTACAACTTCCATAATTTGGATGAGTGGAAGTAAAAATAGTTTCCTCTGGAGCAACAAGATTCAAGACTAAAACCATGAGTTGGGCATGGGGTTTCCTTCTTTTGCTTGTGTGGTCTGACCTATTGTAATACAGGACCAATAGTTTGCTTGCCAAAATTAAAGTTTTTCAGTATCGAGTAATAATAGTTAAAAGTGCCAAAAACAAGCCCCTCATACAAGTTTTAATTCAAATTTTCGTTTTGGAATAACACTCAAATTCTATCATTTTTATCAGTTAGGAATTGATCTACTAAGATACAATGCCTGTTTAAAACAGTCTTTTGAGCTGTACATAGTAGTTGTCCTGCATGTTTTTCAAATTTGGTAACTTTCAAGCTGAACGTACGTAAAGAACTATATGGCAATTGAGTAAAAGAAGGCCTAAAACTCTTTTTCAATTCACATTATATTTTTACTTTGGATAACACTTTTATCCAACTTTTATTAATGAAAACCACTTACAAACAACCTAAACTTTCTGAAAGTAGAGTGATTTTCATCGGACTGTGAAGCAATTACTAATAGTCAGTGTTTAATAGTGTCTAATAGTTGTATTGCAACAAAAGAAAACAATGGGTGCAGAGTCTATTAGTGTCTATTAGCTTCATGTTAAGGCCTGGGTCATTGGGCCGAACTAAAAAACCTAAAATTGCAATATCTCTACCAATATTAATTGTACTTAGATATAATTTTGGCCCATAGTCATAATTAGGATCCTTAACATTTTTATTTGTGTATGGGCGGAATTCGGTGGTCACGTGACCTATAGGATGAAAAAATATTAATTTGAAAATGGGCCGGTGAAAATGCATTTAATGAAGACTGCTTTTGATGTGTAACTGTTAAGGACATCTAGATAAGTTAGAAACTGCCTGGAATGGATGACTTCATTTAAACGGTGAGGAGTAACATGCAAATTTGTAAATACCTGGTTTGGTCACGTGACCTCTTTTACCAAATATCTCCTTAACAATCAATGATGGACCACCATTCCAGGCAGATTTTGAAAGACAACCCCAAAAGTCATAAATTGACATCTAATTTATTATTTCACTTTACGTCTCTATACGGCCCGTTTTCCATTGAATTTTTGTCATTTTCTATATGACGTAGATGGTCACGTGACCAAGCGTTCCCCATTTTGTCAATGAGAATTTTTCAAAATCGACTAATTCTAACACGTCTCCAAGTTAGAAAGCGAAATGTTCAATATTTCTTTTGAAATGTAAAAAAATACCATTTTATGCTAAATATAGGCCTGACCCAGGCCTTAACATGCTTGAGAGTAACTATTTCACAGTCCGGTGAAAATCACTCTAATACCTTTAGCTTTGTACAACAGTTATTCTTGCTGAATAGTTTTTGTTGTCCAATGCTTGAACGTGAAAAATCTCCTCTTAATAAATCATAAATCAACTTTTTGTTGCAAGCCTGTTTGTCCGTTGAATTTTGTTTTGTCAGTCTAAGTTTGGATGTTCATAAAATTTTAAATATTACTTATTAAATCAAGCTTGTTCTATTTTTTGTTTTTGTCTCGTTTTATTGTTTTAATTTTTTAAATTTCTCCCAAGTGGTATTGCTAGTTTTCAATCATTCCCTTGAGAGTCAAAATATAAAAGAGTGGCAGCCATGTTGGTTGAACGAACAAGAGACACTAATGAGTAATCTTTTGTTGAAGTTCAACCAAGATGGCCGCCGTGACGTCAATTGAAAGCCAGCAATTGGTTTACTCAAAGCCTTAGGATAACCAGTCCCCTCTCAGTCAAATCAATGCCCTATTTCATCTTTGCAGGACGAACCGATGATGGAAAGCCAAAGTTAATCAATAGTGGTTGCAACACCAAGATACAGAACGCGAAAACCGCTTTTAAAGGTGGATCCAGGTACTGAAAAGTTCAAAATGTTCTAGCATATTTCACTGATGAGCATTTCCACACGAAATTGGATAATTGTACAACCCGGGCGGGACTCCATTGTAAAAGGATCGGGTATGCTCGTCGGAAACTTTCAAAAATACTCCTAAAAGATATCGGAACACTTTTTAAAAGGGCGTGGCCGGACGATTTTTAAACCCCTAAGAGATACCAGCGATATAACAAGCAAATGAACATTATTATGATGAACACAAAATTGGACGGTCTGCACGCTTTTGTCGGGCAAATTTCTTCCATTTGAGAACAAGATAATAAGCGATGGGCTCTTTTGATATCCTAAAATATACCAGGAAATGCTAAAACTCTAAACTTCAATTTTAACACCCTAAAAGATACCAAATCGCTTATTTTTACCCCTAAAAGATACGACGAGCATACCCGATCCTTTTACAATGGAGTCCCCCCCCCCGGGTTGTACAACACCATTCGTGCAACCTGGGTCTACGAAACGGGTTAAAGACAGATTGCGGGATTTGGACAAGGGATAAACCACCCTAATATCTCTTATTTCGTAGTTTCTTAACAATGCCATACTTACTTACCACTCCAAAGTTAGTCTGAGTCCCCCTTCCAAATTATTGTTGTAGTTGGCTCTTGAACGCGGGAAGTAAGCTGCTTAAGACATATGTCAAGAAAAACGTGGAGAAAAAGGTAAGAAAAACAGTTCTCCTTATACAAGATAAAGACGAAGTATTGAGATCACCTCGATTTGGACTGACTTTTTTGACTCAAGCATTTAAAGTCAATTGAAGAAACGTTGTCGGGTCTAAAAACATAGAACATAGAAGCTGATTATATTCTGATTTATTCATTTACGCTTTGCCTTCGATGCAAAATGCCAGAAGCGTGTTCAGGACCTGGGTTAGCGGGCCGTTTGGCTTTGATTTTTTTATCGGTTGCAACCTAAATGAATAAATAAATAATGTTTTTAGACCTGACAACGTATCTTCAATTGACTATATACTGATTCAATTGAAACATAATATCCATATTGATTAGTACATTACATTCAGTCATAATTCCAACATGGTTACCAGTGTTAAGAGTAAGGGGACTTTCATTTATTAGTGCGTGTGAGAAGGGAGGTCGACAAAATTTCTTTGGATTTTCCAAAATAGTACTCAGCCCTACCCTTCGTAATGCGCAAAAAATCCATAATCTCCCTACATTTCTTTTGAGTTTCAAACCATCTTCCCTACAAAATCTGATACGTAACCCCCCCCCCCCCCCCCCCCACACACACACACACACACAAACGATTTTGCCGACCCTCAATGTCATAAACCCCTTTAAAGTTATAATGCGACCGTAGCCAACTTAAGTGTTTTTACTAGCCCGTGCAACAAATACAAATAGCTAATATGAATATAGTTATAAATGGAAACAAAAGAGTTTGGAGTTATTTGACTGTGTTACACGTTAAAGGCCCACTTGGATGAAAATCGATGAAGATTGGAAACAGTATATTTCTATCTGAAGATGAATATAGTTAAATAACTATCTACCCTCTGCCCAAAAATCTGCACTTCAGGCTTATTTTCAAAAAGATATTTTGATATTAAGTCTAAAAGAACAATTGGGTTGAGTAAATGCCGTCATTTACTCACAACTTAAATGCTAAAATACTTGACAATTTCTATTCGTCTCGTTTGAATGTAAAGAAAATGTTGCTTTTGCCGGTGATCATTGGAAGTCGTACAGATAAGTTTTACTAAGTTTCAAGTCATTTCCAATTTTAATTTATTCTCATCCAAGTACCCCTTTAACTACCAGTATTTGTCATGTTTCTCCTTGAGTGATTTTTAAACCGCAGAAGAAAGTTGACTAACTACTGAGTACTAGTAAGAGATGTCTAAAAGGTTTTCTTACAAATTCACGCTTTTCAAAAATTCATATTCTTGCGAGTTTTGGATTTAATTCCTTCACACTTCACTGTCTTGCTAATTTTAACATGCTCTTTCCAGCTATGGTAATTCCTTTTCTGTTTTACGCCGAATTTAAAAATATCTGATAAAAGCTCACTGACAATTTCATGTTATTGTATTAGATTTGCCAGGCAATTGTTAATACCATCGACAAGCGATCAGCCACTTATTCCTCTGAATACACAAGTAAGTTTAGCTGCTCACCCTGTTCATTATATTATTGAAGCATTTTGTTAGATTTAATTCAATTAACCCGTAAAATAGATATCAGACCAGAACTGGCTTTTACTTTTATCTTTTGTGTAATTTAAACAATTTGATTATTTTATTTCAAATTTTGGACGAGCGCGCATGTCCGAGTCCGAATACGGGTTCTTCGGACCACCATTGAAAATATGTGCCCCATCACGTGACAATTTCCAGAGGTTTCCTTAGGGGCGCGCGCGGGTCCAAACATGGGTCATATGATAGTAAATTTTACATGAGATAATATTAGACCTTGGTCTTGGTTGCAACTGACTAGAACTCGGTCTGCTATTTTACCGTGAAGACCTCGGAATCGATTAACATTCTTAAATATCGCGTTTATTATTATCTTATTATTTATTACTCGTGCCCAGGCCTTTAGGCCGGGAACGAGTTATAAAATGCAACTGTTTTTTTTTTTTCTCTCGTCGTCCACCAGAAGAGGCCTTTCTTGCGCAATCGGTCACGTGTTAAAGCTCCTGATTGGTTCAGAGCGCAAGAAACAATGCCCTTCATTCATCACCTTTGAGCGAGTGCGAACTCTTCGAAGGTCTTCGAAGTGAACGCCAGTCAGGAACTTTAGGAATGCAAGATGGCGGACAGCCCAAAAAATAGCTTTCAGAGACAGGCTTTTCCAGCAGTGAGACAATAGAAAATGGAGCTTTTAACTCGAGATATACCTAGACACTTATAAGAGCTTCAGAATGGGCTGTTATTTTGGGCTTGATCTCCAATACTTTGACCAAATATCGAACTCTCAATGGAGTACTGAAGCTGAAGCTCTCGCGACTCGTAGCAATTCCTTTGAGCTGGAGATCTACGAATTTCTCACCCTACATGTTGCTAAACGAACGCACATAGAGGTAAGTCAATTATATTTTTCATTCAAGCATTCAAGAGATCTTGAGAGGTTTTTGTATTGAATTTTAACACAATTCTGGCCAGACAATGTATTTATATATTTTCATGGAACCAAGGCTCTATTTGACCTGATTCGTTTGGTCACGTAATGGATAAAACATCTGAAACATGAACGAAAAACATATATACACGATTTTTAATTTGTTATTGTGTCAAAAACGTCGTTGTAGAAGTCTTTACAGCAAACAATTGAGATATAAAGTGAAATAAAAAGCTGAATAAACTGGTATATTTTTGCATGTTGGAGATATCTAATTAGTAATACCCAGTGAAAAATAATGCCCCTCATTCATCACCTTTGAGCGCGTGCGAACTCTCCGTAGTGAAGGCAAGCCAGGAACTTTAGGAATGCAAGATGACAGACTTCAAAGAAAATAGCTTTCAGGACAGGCTGTTCCAGGAGTAGAACAATGGAAAGTGGAGCTTTTAACTCGAGATATACCTATATACTTATAAGAGTTTCAGGATGGGCTGATATTTTGAGCTTCATCTCCAATACTTTGACCAAATATTGAACTCTAAATGGAGTACTTCAAAGCAGGCCCTCGCGATAAAGACTATTTCCTATGAGCTGGAAATCTACGAATTTCTCATCCTACATGTTGCTAAACGAACATACATAGAAGCAAGGCAATTATATTCCTCATTCAGGCGTTCATGACAAGAGAGCTTGAGAGGTTTTGTACTGAATCGTAATATTGGAATTCTGAAGCAGACCATTGCATGGAACTTGACCTTGATTGCGCGTTTGGTCAGGTAACGTCTTTTATTCATACATAAAACATCCGAAACGTGAACGAAAAAATACAGTATTTGTCAATTGTGTCAAGATGTTCAGTTCTTGAGATCGATAGAATAAAATGAGAGATTTAACACTGTGTGTGGTTGAATTATATTTGCCTTTAGTTTAATAATTGAACATGTCAAAAAATGTAAATAATTTGGCTGTCACGGTAGTCCGATATACAAAGTCATAAGTAGACGCACTGAGTGGGTTTTTTTTTCGGGCTACACAAATGTGTGTGTATATAGGTGTAGTAGAGACGACAGAGAGAATACAATCTCCAGTTTGCTAGCGCGATGTTTCTCACCGAGTTAACCAAAAATGTGAAAGTATGCCTTGTTGAAGGAAAAGCAGTGCGCGGCCGCAAGCGTAACTAGAACGTTTCGGAATCCAAGTTTCTCCCTATACTACATCATCCCACATCTTTTTTGTTACGAACCCATAAAACTGAAAAGCGACGGTGTTTGGAAAAAAAAAAACATTTTGGAACTTTTAGACTCGAGTAAACAATCCAACGCGTAATTTGAGAATGAAGATTGACGGTGTATGAATTTGACTAATCGTCGCGGGTCGCGGGTCGCGTGTTCGATGTCGCGGGTGCGGACAAAAACCTAAACAAAGGGTAGAAAAATCGAAGTACAAAAAAAATAAAAAAACAGGATTCACGGAATTTAATATTTCCAAATCATTCTGCACTGTAGTAAATCGATCCGCTAACTTATTCAGCCGTCACACAATTAACAATGCTTCCTGCCGTCTGCAGCATCTAGGAAAACTGTTGTCAATCTGTCAATATTCATTTTGAGGGCTTCTTCTTGTGTTTGATGTTTATGTGATGACTCTGTGTTTGACCCTACAGTACTTGAATGTTTTCTCTATGCCGTGACAACTTAAAAACTGACCTAGACATTTGCTCGTGTGTCGAATAAACCCGGATTCATTCTTGTTATTCATTTTTAGCAAACATATCTAGCTTAATTCCATAGGTTTGTGACTACCCTGGGCTCCAGGGGTTTATTTCACTATATATCTCAATTGTTTGCTGTAAAGACTTCTACAACGGCTTATTTGACACAATAACAAATCGTGTATTGTTTCGTTCATGTTTCGGATGTTTTATATATGAATAAAAGACGTTACGTGACCAAACGCGAAATACAAGGTCAACGGAATCTAGTTTCATGCCATTCCGATATTAAATTAAAATTCAGTACAAAAACCTCTCAAGATCTCTTGAATGCTTGAATGAGGAATATAATTGACTTGCTTCTATGTATGTTCGTTTAGCAACATGTAGGATGAGAAATTCGTAGTTTTCCAGCTCATAGGAAATAGTCGTTATCGCGAGGGCCTCGGCTTTCAAGTACTCCATTTAGAGTTCGATATTTGGTCAAAGTATTGGAGATGAAGCTCAAAATAACAGCCCATTCTGAAGCTCTTATAAGTATATAGGTATATCTCGAGTTAAAAGCTCCAAATTACATTGTTCTACTGCAGGAAAAGCCTGTCTCTGAAAGCTATTTTCTTTGTAGTCGGCCATCTTGCATTCCTAAAGTTCCTGGCTTGCGTTTGCTCAAAGGCGATGAATGAAAGGCATTGTTTTTACGTTCTAAACCAATCAGAAGTCTCTCAGGACGAACAGAGGGGGGAAAAAAAACATTTGCAGTTTATAACTCGTTCCCGGCCTTTGGAATGTGGGGTCAAGGCGGATTGGCAAAATCTGTCACGGAGCTCTGGAAGATAAGTAGGGCTTATCAAAGTAGGATAAGTACACAAACGTACAGTTATTGAGGCCGAGCGTTTGTGTCAGTACTTCAGATCGATAGAATAGAATGAGAGATTGAACACTCTATGTGGTTGAATTCTATTTATCTTTGGTTTGATCAAGTTGAACATGTCAGAAAATGTAAATAATTTGGCCGTCACGGTAGACTATTTATATGGCATGGTAAATTGATACAGTTCGTGAAGTGGATCTAAGTGGGACAGTTCGGGCAAAATTAAGAGGGTTATTAAGACCTCTCCTTAAACAGGGCCTCACCTTGGGCACGAGTGAACGCACGAGTGCGTCTAGTTTATTATTATTAACATTTATTTATTATTATTATATTTATTATTATTATATTATTATTTAATATTATCTTTCTACTACCTTGTGAAATGCTGTGTCGACGACATTACAGAAGACTTCAGTATCGCTCAAGTACCATGTGCCAGCCTTAAATATATAATACTAGAAGATCCCTTAGTGAAGGATGACTACGCTAACATTATATTAGAGGTACGTACAAAACGTAGACCGATAATGGGTCATGTCAGTGTAAGCCTTAAATATATAATACTAGAAGATCCCTTAGTGAAGGATGACTACGCTAACATTATATTAGAGGTACGTACAAAACGTAGACCGATAATGGGTCATGTCAGTGTAAGCCTTAAATATATAATACTAGAAGATCCCTTAGTGAAGGATGACTACGCTAACATTATATCAGAGGTACGTACAAAACGTAGACCGATAATGAGTCATGTCAGTGTAAGCCTTAAATATATAATACTAGAAGACTCCTTAGTGAAGGATTACTACGCTAACTTTATATTAGAGGTACGTACAAAACGTAAGTCAATAATGGGTCATGTCAGTGTAAGCGTAGGTGGTTGTCATGGTGATTCTGGATAGTCGAAAGATTTACCCGTGGTGCTTGTAAAACAGTGTACCCCATGAGAGTATAACTAGGACACTGAGACGCACGTGGTGTGGCGTGGTGCCCCGCATTTAGACTTCCATCCACTTGCACGCGTTGAAAATGTACGAGGAATACGGAAAGTGCTTGGTTGCACGCCCTACGAGAGACGAGAAAAATTTTCTGACTCTAGTGGGACTCGAACCCACGAACACTGGGATACATGTTCAGTGCTCTACCAACTGAGCTATCGAGACAGCTGGGGTAATTATTAGTGCTATATTTTGGGAAACAGCATTGAATTTAAAACATTGACTACGCATTCGATCGCTTTCAGCGCACGCTCACAGCCTTCGAATCGAATTCAAAAAATAGCTCAAATGCGGGCAGCATTTTGCTAACGAATGTTTTATAAGACCCCTCGTGGAGTCTCAGTATTTTGAGGCCAGTTTCTCGAAAGACCCGATAACGTCACGGCCTTAGCTTGTTATTTTACGGGGAAAATATGGGAGTGCGTTAGCACCAGTAAACTTACCGTAAAATCATAGAAATAAGGACCCCTTCGACAAACACACAAAACATTATCAGTAAGTTAACGGACCACGCACTTTTCGAGAAACAGGCCCTATGTTCTCCTGCGTCCAATGACCACAAGTATTAATTAATGAATTAGGAACGGAGTTTCTTAGTACGCTAGTCTGCAACGTTATAAGCTAGAGGCTGACCGTTCGATTCTCGCCGTCGTTCTTGTTTTGACTGGCCCTCTAATCTGTGTAGCTCAGTGTAGCTTTCAATAGCCGTAGTACTGATGAAGGGAGGGATTTGAGGGCGCGCCTCAGCTCCCTGGAAGATAGCTTTCAGGTTAAGGGGTACAGACGTTGAATATATTCTTTTATCTCGAATATCTAACAACTATTGTAGAAATAGAAAACGAGGCAGCGTGCTATGTTGAGTTATAGAAGCACGCGGGAATTGTAAGAAAACGAGAGAAGTGTTGGGAGAAGCACGAGGCGTAGCCGAGTTTTCTATTTCTTTTATAAAATACAATTATATCATATCGTATCGTATCGTATCGTATCGTATCGTATCGTATCGTATCATATATCATAGTTATTTTATAAAACATACCGTTAAATGTTTTAGGGTAAGGTCAATTCATCTTGCTATCCTACAAAAGCACTGACAAATAAACAGGCAACCAGACTCGCGCCTCCCAAAACAAACAAGATGGTGACCATGGCTTTGTCTGACGTCTTCATCAATTCCATGTTGAATCTTTATCATCAAGCTGGGCTTATGACAGCAACACTTAACATTGCTGCCAAGGTATGTACAGCCTGAGAACATAGCCATCTTTTCGTTCTTTCTTCTTGGTCCCCATCCGCTGCCACCCAGGGTGATTTTTTGTTGCTCGTTCCTCGCTCTGAGCAACAGCAGCAGCAGCAATCTGGGAACGTTACCTGTCAGCACATGTTTCGGAAGAAACGTTCTCTCTCGTGTCTGATTGGTTGATCAATATGATAAGTATAAAATATAGACAAATTACAAAAACTCATAAAATGTATTCTCGGATAAGGACGTTAAACCGTAGGCCCCGTCTGCTTTCACTCTAACCCTGCTTGTATAGTGGACGTAAAAGAACTTGTTGTACTGTTCGCAAAGAGTAGGGGATTGTCGCCCGGTACAACAGTCTGTCCTTACTACTAACAAACTCTAAGCGCATTTGATTATATACATATAGATATTTGCGCTATATAAATGCAAAAATTTCATTTTTTTAAAATGTCGCCATGATTTATTTTGACTTGCGGAACGACCTCTAAAGGCAACGTTCCAAGGAATATTTTTTTCTGGAAGTGAGAAACAAGCAACAACATTTAGAAATGTTGATTTACAGTCAGGATTCATAGTTCAATTGAAACATAATATACTTTTTGCAAAACAAAAAACAAAAAACAAAAAGAAGAAGAACAACAACAAAAAACAACAACAACAAAAACAAACAAACAAACAAACAAACAAACAAAAAACAAAGAAGAAGAGGAAAAGAAAAACAAGTGAATTATGTTTCCATTGAAGCACCAGAATATTAACTTTGGGTTCCCAAGGATGCTTAGTTTCCCGCGAAAGAGGCTTCTAGCAACAGAACCGAAGGTTGTTATCAAGGTTGTTAAAGTCATCATACAATTATAGCTCTCTGTATCATCATAAATCTGAATCATTATAAGAGCAAAGATAATGTAACGTGAAATGCACGGTAGTTGTCCCCTTGTATAAAACTGTGAAAACGGCAAAAAATTAAAATACAAATAAACGGGCACTCAAACACAGTCACGACACAGCATGACAATTGGTCCAGTAGTAATACTCACGCTTATCATATCCTTGTTTCCACCGCATGCTTATCAGGTAGATAGTTGAAAATACCCATGTCTGAAAGCATAAAGAAGGGAGACAGTTGGACACCGATTCCTAAACGATAAATCTGCTTTCAGCCCGATCTATAGAACAAGCTTAGTGCACAGAACCCCCGTAATTCTGGACTCGTTGTTGGCCCATTATTTTTGGCACAACGACCGTAATTATCATATATCGTGTGAACTGAAACTGCTTGGCCTGATAGAGGTCCCGTATCAAAAACAATGGGTCTGCGTGTCAAGATTTAGGGGTATCGTGCCATAAAAACATTGTCCTGTGAATGGAGCTTTCGGTTGCCTATTAGCCAATTGCAAAACGAGAATGGGACTGAGAACTAGTTTCTATAGTTAATGCGATTAAGAAATAAACTTCACAAAATGAAAGAGCACATCAAAATATACAAGATTAAGAATTCATTGTAGAGCGATAGCACTAAAACCGTGAAACAAGTACTAACTAAAAAGTACAAATAGTACTAATGAAACAATAGAATACAAAGGGTTTTGCTACTATTTGTCTCTATTTAGTTGATGATGATGATGATGAACTATAGTTACTAAGTTATTTCACGGTTTAAGTGTTATCGCTCTATTGTGTGGAATATTGAGCAAATGGCAGCCATTTAAATATGTGAAAAAGAAACTGTACAAAGAAATGTATAGCTGGCGACATTGTGTCCAGCCAAACCATACATTGCCTTGTAATTTCATTAATCTTTGAAAGCTTACTGTAGTGAAAATTTCTGACCAATTACAATGAAAATTGGTTATCTTGTACATTTTAAAGTGCTTTTTCATGTTGTGGAGTTTATTTCTTAAATGCATGAAATGTAGAAACTAGTACCCAGTCCACTTCTCGTTTTGCAATTGGCCAATTGAAAGTCACCAAACACTGACCCAAAATTACCTTCTGTTCAACAGTCCCAGAGCAAAGTACCATCTATTGTACAAGTTACCATTGCATTAACTCATCCACCTGCCATCCAAACAACCATTAATGGATCAACCATAACAATCAAAGCCAATGCTTCGATTAATACAGCAGCCATGTCAAGAAAAGTACATTTATTGAAAGGAGCATTGGTGAGTCTACATTATTTAATAGCTTTTGTATGTGGGAAACGGACCGCACGATCCACGATGTCTATACAAAAACAAACAAACAAACAAACAAACAAACAAACAAACAAACAAACAAGCAAGCAAGCAAGCAAGCAAGCAAGCAAGCAAGCAAGCAAGCAAGCAAGCTAGTCCAGTCCCAGACTCTCTTTCTTGCCGCTCCAGGACTCGCGGAGAAAGAGAGTCCAGTATAACTTGCATGCGCATGTGCAAAATGAGCCAATCAATTGATTAATTAGTATTTTGCGAGCTTGCAATATGCAAATGTCAGTGTTTGGTAGCAGTGGTAGTGATGCGTATCGAAAAATTCACAAATATAAGTCTTTCACAACTGTCCATCCGTAAATGGCCTGTAACTGCTCAAACTTTGGTAAAAGATTATAGTTGGTTTTTCCAAGTGCATAGCTAGCTCACTGAATCAACAAATGGCTTTCCAAAATGAGACTGATATCGTGTATACAAAACCCTTTCTTCTTCAGCCATCTTGAATCATTAGATGACTTTAGGATTTGTAACCACGCGATCACCACATGAATGTGGTGATCGCGTGGTCACTAAACTGACATGCGCATGCAAGTTATACTGGACTCTCTTTCTCCGCGAGTCCTGGAGCGGCAAGAAAGAGAGTCTGGGACTGGACTAGCAAGCAAGCAAGCAAGCAAGCAAGCAAGCAAGCAGACAGACAGACAGACAGACAGACAGACAGACAGACAGACAGACAGACAAACAAACAAACACCAACAAATACAACAAAACAAAACATTCGGGACTTTGTCGTAATGGTGCCGTGACTATTTTTACGCAAATACGAAATCTACTGCGGTTTGAGCAGCAATTAAATACAGGCAAGGTCGTACGGACTTTAGCAAGATTTCAGGCACAGTAAAACGCATTCAGGTTACATATTTATGTAATGTTTATACAAAAGATAGACAAAACAATAACTGACAACGGATTGTACAGGACCGAAGATTGGAATATGGGACAAGAATTGAGGGAGATCAGAAAGGGGTTTGGGTGTGGCAACTGGCAGAGAATATGAGACTAAAGAGAACAGCAACTTTGTGCGCTTGCCCCAATATTTCCCAAATGGGGATTGTTTATTGATATCAAGGTAAACATTCCTTTGTGTCTTTCTATTTCTACTTAAGCCCGCAGCACATGTTGAAACTGTGTGAGGAAACTGCCACGCGAGGAACGTTTCTCACCGTATGCTCTTTTATCTGCCTCGAGGCGATGCGCCGATTTTATGTTTTGTTTGATTTTTGTGTCCTCGCGTAGCCAAAGCTGCAACAGCGAGAAATCGTCTTAGCCCAGATGATTTCTCGCCACAGACGTTGCATCTTTAATTGGCTACGCGAGGCAAAATAAATAGCAGGAAAAAGAGCACACGGTGAGAAAGCACCTCGCGTGGCAGTTTCCTCACACAGTTTTCTCAACGTGTGCGGCTGGCTTAAGGTCGCACTGTCCCTGCTGTGCGTGTTTATCTTCCTTTTTTGCTGAATACTACAGAATAATCAATATGATTGTTTAGGTTGCAGACGGCCAACTTATACTCGAAGGAAGAAACAAAAGCCTTTCAGGAAAACTCAGAAATGTCAGGTTTGTAACCACTGTGCGAAAAACACATTTCTTCCTTAATTCTACTCGACTCACTTTGGAATGAGTTTCTTGTGTTAATTAGTTTTAAGCTGTACAAATCATTACGCTTACATATATCTAATCAATTTCCTTTGGCTTCACAGGATCCAGTCTTCCGATGCTAAGGTGATTGTTTATTTCTTTATAATTCAAACATAATCAAGAACTGTTTACTTGATAACGTACCGATTTTAGTTCTATTAGCAATAAATTAAGTCCACTTATATATTCTAATGTCTACATTGTAAAATTGTTTTTAAAAGTGCGAATAGAATCACTGCATATCAGATTTTATCGTATCGTACCGTATGGGACCACCGTATTGTCTTTGGTTCTCGGAAAATGAATAGAAATCGGTTTTTGGATAGAATTGACATTTTTATGAATTTTTGCAGGTCAAACCGTTCATCGAGGATATCAGCAGTGCTCAAATTAACAAGGCTTTCCATGGTACGTTATCTTGCAATCATTACTGACCTATTCCCATGACCTTTTTGGCCTCTTACCTTGCCTACTTCAGTGCCTTGTTCCTCTCTCTCAAATGCTTTCTTTTTTCAATGTTGTAATAGTCTGTATGGCCGGCCCTCTGGGAGGGGAGAGGGTGGGGGGGAGGAAAGGAAAGGAGAGGAGAGGGGAAGGCAAGGGAGGGGAGGGGAGGGGAGGGGAGAGAGGGGAGTGGAGGGGAGGCGAGGGGAAGGACAATTCAAGCCACGCAGGCTATTGTTTTAACCTATTTCTTCGTATTCTCTTCGTACTCTAAACGACTCTTAAGCGGCAGAGCGGAAGCTTAACCACAAAGCTGCTGTTCTCATGCTTTTTTTCATTTTGGTTATTATAAATTCTACATGAATGTACTACATTTGTGCTACATAAGGAGCAAGAATGACACAGTTGGTTAGTGCGCGGCCTTCGTGCGCGAGTGCCCGAGTTCGATTTCCAGTAACCTCACATCCTTGTTTCGACTTCTTTCCGTATAGCTTTAAATACCCTTAAAACGGAGCACTGAGGGAGAGAATGGGGAAAATGAGTGCACCGTTGGCTTCCTGGAAGATTAGCTGCAGCTAAAGGAACTACCGACATTAAACAAGGTCCTTTAAGGCGCGGAAATACAAGCAACAAAATCGTGCAACTTGTCGAGCAACATTGTTGCGTTGCAAGTTGTAAACCAAATGTTGCTAGTATTACCGCCCCGCGCGCAACAAATTTTCATTGTTGCACGAAGTAGGAGCACTGTTTACTTTTTGCAACAAAGAAAATTTGTTGCGCGCGGGGTGGTAATACGAGCAACATTTGCTCTGCAACTTGCAACGCAACAATGTTGCGCGACAAGTTGCACGATTTTGTTGCTCGTATTTCCGCGCCTTCACCTTTTACCTGTCTTGTTCAAAGCTTTCACAAAAACGTGTGAAGTTGCAGTTAAGTCGTTAAGGGAGAAATTTACAGAAACAATGGATTCCTAGTTGAGTTCTTAATAAAAATATTTTTGTCATGAAAGTACTCACGTGTTGTATGTTCTCATTTTGCAGAGGTTCTAAACAACATGATCGTATTGCCGTTTGTATCCACTTTTGTTATGGATAATCCCACAATAGTGCACAATCAGGTAAGACCTTGACTTTTGCTTGATCTGAGAATCCTTTATTCTATATGATAAAAAAGTGATATTTAGCACTTAATTAACTACACTCAGTGACAAACTACTTTCAAGGGTTTGTTGGTTGTAGTTCTACGCAACGATGTTTAGTCTTGTCATGTAACGCTCTCTAGAGAAAGCATTGCGTGACTGCGTGACTAGACTAAACAAAGGCTATTTGCACAAACGTTGGGAAGAAATGGCTCTTGGGTACACAAGTAATATTTGGATTTTAATGTTTTAACTTTCAAATGTGCTGCATAATAGACCTTAACCGAATTTGCGTGACTGACCATAAGACAATAGATTCAAGTCAAGGCTGTGGTGGATTTGTCTCCTTATTTGTCCATTCCTGGCGGAGTGGACCGCAGAGGAATGGGAGCTAGACAAATAACGGCTGCGAAGGAGACTAGTGGTGGATAAAATACAGTAATGCATAAAATTTCCACCGTCGACTTGAATCTGTTTCATGGTCAGTCATGCAAATTCAGGCAAGGTTGATTGCGTCTGCAATTAACAAAATATGTATGTCGCTTTTTGAAACGTCAACTTACACACGCTTCTTTAAAATCATCTAATCACGTGTCAGTTTGGACCGTCAGTTTCTCTGCAATTAGCTATAATTTAGCTATTTCATATTCACCCGTATTTTTTTGTTTTGTTTTTAGGGTCAAACCATTCTTGAGACAGATATCAAGATGTAGGAATGTCATCAGAGCGTTTTATAGAATTAGATTTGAGTCTTGATTAACAACTAATAGACCTTTTTGCTTAAACACTGTTTTCCAACTTCGTGCGCCATAAAACAATAGATGACACCAGAGTAATTTCTTTTGTTTTTGTTATAACTTTCCTTTGTCTGCCAATCAAGAAAAGTTTGATACAGTAAAGGCGCTGTTACACTGTGCAATTTTCCCAGCAACTTGTCTCGCAACGGCGTTGCAAAACAAGTTGCAGAGAAAATTATGGCGCTGTTACACTGTGCAATTTTCCCCAGCAACTGGCCAAAAATATAGAAAGTTGCTAGGGAAAATTGCACAGTGTAACAGCGCCATAATTTTCTCTGCAACTTGTTTTGCAACGCCGTTGCGAGACAAGTTGCTGGGAAAATTGCACAGTGTAACAGCGCCTTAATACACTACGGTCGGAAGGAAACATTGCCACAGGTGACAAGTAGAACAAAAAGACACTGTTCAGAGTAATCCACATATTCTTTGTTTTTGTCGTTTTAACGAATCGAGAGCTTCGTTCTAACCGTAGTGGATGACCCGTTTGACACGACTTTGCTCCAACAAAAGACATCCACATTCCGCACAGACTTTTTGTTGACACTTATTGTTTCGTCATTTTCGAGAGCATGAAATTCGAAAATGGTGGTAAAGCAAAAAGGTCTAATCCAATAATATGTATACGTACTATTAACGACAACAAAAGTAACCACAATTAATTTCTTTAAAGACATCTTTCGTTTGTAGACCAGCTGTCACCGTCCAACTTTAGGAAGAGTTGATAGTTAAGCCCGGTTTTAACTCGCCATATAACTATATGAAACATACGCTGACTCAGTAGAGTGCTTACAATATATCCGTGAAAACTTGCAAGAAATTGCACTAATTACAGCGAAAATCGTTGCATCGCGACCTCAAATGTCGGTAAGATTTTGGTCTTTTCTGATCCGTCCATCATTCTTGGGGGCGGAGCTTTCACGAACTCGTTAAGTGATTGGTTGATTTGAAAGAAGCTCCGCCCCCAAACTGATTGACGGCTCAGAAAAACCCAAAATCCAAACAAAATTTGTAATTTGCTGGTCGCGATGCAACGATTTTGGCTGTAAACAATAGAAAACAAAGGACTTCACGCTATTTAGTACAATTTAGTTCGCTAACTTTTTCACGGATATATTGTAAGCACTCTATTGCTTCAATCACTGACATGCTAGCCCTCACTAGCTAGTGAAAACAAGGCTTACAGTGCTGCGCTTCGAACCGTTGCCACTTCCACAAAGTTTTGATTAATTTATGACATCTTTTTGACAACCAATTAAATATCGTCGCTTCACTTTGATGTTTCGATATGATGTACAAACTCCGCCTATCGAGACACCAAAGTGAAGTGCCAGTATCTAATTGGTTAGCGGTATTCAAAGTTGTCCAAAAGATGTCAAAAAGTAATAAAAAACTTTGTGGTAGTGGCAACGGTTCGAGGCGCAGCACTGTAAGGTAGAACGATGCAACGAGAAAACGAACTTTTAGGAGGAATTTATTCAGGAAATTCGCTGAATACAGATTTTGTAGCATTCAGATTTTGAGTCTGGGTTTGTTTTAAGTAAGGTTTCTTCTTTTTTGGATGTCTTAAATGATCAGGGTTGTTACTTGAGCCAGTCATATTTCTAAACGCTCTTTTCATTTCAATGCATGTCAGTGCTTAAACTTTCTCTTTCAACTTTGATCCTGATTATGCTGTTTAGTTTTATACTTAATATTCATTTTATGTCATTTTGTAATTTTTAAAACCGAATAAATGCATTTCGACATTGTGGTATCGTTATGTAAACAAGAGAGAGGGTGTATGTGTATATGTGTATTGAGAACTGCCTAACTGAAATTCACGATTGGATGACTTTAAACAAACTGAAACTTAAGGTGGCTCGACCCAATTTTCAAGTATAGCTACCAGTCGTCTTTGAGTGAAAACTATTTGTTCATGAGCAGTCTGATAGTAAATTAAGTATTGCACCCTTACCAGACAAAGATCAAAGTTTATGATGACGTATGTTATATGGAGATCGGCGCTATTATGGCGACGCCTTAAAAGAATTCCCCTTTTTACATATTCTCGATTTTAATGAGTTCTAGGCTTATTCTTGAAAAATGCTCTTGTGATCTTGTAGTTAACATCATTGCCTTTAGCTCTAGCGAATTAAATCAAACTCTGAGAGAGCGTTTTCGAAATATCATCGATGAGAGATTTTAACTGCAAAAATCGAGCGTAAACAAAAAAAAACTTTTTAAATCTCCTACAATTAAAAAGAAAGTAGCACATCGAAGTTAATTTTTCATCTCAAATTGCAGTAAAGATATCAAATTTGGCTACTAAAAGAGACGAGAGAAATCACATTAATTGATATTGAGAAAAGTGAGCCGAACTCATGTATATGGACATGCTGAATTTGCTTCTGTTGCCCAAATTTCGCTCTATTGTTACATAAACTGCAATACTTAAAGATCCCTTCGATAAATATTGTTTAAAAATTAGTATGGCTTAGTTTAGGTAATAGTTGATATGATATAGCGTTTTCAAATTCATTGAATCATTTTACGGCTGTAAAATATTAGCCTCAAATCAGTATATTTTTCAGCCGGATACAGTGGTCGACAACTCATTAATTCTTCGTTTGCACATGACGTCACAAGTCACAAAAATTCAAACTAAAATCTATTTTTGAATCCTACCAGCTCTATTCTTGTATATGTTTTAGAAAATTGTGGTTTGAGTTATTCTGTAGATTTGTATTTAGATATTTTGATGGTTTGGATGTTTTTTGGGTCGAGTTGTAAGCCCGTGAATTATGTCACACAACTCAAAGTCACGCGTCTAAAATGCCGTGGAAATCACTATAAGTATGTCAAATCAATTAGCTTGGTCTTAAATATACCAGCTAGGGCTACTAAAAGTTAAATTAAGTGATATTTATCAACTTTAGGCTTGAAATTATGTTCTAAAATTTTGGCAGCCATGTTGGAAGATATCCATATGTCTTCCAAGATGGCGCCGCCATACATTTACACTAAAATTTGAGAAAATTCATCCGGCAATAACTCGGCAAATAATTGCTCTTGTGCTCCAAAAATTCTCCAAGAGATATTGTTTTAAATGCTCTACAAGCCCATAAGCATTTTATTTTATTTAGAAAAAGAATTAACATTTTAGAATTTCAAAACCCAAAAGGTCATCAAAATATCACGTGATTGCAAACGAAGAATGCATGATGTAGCTCTTTTGTTTTAGTTTGTCGTGTTTTCATGCATTCCAACACTTGATGCAAATTACGGAACGCTTCATTACCTTCCGAGCACTCTTCTGAAATATGGTAATTGCTAAAACTAAATATACATAAGAATGCCAAAAAGGAAAGAAACTTTTTGTCACACAACTGCAGATGGAAACTCGTCAATTGCTGGCTTTCAATTGACGTCACGGCGGCCATCTTGGTTGAACTTCAACAAAAGAGTGCTCATTAGTCAGTGTCTCTTGTTCATTCAACCAACATGGCTGCCACTCTTTTATATTTTGACTCTCAAGGGAATGATTGAAAACCAGCAATAGCAGAATCATGGGGAGACAAAGTAAAAATAGAACGATGTGCTGACATGCTGCAAAGAAATGTACAGTTAAAAAGTTTCTCTCGTCTCTTTCAGTAGCCAAATTTGATATCTTTACAGCAATTTGAGATGAAAAATTAACTTCGATGTGCTACTTTCTTTTTAATTGTAGGAGATTTAAAAAGTTTTTTTTTGTTTACGCTCGATTTTTGCAGTTAAAATCTCTCATCGATGATATTTCGAAAACGCTCTCTCAGAATTTGATTTAATTCGCTAGAGCTAAAGGCAATGATGTTAACTACAAGATCACAAGAGCATTTTTCAAGAATAAGCCTAGAACTCATTAAAATCGAGAATATGTAAAAAGGGGAATTCTTTTAAGGCGTCGCCATAATAGCGCCGATCTCCATATAACATACTTCACCATAAACTTTGATCTTTGTCTGGTAAGGGTGCAATAGTTAATTTACTGTCAGACTGCTTATGAACAAATAGTTTTCACTCAAAGACGACTGGTAGCCCTACTTGAAAATTGGATCGAGCCACCTTAACAAAGACAAGACTAAACTCCTTATTCTTGCTAGTAAGAGCAATCTGCAGTCCTCCCCCATCATGTTCTTCACTTTGGCCCTGATGTTATATCTCCGTCTCCTCAAGAACGTAATATTGGTGTTATTTTTGATTCAACTTTGTCCATGATTCCTCACGTAAACAGTGTTGTCAAGTCTGCCTATTATCATCTCAGAAACATCTCTAAAATAAGAAAATACCTCTCTGTAGACTCTACTGAAAAACTTGTTCATGCGTTTGTTACTTGTAAACTGGATCACTATAATTCTATTCTCTTTGGCCTACCGAAACATGTCACTGATAGGCTTCAACTCGTACAAAATTCTTCTGCGCGTCTGGTGACTTTGGCAAGAAAACATGATCATATCACTCCGATACTTAAAGACTTACACTGGCTTCCTGTTGATTACCGAATTCAATTTAAAATATTATTGTTGACTTTCAAAGCACTTCATGGTCTCTCTCCCACTTACCTTCAAGATCTCATCTCTGTCCGCAAACCTCCAAGAGTAGTTAACCACCCCGATATGGCGAATCCCCCTCCCCCTACATAGGGAGGGGGTGGTCAGTTGTACTATGACCCCCTCCCCCAAAACATAGGGAGGGGTGGTCAGTTGTACTATGACCATCCCTCCATGACAGATGGGGAGGGGTGGTCATGACAGACGTAAAGGAATGTTCAGTACAGTCACGAGTTTTGAGTCCATAATAAAAGATATGTAATGATAAGTATGCGACACGCTTCAAAAACACTGAACAACTGTATTCAGAACACTGCCAACCCAGCATGTAGTGTACATTAACATAGTACGCATTTCTTAGATGGTTAATGACCATACCATACCAAAACATAATAGGAATGGATAATATTTTGAAATGCAAAGAATGGATTAAGAAAACATTTCGTGACACTCAGAATCCACGCATATTTACTTGAATTAGAATTACGGAATTTAAAGAAGCACATGTATTCAACTACGTAATTCAGCCGCAGTATATTTAAGCGCTGTATAGCTCGAAAAAAAATCACTTCTTCCTGAGCTGTTATATAGATACCATCATAGAGAGTTCACTATAGAATTTTATCATCATGTGGATATACGTAGATGAAGATTTCTTTGCTTCGGTTGAAGAGCAAGCTAGAAGACGGCAGTAAAAAGATTCACTTTGGCGACTACTGTGGTGGTACTATGCTTGAATGCGATCCGGCCAGTGACATTATGAAACATGTGATTTTGTTTCTCTCTGAGAACAAAGGTCGAGATCTTTTAAAGAAAACAGAAATTGAGGAGAAAGAAAAAGAAGAAAAAGAAAAAGGAAAAACAGAAGTGAGCATCCAGGATAAAGAAGAATCAGAAACGACAAATGAGAGACCCCCCAAAAGACCCCAAGACCTGGCAGAAGAAGATAATGATGATGATGATGATGATGATGATACCCATAGAAGAATTCGCAAAAAACCTAGACGTATCCTCTGCGATGAAATCGACATGCTTGAAAGGGATCAAAACATACAAAAGAGATTGTGGACAATTTACGCAAAATTTGTAGATGATGAACTATATTACATCATGCATGAGAAGTGTTTTGGTTGTACGTACGATAGGCCCAGTCAACGAGATCATGACATCTGCATGAATACTTCCTATATCGAAGTGGTTAATAGGTATTTACTTGAAGCAATCGACAGAGTGGAGCTAGACAAACTATCCAGACTGTGGTACGAGGCTCTGAGAGAATTTGACCCCCCTCTCAGTGGTATGGACATGTTAAGGTTCAACAATATAGAGTGGAAATGCTAAGCTTTCAACTCAGTCGGAAATTAGATATCTTAAAGACACTATTTTATATTTTGATTAAGTTTATGAACATTTTGTTTTATGAAAAGAAAACTTTTTTCGATTTTTGCTTTGCATGACTGATGGTAAAAAAGATAAGAATAAGTAAAGGAAAAGAATGTATTATGTAGTTGTAAATGAAAATTAAGATCTCATTTCAAGGGGGTGTTTGCATCAGACAGTTTGCCGAATTATGTTGATATTTATCCAGCCACATTTGTTGTTAATTCTGATTCAAGTGACAAACCAGGAAGCCATTGGCTGGCAATGTATTTTACAGAAGAGGGAGAAGCAGAATTTCACCCATCACCTACTGAAGTCATATTTTAGAATTTTTACAAAAGAACTCAATTCATTGGACTATGAATCATACTGTTCTGCAGAGCTTAAATTCTAGTGTATGTGGGGAATACTGTATATATTATTTAGTACATCGATGTCGTGGATTTGCAATGAAAACAATTGTAAATCACTTTAGTAATAGAAAAAGAATAAATGATTCTATTGTCTATGAGTTTGTAAAGCGCCACTATCCTTTTGTGTTTGCTAGTGAGACACGACAGAGAATAAAAAGACATCAAATATCTATTGCACAAGAAAATCGATTTAAAAAAAATCACTTAATAGTGAATCCAGTTTTTTTGAAGCTTTGTCTTAGCAGCAGCAGCAGTAGTCTTTCCTTTAGACTTCTTCTTTGACCTTTTTGGAGTAGGAGGGGGGTTGGGGTAGATGGAGATTCTACGGGTAAATCATCGTACCCATCTACTCTCCCCCCAACGTTTTTATAGTCCTCCATAACCTTTTTTCGATTTTCATTCCCAATCCAATCTAGTGGAGTATTCACTCGAGCTAATCCTTTGGAGAACAGAATCCAATTGGCAGGTTGAAAACGTTTTCGGTCACCCATAACATCTCTCACCAGATCAACAATATTCGTTCCTGGTACAGTTTTCCCATCATATGTTAGTTCTCCACGGTCATTCCAAAACATTGACATCCTTATTTTGTTTTATTTTATTAATTAAAAGTCTTGCTTTACTCCTTGCTGTCTTAGGCACACTATCAATGATATCTTGCTCCAAAAGAAGTTCTTTTTCAGAAGGTGATTGACTAGTACTCCTCGTTTCAATATCTTTCTCCGAAGAACCAACTACTTTTACAGAAAGTGGTTCTTTGATTTTTCTTTGCCGATCATATTCAATGTACTTCTGTAAAGCCTGATTGTAGAGCTGAACTTTTTCATCGTCACCATTTCCGTATCAAACTCCCCAAGACTCTTCACCAAAGGATTAGTTTGAACTTTTTGATGTTGCTGTACAGTAGATAAATGTGTTTCTGGAACCAGAGCCATTTTACGAGCCATCATGGAAGGAGACTTGCTAATTGTTGAAGTATAGGTGCTAATAATACTCCTAGAAAACCTTCACCTTTTTGTACAATGACCTTTTTCTTTTTGCTGAGAGGAATTCGTTTTTCCGCCAAGTCTCTCAAAATGTTCTTGTATCTTTTAAGTTTTCCTTTCTGACTGGGCTGAGTTTCACTACTCCGCGTAAAACGTTAAACACACACTCACAAATAGCTTTGAGAAGCTGATTGTCGGCAGATTGTAAAAGGGCTCGTCGTTGCTTAGAGTTGCACTTTTTCAATACTCTCAAGAAGTCTATGTTGTTTCTCATACACTGAGACATGGCTGAATGATAATTTTTTTGGTAATATTTTCCTTTTTATACTTTTTTAACGTAGACGTATTGAATTTCGTTAGGAAATATGTTAGTACATAAACGGAATTGATCACCCGTTTCCTGTTTTAGATCGATAAAAAGATAACTAAATGGCTTTTGACAAAATGCGTCCTTGTAAGCCTCTTGTAAAAACTTTGCATTTCCAGGGTACATTTGACGGGCTAGATGACATATTTGAGATTGGTCTTGAGGATTCGAAAACAGGCATATATAATGACAGTTTAAACTGATGTTACGGGCTTCTTTACCTCTTGGAAAAACGTTTTGCAATATATATATTATGCTCATATTCCTATGGTGGGACGCACGCGTAAATAAATTTGTTATTTCTTTATTATCACTTGTTTCAGAAATCAGGTCATCCAGAACTAAAAGGTTCCGCTGTGCAGTGTTGATGATATTGGTAATTCCACTTGGTACTCCCTCGATAAATTCAATACGGGGGATGGTTCGACGCATTTCTTCAAAGACAGATTGATATTCACCATAGCACCATATTACTCGTTCAGAGGGTTTGTCTATCATTTCATCGGCTATTTCTAATAGCCGCCTTACGAAACTTTGTCTTTCCACACTGTGTCGGACCACATACTGAGAAACCAAAGGGGTGTTTTAACCGCGGATCCATGTTGCTACTGATAAGATTATAAAGCTTGCCTCTCTTTTTATACTCTTTTTTATTGAACACAGAGAAATTACATATAGCTATATAGTATGAAATGATTGTGCAACTTACTACATCGATTAGTTTAATTGTTAATTGCCTGATTATACCTTTTGATAATCGAGAGACCAATGTTCCTTAATAACCATAAGGACGTGTGTCATAATCCTCAACAATCACTCTCTTAGTATAAACTAATCTATAATCCTTAGATTCAGGACGTGTGATGATATTTTTGGATTTCACATCTCGCACAATTTTACATGGATTAGTGACAGTTACTTTTTGTGGTCCTACTCCTTGTACCATCCGTTTGAGAGTATCGAAGTTTATGAGCACTGAATTTCTAAAGTTCATAGTTATTCCTCGTACTTTGCAGCAAGTACTACCGTCATTTGTTTTATAGCTATAATTTTTTGGACCGCCTGACACAAACGTTGTGATGCGTTGACCATCGTCTAGTTCGTAAGTAAGCTCACCGAGGTAATCACCTAATTCAGGCTCCCAATCACCTTCACGCGACACGTAGATGATAGAATCTGGAATGAATGAGTTTAAAATGAGATGAGGGGGGAACAAATGTGTTACAAGTTCAAGATGGGTTACCTGTGTCATAATACAACACTCTGTTTTCTAGTCTTTCCAATACTGAGTAGAGCTTCAGACGAGCGTGAGAAGTCGTAAATGCAGCCAAAACCGCATTGATCTTTGAGTTTGATGGAATAAAACCTTCATTGAACACATAGTGCGGCTCAATTACTTCATCATTAACAAATCTGCAGTTTTGTACTTCGACCTCGTCACTTGTTAGAAGATCAAAATAGCGTTGAGGATCATCAATCATTTTGACCTGTGTCATATTTGAGTGCTGAGCCAGTTTTCCCCAAAAGCTGTACATGTAAAAAATAAAAAAAATAAAAAAATTAATCATCAGAGTAATGATTATAGAAACGGAGAAACTATTACTTGTTCAGCATCAACTTGGCTAGAGCACGTAGACCAGGGTTTTTTACTATCTTTTCTGGGTCTAACCTTATCCCTTCCTTCTCATAGTATTCTTCAATATATCTAGCTTTGTCTTCATCTGTGACACACCATGAAGGATAACCAGAACTTTCCTGCTTGATTTTGAGAAATTTATCTATGTATGGACAAAAAAGCTCATCCGATTTATCTGGAAAATCCCAAACTTCGTCGATACTGATGATGGAATAGCCTTTCTCAATAGCTTTTAGCAGTTCGGTTGATACCCAAGTACCTGATGAAAATATAAATTAATATCAGCACAATACAACTTAATAGTAAGTTAATAATATCATTTACCGTTTATGGAACGCTCTTCATCTGAATGCATACATGGCTCTTGCTGAAGATCATCTATGCAAGTGCGGCATAAAGGGAAGTCAACTTTGAATTCGACCAGTACGGAAGCACGGGGTGTACTGTACACTTTATCAGACCAAAGTGCTGATCAATCAGCTCAAAGTTTTCTGTATGAATTATCGGATGTGACAAAGGAAATTCTCCATATTTGTTTGTCCATGGATATAGACTAAAAACAATCACAGTCAGCAACATTAAAATGATTGTGTGAAGTATATCTGTCATATCTCACTCTAATCTGTTTAGCAGGCTTAGTAGCTGGAGCTGGAGCTAACATGTTAAAATATTGCACAAAATGAAGTAACATTATTACCTTGTAAAATCAACATAATTGATTTTCTCTCCAGGTTGACATTCATGAAACAGTTTTGTGCAATTTGTCCTTCCGCCATAGAGAGATTTACGAGGTTCAAGATGCTCTGAGAAGTTCAGCTTTTCAAAAAACGATCTCATGTCTTCGTTTTCGGCCAACTCTTTCCTCAGTTCACACTCCCATTTTTCGACAAGATTAAATCCTAGATTTCTCAGATAATTACTTCGTGTTACATTTTCTTCATGAAGTTCCTGCATGGTTTTCTGAGTGATGGGATTTTTTGTTTTTCTCGAGTAGCACTTTTCACATCCATGCCAGAAGTCGCCATAAAACTCAAAAACAATATTTGATTCCTCGTGGTAACCATCCACTCTATAATTCCCAATGCGCTGTTCTCCGGAATTTTTGGCGTGTTTTATATGAATGTTGCTGGTTTCTGCCAGGAAAGTTAGCCACTTCAGAGCTTGCACTGACTGCTTATCACGAGGAGTATAACCCAGAGGTGGAATTATTGCAGTTGTTTCCGGTTCCAAAATTTTTTTTCGGAATACTAAATTGCAAGCAGATGCTATTGTAATGCAACTCACGAAGGGATCAACATCTGTTGCCTCAAGGAAAAGTCGACGGAACTCAAGACAGGAACGTTGGAGAATGTCAACATCAGATTTACAGTATTCGAGAATCTCTTTTTCCATGTCAAAAATGTATTCTTCCTTTTTCAGGTCATTATACCATTTAAATAATTTTTCTCTATCTTTCACTGACATTCCATCAGGATCATAATACCGTGCGTCAGGCAGGGGGCCAACATATTGCCAATTGGCCGAGTTGTTAAATTTATGACAAAAATAGCCTTTTCTGAGCTCATCCAGGCCAAAGGTTTTTGGTAGATCAGCTAATTTCATGGGGAGAAAAGCCAAACTGTCTAGGAATTTAATGTCCAGTTCTTTAACTTCCATAGATAAGATTTTCGCACCGTTCATTATCACTGATGGCAATATCCCGTTTTGGTTCAAATACGACAGTATGAAGTATCCATCAAAAGCTTGAAAATTATGGGCAAACCATGTTGTGTTCTCATGCTCTTCAGAAAACAACCAGTCACAGAATTCATTTTGTGTATTTTCACCTTTGAAAACTGTCTCTTCTCCCTCCTCGTCCTGAACTTCAACTAAATTGGGTACATGAGTTCCTGACTCTTGATTAGAGTCAAAGTCGAAAAACATCAGTTTGGGTTTTTTCTTTGAAGCATCTTAACCATCATAACTTTGACTTTCCTCTGTCTCGTCAGCGTCAACATCATCAGCACACTCATCAGCACTCTCATCCTCAACAGCTGGCTGCATATAGCATAAGTGATAGTTCTTTACAAATTGTTGGCAGGTTTTACATTTAACAAGACCACAATGATGTGCATCAGGTGATCGTTTTTTACGTGAGATAACCTTTCCACACTCCCTGCATTTTATTTTGTTCCAACATAAAGAATTTCCATGTCCATTTTTTCTTTTATGATTTTGAAAACATGATTGATTTTTAAAATATCGATTACAATCAGTACAATAAATCCAATTCACAAGCTGGCAAGGACCCTGAAGGCAAATGCAACATCGATGTTTACAAATATGATCACTGTCGTGGTCGTAACCCTTCTTACAAGGATGACAAAATTTCTTTTTTGAGAGAAATCCTGGCATTGAGGTTATGACGTCATAATGTAGATCGTGTAGATAAAGATAAATCCTCTTATCTCTGTCAGGACCTGAAAAGAGCAGAGCATTGAACAAATCTTTTGACACAACGTTTATCTGGTAATCTTGGAGATAATTTTGAAACATCTTTATTTCCTCTAGGCGCAAGAGCCAACAGGGACATCTGCATCATGATGAAGCTGTTCAGCTAATCGTTTTTGAAGCGACCTTCGGGGGTCGGAAATGTTCTTGAAATCAGGATTATCATCTACTTTAGCTTTCGCAATGATGATTGAGTGGGCAAGGCACATTTTATTGTTACTATTTTTTTATCTGAATGACGCTTCGTTTCTCTTCTAAATATTATTGAAGATTTATTCGGCGTCGATTTGAACCACTTCCCTGAGGCATACTCACGTGGTAAAAGTTGACATGCACTGATTCATCCAGCGTGAATGTCTCATGTGATTGGAGAACTTGTTCCATCCGGGTTAAAAAACGATTTGCAGTTAACTGGTCATTCCTCATAAACGGTAAAGCGATGGGGTAGTTGAGCTGAGGCGTGCTGAGAACCATTCGAACTTGATCTTGATTTGGTATACCAGCAGTGATGCGGTCAATAATATCTTCAGATGCGTTTTCCAGGATAGGGTTCAGCTCTTCCACTCCATTAACGTCAATATTGTTGAATTTGATATCATAATTCATCCCCCGAGTGTTAAATTTGCGAACGTTTACTTCCGTAACCTTGTCTATGCTATATACTGGCAATGATAAATGTTGTTGTGGTGGTGGTGGTGGTGGGGGTGGTGGGGGTGATGGTGGCGGTGGTGGTAGTGGTGGTGGTGGCGGCGATGGTGGTGGTGCATGTGTTGTCGTTGGTGGTGGTGAATTTTGTGAAGAAAATCGTTGTCTCTTTTCTTTCGGTCTTTGAAAAAAATCGTTATCATCATCATCATCATCATCATCATCATCATCTTTGTGAAGTTCTTCGACCCTCGGACGTTTACTCTGGCGCCCTCCACTTTGCAATACAGCGGACACAGTATTATCCATTTCTTCTTCCATTTTGTTTTCTACGATATCTAGACGTCTGAGAATTTCTGTTTCTCTTTCAATGGACTCGTCATCAGCGATCAAAACTTCTATAAGATCGTGAATTTCATCTTGTTGCTCATCATTAGCAATTAGATCCTCTGTAAAATTAACCTCACTTACTTCCTCCGAATCATCCATTTGTTCGTCCATTCTGTTTTCTCCGATATCTGGACGGTTTCCGAGAATTACTATTTCCCTTTCAAATGACTCGTCATCAGCAATCATAACTTCTGCAAGATCTCGAATTTCATTCTGTTGTTCATTATCGGCAATTAAAAGATCTGTTAAATTAATAACCTCTCTAACCTCCTCCGACACAATTCGTGCCCTTGTTTCCAACCCAATAATACAGAGATTAGCATCGGGTTGTAGAATTTCCATCAATGCATCTAACTCATCTTCAGTCGTGCATCCTCTGATAGCATTTTCAAAAATATAATCAGCCATTGTAGCTCAGTAGAACAGGAAAACGTTGTGTTGAAACGTTTACAATTAAAATAAGTTTGTATATTTCAGACAAATTTAAGATATGAGGATTATAGTATAAAGGACAGGGATTGGTTCAAATTCAGGCCGTGATCCTCAAAAATATGTAAAACATGTGGTAAAAATAGAAGCAGGCATGCGATGAACTTTACCCACTATCTGTGATAAATTATAAAAGGAGCGAAAATTGATCTCATCTGATTGGTGAAAAAAAAGAAAGCGTTTAATTTTTTGCGGGAAGAGATTCTATAAAATCTTGGGAGCAAATCAAATGCCCATTGTTATACAAGGCAATTGAATAAAGACGCAGTAACAAAAGACAACCAAAAGACAACCAAAACCATGGATAGAGATGCTGAATGGCAACAAGTTAGGTACGCACATTTTATTCTCTTTACTCACATACATATTTCCATTTTTTTTTTAATAATCTATTGTAAAAAAAAATCTTTTTCTTAAAAGAAATTTTCCTATAACAGTGTGGGAGCTGGAAGAGCTTCTTCTTCTACTACATTTGTTCCCAAAGGAAAATCCCATCAAGCTCATAGCACTGATCCGACGAGCGTCAGGGACCACTTTCTAAAGTCACTGATCAAGCTAGTCCAAATCCAAAAAGAAGAAACAAACCAATACAAGACTTTTATAAATGAACATATATCAAATAGCAATATAAATCTAAGTAATAATAATGAAGTGAATGATAATATAGTAATTACCAATTTGGACGAATGTAAAGTAGAAGTAGATGATTTATACTTTCAAGAATTTGATTTAGAACAATTTGTAGATCATTAGTTTGTAAATAAAAAATTTTCATTTGTAAATTAATTTTTGTCCAGCTTATTTTGTTAAATATAACAAAACGAACTTATGCCACAAAAACATTCTCATATTTTAGTCTTTTAAAGGAGGTGTTACGGGAGACGATTTTTGACGACTATTTTGCACTAAAACGAGTATAATGACTAAATTTAAGTTTTGATTCTTCATTACAGTGTTCTCCTACGATAAATAGTCACTGACACATATACAGCCCATTAAAAAGTTCATCGATATTGTCTTTTGCTAGATCCTGGAAAGTAGGTATCATCATCGGAGGAGTAGGATTTACGCTGGGCTGTGGAGGGACCGGATAACATGCTGCTGTTCCAGGGGCAAATTCAGCGTGGTTATATGTCGGCTTGCTTTTGCTTTCCGGCCAATGATAGGGGTTTGTACATTGATGATAAGCGGATGAACGAGGTTGAGTTTGTTTGCTTGATGTGGATCTTTTGCAGTTTACTTCGTCTGCCAAACTCTGTAAGTTGTTGTCTGCAATAGGAATCGCTGACTTTAAAGCAGTCCATTCCTCTAGTGTTAGTGTGCATCCATATTATTAGTTACGATGGTTTCTCCTGTCACAGGTTCTTTGTAAATCTTGCGGATGTGAACTTTTGGCTCTCCTTTGAACTCATTTACGAATAGGTGGAAACCTCTGTTTCAAAGCTTGATTCTTTGTACGGACATATTTCTTTAGTTGAAGTAGCAAGTTAAATGTGAACCTCTTTTTCATTTCTCGCTTATAAATCATCTAACACATTCCAGAAATGTTTTCTTAATCCATTGTTTGCATTTCAAAATATTATCCATTCCTATTATGTTTTGGTATGGTATGGTATGCTAATACTTTATTTTGGCACGGTAAATTCTTCAGGTATATATAAATTATAAAATATGTCTTATTATGCATTAACTATCTAAGAAATGCGTACTATGTTAATATACACTACATGATGGGTTGGCAGTGTTCTGAATACAGTTGTTCAGTGTTTTTGAAGCGTGTCGCATACTTATCATTACATATCTTTTATTATGGACTCAAAACTCGTGACTGTACTGAACATTCCTTTACGTCTGTCATGACCACCCCTCCCCATCTGTCATGGAGGGATGGTCATAGTACAACTGACCACCCCTCCCTATGTTTTTGGGGAGGGGGTCATAGTACAACTGACCACCCCCTCCCTATGTAGGGGGAGGGGGATACGCCATATCGGGGTGGTTAACTACTTCCAAGAAACCTACACTCATCTTCCCATTTGCTGCTGTCTTCCAAGTCTTATAATCTTAAACCATATGGCCTTCGCTCCTTCTCCGTTGCTGCACCTCTTCTTTGGAACTCCTTACCGCCTTCTCTGAGAGATTTACATGACATTTCCTCTTTCAAATCGAATGTAAAAACTCATTTGTTTAGATCTGGATTTAATTTGTAATTTTAGTTTTAAAAATTTTATCATTTTTGTGTTAAAAGCGCTTTGAACTTTTGTATAAGCGCTATACAAGCAATATATTATATAATATATTATTATATTATGTGTAAGCTTGGATTAATTGTTGTACGGCCGTAACCAGGGGGGGTAGCACAGGGTGCACGTGCACCACCCCACAAAAGCAAAAGGTCCGCTCATACATCACCATTTGCTTATTGCATGAAAATTTTTTTTTTGTTTAAGCAAGAGAACAAAACTATTATTTTGCCGAATTTAATTAAATGGACAGGATGATCTTTTTTTATTCAACAACGTGTTGGATTACCTGTAGTCTCGCTCAAGACGGGAGACTAGCACTAGGGCATGCGCCTTTATTCGACTTTTGATCGCTTGCAGACATCATGATTTTCTATGCATAAAAAGAGATCAATAAATGACATACCAGATCTAGTTCTAATTCAAATATTTAGCTACTTGACTGCTACTGAAAGAATTCTTAGTTTAAGCTGTGTGTGTCAAAGGTGGCAAACAGTATAATATCCTCGGCACAAGTGTGGTCGTGTGTGGATTTTTCGTATCAACGAAAAGTAACCTTCAAAGTGTTGGACACTTTTGTATTCCCTGGAACTAGAAAAGTACTTCTTAACGAATGTCATTTACTTAAATGGATAGACATTTACTTGACCTTGAAGCAGTGCAGGAAGGAAACTTGAAGTTTTATCGCCGTGGCTTGGATAGGTTATACACCTATTTCAAAAAATGTTGTCGAAGGCTTCAAGCCTAGGCGACTAGACCACAAAGGAGTATGTGTGTGTGTATGCACTAGTCGAAGTAAATTAACCACAACCAGGGACAGGCCTTGAAATGTGTATATATCTATATTTGGATTTGAGGCCTCATAGAGGTCTATTTTTATTTTGATGTGCACCCTCCCGGTAAATTTCCTGGTTACGGCCCTGTGTTGTATGAACTAGTGAATAAAGGAATCAAATGGAAACCAGCTATGAAGATTTAGAGGGGACCATGGGTTTTTCATGTTAAGTTCTAGGGGGGGCCATCGAAAATTATTACCGTTGTGGAAGAATGTATGGGGGCCATAAAAAATCCAGAAAAGTCATCTTCACTCATCACTTAATACTTACACTCCATGAAAAATGCAGAAAAAAATTGTCTGTTTCAAACTGAGTTAATGTCAATAAAATATGAACTCAGACATTTATTGCAAGAGAAGTTCTGTGTGAAAGTGGCTAGGTGTTTAGGAGCAACAGTTGTCAGTGATGAGCTTTACAGTCCATCTATTACAGGAGCTCCACAGCTCAGTGAAGATGATGTTGTAGAAACAGTTGGACTGCTTTCCCCATTTCAAAAGGACCCGGGACTACCCCAGGCATTGGAGAAGCTAATAGATGATTTGTTAAATGATACTCCATGGCCAGTTATAATGCAGTGGTTTGATAATGATGAGAATTGATAATTTTTCACCACTATCAAACCACTGTCTTATAACTGGCTGTGCAGTATAGACCACATAAAAATGATCACAATTTGTAGTTCAGCAAATTAACTTATATAACACTTTTGACTGAGACTATAGTAATTTTTTTTCACTTATCAACTTGTAAATATTTAATTTTTGCATTTTGAAAAAAGCAGATACTTAAATGTCATATGATATGCCCTATGTAGGCAATTTAAGAATTTCAGAGGTTTTTAGGTGGAAATAGTGGATGGGGGGGGGGGGGGGGGTGAGGTGTCATGGTATTTTACCTACAACAACAACAACAACAACAACGTTTTATTTGGCACTGTATACTTAAAGTACATAGGTGAAATCCAAATAAGTTAAACTTCTCTATAATTTTAAGTCTCTAATTTCCTTTCTCGTATCAGCATGCATTTATGTACATGTGCTGACACAGTTTTTTGTAGAAAGCTTGTTCTGGGATTCATCAGAAATAAAAAACGATTATCAGTGTTCATGTTGTTGATATTAATATTAGTATTTTTTTGAATAAGTTCTGCTAATTCTTTTCTGTTGGTGTCATAAAGTGGACACCAGATAAGAAAATGCTTTTCCGATTCTATTCCCATATTGCATACTGGGCAAATCCTTTGTTCATAAATCAGGTATGGCCTTCTATACCGTCCCTATACCGTATACATGAAGTAGGCAAAATATCGGCTGATTAATTTGCACTTCAGAAAAACGTTTTGCAATGCAATTTGAAAATTCGATAATTTAGACAGCCTACACTATGAATGAATGAAATGAATGAAATGAATGAAATGAATGAAATGAATGAAATGAATGAAATGAATGAAATGAATGAAATGAATGAAATGAATGAAATGAATGAAATGAATGAAATGAATGTCAGTCAGTCAGTCAGTCAGTCAGTCAGTCAGTCAGTCAATCCATGAATTCATCAGTCAGTCAGTCAATCCATGAATCCATCAGTCAGTCAATCAATCCATGAATCCATCAGTCAGTCAGCGATTGTTTTGTTTCCTTTTCCTATTTGTAATCGGTGTATCAAAATTATTTTTCGTAGTTTAAGATAAAACGAAAATATAATTTAAAAAATTGCCACAGGTTTCACGAAAAATAATATCATTTTTTCAAAGATATGGAAGAATAAAAGGAGGAGAGACGATTCAGCGTGCAATCACCCACTTACACAGGTAGCCCGCGATTGTTGTGATTTCTCTTTCAAAAACACTTCAAACCTGAAGGCATAGAAATATGTAAGTATACTTATCCATATTTCGTAGCGCGTGCGTTCGAAGCTTGCCCGCATGCAGGCTGAAATCGGTGATCGTAATCTTTAGACCGTCTTAATTAGTTCTTTGGTTTCAATAAAGTATTTATATGCTTAATTTTCAGTTCATTATAGAAAATGGTTAAGAAGCCAAAATTTGGAGCATACCAACTTTGAATATGCTCAAGAAATCACATAACATTGCAAAACCTACCGTTACATGTGCTACGAGATCGATTGTCAGAGACGTTTTCATAGCTAATCAAAATGTCAAACGATATAAAAGCTTTAGAGAATTATGTACAAGAGTGGAAACACTAAAATGTACCAGAGAGTGGATCATACAGGAACTGAACGATAGGATTATGTTTAAGAAAGGATCGACTGTGATCCTACCTGAATTGGAAATTATGATTGATGATAGTTTAGGCTTCACTATCAGCTACTATCTCTGTACATGGCTACTGCCTGAGAGACCATGAAATTTACTCTGAGAACTTCAGGTCTGTTACAAACATTACAGTCTCTGAGCTTGTAAAGAAAACGGAAGCTATCATGATTTGTCTTGGTATGAAGCCATCTGTGTTCTCAAATGATATTCAGCATCACACCAATCCAAAGCCTGTTGGTCCCTTATTTAATGATGATGAATCTGGATCCATTTCACTTCCAAGTAAAGATTTCTGGAGAATTCATAAATGTTTAGTTTTGTGTGAAAATAATGAACAGTGCCCAAGCTGCTATAGCTACAAACACAAACAAAAACTTGCAGAGCATGCTAAAACTAAGAAGCTTTCTGAACCTGCACACCTATTTCCACCAGTATCCAAGACAGCACCCGAAAAAATCAAGGCTACCTTACAGGCACAAAGACTTAGATGTGCAGAACTTGAGAAACAATTAAATGAAATGAAACTTGAAATTCAGAAATCCAGTGTTGAAGTTGACAATGAACTGAGCAAGGACATTACCACTATTCTTGATAATTGTAATGAGAGCATCACTCCATTCATGAATCTGTTTTGGCAGGAACTGAAAAAGCTTTTGACAAATAATTCAAATGGTGTTCTTACAATCAATCACCCAATGATTATCCGCTACTGCTTAAGTTCAGTCTAGCAATTTTGTTACTGATGGTATCTCGTACCAACTCATGGCCCTCTCTGGGAGGCCATAGGTGTACTGGAGAATCCTGTAACGTTTGGGTTATTGCAAGCACCTCAGATGGGGCACTAACTAATATTCCATGAACCACGTTCCCGAAATTTCGATTTAAGTACCATCTCGGTGGGCAAATTCTATCATATATCAAATTAAAGCTTGTCATGTGTAGATTCCAAAAATGGATGGTAGCCAAGTCACAACTGTAGCTTAAGAGTGTCACGTGACCTCAAAGTTGCAATATTATGCAAATTACCTTAAAATCACTATCCTTCACTAACTTGAATTTTTTCATGCATTCTTTAAGGTGTATCACATATAAATACTCTTATGTATTCAATAAACTCATTCTGGGTGATAATGAGCAATAACGGCTGCCCTGAACCACGTGATTATGACGTAATTTTTGATGATTTTATGAAATAATGAATTGTTGTTGTTGTTATTGTTGCTATTATTATTATTTTTATTTTACTTTAGTGATGTTTAACATGGGGTGAATGTTCTGAGAGAATATCAAATCTATAGACCCCCGTTAGAGCTGTCCACCCTTGTCTAGATTGAGCAAGTGAAAACTAACCACTATTCACCGCAATTAGGGTTAACGCTTTGGTTTATTAACCCCTATTAGGGTCATTATGTGCTATTCGTCACCCTACACAATTCTGGCTTGTTCTTATTATACTTTTAGTAGGATTTAAAATTCCTTTATATTTTGATACTCCAAAAAAAAAAAAAATGAAATGATGAATTAATATTTTGAATTCGTCTTTCCAGTTTTAGAACTACCTTGGTGGCCCTTTCAGTTCAGCGTCATTTTTGCAACATTTGCAACAGCTGTTCTTCAAATGAAGTGGTTGTTTTGATTTGTCTTAGGACTTTCTTCATTCATTTAGCTATGTATTTGTTCATTTTTTTAGAAATTGTTCAGATTCTCTGAAAACAAGCCTTGCTATTGTACTAAAACACTCACAACAACTGGCACAAAGCACCTATGACAAGCACTTCACTTTGCCAGAGATTGTCTCCGAGCTCACTCATCAGCCAGTGACCAGGGCCAGCCTGCATCTAGTTCTTCAAGAACTGGAACTTCACAACAGAGATTTCAACTGGGCCAATCTGTGGCATTAGTCAAGGAGGATAGCACTTAAGAAGATTCAAAATTTTTGATTGGCAGAGTTCAATACATGTCTGAACACGTGAAGAACCGGACATATAAATTAGTGCTCGATGGATCCCAGTGGCTTGAAAACACCAACAGTTTAAATGCTGTGAAGATGACGCCATCAAAGAAAGCCTCTGGATGGTACATTCTGGTCACCTCAGCTAAGTTAATCTATAAAAAGGTGTTTAGCGATTAATTTATCTAGTTTCTTTCCTTGGCCTGTTAGGTCCTTGCAAAAACAGCTTCTTTGTGAGCTTTGATCATCAATCTCCAGTGTGTTGAGCAAGCAATGCAAGGGAAATTGTTTTACTCTTTGATGATCACAGCTCAATCTAATTGTGGAGACAAGGAAGTCTTATTTCCATGTGCAATTCAAGTGCAATTGCTTTTTGACCAATTGAAGGGCTTCAGAAAATGGCCTAAGTGACTTTTCTGGTGAAGTTTGCTGAAATGGTCAAATTGGTATGAACAGTCTTTTCTTAACAGATATCAATGCCAGCTCATTTTGGAAAACATCACATAGGTCATTTCATTTGCAACCCTTCAGTTGCTTAGGAGAAGCCATTATTAGGTTTTCACAGTATCTACAGCAATTGGAAATTATCTCACAGGGCTGTTGTCAACAGAGTATGCATAACATTTACTACAGTGATTGTTGTTAACTTAAAGAGACACTGGTACCCACCTCATTCCATTGCAATCACTCAATTTTCCTGTCATTTTGTGCTATTTGTCACCCTACAATTCTGGCTTGTTCTTACTATACTTTTGGTAGGATTTAAAATTTCTTTATATTTTGACACTCCAAAAAATAAGCAAAAAAATGAAATGATGAATTAATATTTTGAATTCTTCTTTCCAATTTTAGAACTACCTTGGTGGCCCTTTCAGTTCAGCGTCATTTTCACAACACTTGCAACAGCTGTTCTTCAAATGAAGTAGTTCCAGGATATCAATCAATTGCCTGAGAGCATCGTTTCTGACCCACACTTACTCGAAACAGTGAATATTTGACAGTAATGTACATGTGACCACTTGCAGCCAATAATCCATTTGCAGAATGGTGTACCAATTCACTACAACTACCAGAATGCTATTTTTCCCTCCCGAGGAAGGGAGCAACAATTATTTCCCCAAAGACAAAATAGTTTGCATAAGAAACATTTGTTTTGTCCTCCAAATTGAACTGGATAGGGATTCAGTGCAGGTGGTCTATTGGCACATCAGTGCCTGACTATTTCTGCCTGATATTTGATTAGAATAAGTTTCAATTAGTAGTTCCATCATTCATGAGAGCTTTGTCCACTTTTTCTAATCTATCTTACTAAGGCTTGATTGATGGCTGCACAACTTTTACTGTATGTGAATGTTAGCATGCATCTACAGAAAAAAAAATAAAAGAAAGAAAAAAAATGTTTGATTGGCAGAGTTCAATACTACTCTAAGGACAATGACGTTTCTTTAATCTGGTACAAACACATGAAGAACCGGACATATAAATTAGTGCTCGATGGATCCCAGTGGCTTGAAAACACCAACAGTTCAAATGCTGTGAAGATGACGCCTTCAAAGAAAGCCTCTGAACAGTACATTCTGGTCGCCTCAGCTACGTCAATCCATAAAAAGGTGTTTAGCAATTAATTTATCTAGTTTTTTAAAATCTAAATTTTGTGAACATGTTCAGATGTAGACTTAATATTTGTGGATTCTTCAGAGGGTGATACAATATAGTTTATCCTAACTGAAATGCTTGGAAATGTTTTCAGTTCCACTGAATTTTGATATACCCTATATATATATTTGTCTTTTCAGAGTGTTCCTACAGAAAATCAACTTTGGACTGAATGTTCAGGTGGTCGCTGTTTGAGGTGTAACTCTAATACCACAACAGATGGAAGCCAAGGAATTTGCTCTGCTTGTGGACACTTTCTTGGTGGATCTCACCACCCAAATCCCAACAAGAGGGTAAAACTCAACAACCCAGAATGTGTCCAAGTCAGAGAAAATATATTTTCAATCTTAACGAATACCAGTGGATCACGATGTTTTGCCATAATAAGTGATAACAAAAATATGTTATCAAGAAAAATGTTTAAAGAGTTGAAATGTGACTGTTGGCAGCAGTGAATCTTCTGTCAGTGATTTCTACTGCAATCACATTGCAAAGATTGAAAACACTACTGCTGCAGAAAACGAGCTGGTATTGACGACTTCCCTGATTGAGAAATATCCTTGTGATATTACAACCAAGACAGCCCTCAAAGAGATTTTGAACTGTACAGCAGGCATGCCTGCTATACTTAAAGTGGCTTCAAAAGCATTTGTTGTTTTTGGGCCACCTAACAGTTTGGCACCACCTTTTTACACATGATGAATTCTACAGATACTCTTTAGAAAACTGCAACACCCTTAGTGGCTCTGGGAAGCAAGTGAGATGAAAAAAGATATGTATACATCAACAAATTATTCTCTGTGTTCTTCGCCAGACACCACCTTCGAATACCACCACTACACCACCTTTAGGTACCACCACTACAACACCCTCAAGTACCACTGCAACACCATCCTCCAGTACCACTGCAACACTAGATGTACCTTCCAGTACCACCACCACACCACCTTCAAGTACCACTGCCATGCCAACTTACTGTACCACTGCTACACCATCTTCAAGTACCACTACCACAACACCTTCCAATTCCAACTACTTACACATACTTACGAAGAGCCTCAACTATCTCTGCAAATCTCTCTTGATCACTACCATATGTCATCCCAGTCACTGTTCTTCAGAAGGCACAACATCTGGATGCAAGTACAGTACTCCATTTGAGTTCGGTATGTAAAAGAGACCTCTTCCAAAAGTGATTTAGATTAGTACTGACAACTTAAAATTTTATGTTTTCTGTCTTGCTGTCTTGCATAGTTTTGAATAATGTGACTTCGCAAATTAAAATTACTCAAAGTGAAATCTTATTCCAATGAAATTCAAGTGTGAGTGCTCTGTGACCAATTGCACAGGAGAATAAGGCCAACAGGATTTCTTGGACACACAGGCTGTTATTTGTCAACAGAATATATGTAACATTAAGTTCAGTGCTTGTAAACCGAGAGACACTAATACACCTCATTCCATTCCATACTCTGACCATAGTGCAAGCCAGAATAAATTTCTCAAGTGGTTAAACCAATTCTAAAATGAATGAATTAAGACTTTATCAAGAATCATATTGTAACATGATAAATTGTTGTTGGACAATAAAAACCTTTGAATCCTTACAAACATCTAGTTGCTTTCCAGATCCTCATCATATATTGTACATAAACTGATACATAGTTCTTTAAATTGACCTAAAATAATTACAACATTCCCTATCTGTATTTTTTAAGGTTAAAGCCAAGAAAGGCAATAAAATCCTGGAACAAGGGGTACATGTATGTACTGTATTGTTACGTAGAGATACATAAGAGATATGTAGAGATATCTATGTATTGAAAATTGTTTCTGCCTTTTGTTTCCAGGGACCGCTGGAGCGAGAAAAACTCCAGGAAAATGCTATCAGCTTGGCATTATTTTATTTCGATAGCAAGAAAGAGTCCAAAGTAGGGTTGCCAAAGGTTAAATAACAGCAAAAAGCCTTGGTCTCATGTTGTCAAGATATTCTTCAAAAGATGGACTGTTAGTTGACAATGGCACCAAGGTCCATGAAACACAACTTGTAAAAATAAAAGATCTAACTAAAGACATCCAGCTAGAAAATCTGGAAAAAGTAAGATGATATAATCTGATAAATGTTCATTTCTATTTAACTGCATTTGTTCATACAGGCTGAAAATTGCATGAGCCTTGAAAAGGCATCCCTCTTGAAAAAAAAAATGAAAGAGCCAGAGGATTGTCAAGACCTTCAAACTTTCCTTGGGTTGGCCACATACATGGGCCCATTTATCCCAAACCTTAACACACTCACTGCTCCACTCAGAGAGATACTCAAAGAGAATATAGACTATTCACATGGAATGCTGACTATCAATTAGCATTCGAGAAAAACAAGGAATCAATCACTGACATGATTACGCTGACATATTTTGATGATAAGAGAGCGGTGACCCTTCAGGTAGACACATCAACCAAGGGCCTGGGAGCGGCTTTGGTACAAGATGGCATGCCAGTTGCTTTTGCCAGCAGAGCACTCACAATTAGCAAAAAAAAAACCCACATTTGTACGCTCAACATTCACTATGGACCCACTATGGTAAAACTAAACTACAAACATGTCTGCTAGATTTATATTTTCTTCTGTCTCAATTATCTATCACGTCTCTCTTTGGTCTCTGTGTGGGTCCCTGTGTTTGTACAAAAGCTGAAAACAAGACCTAATTTTTGGCATTTCTGCCTTCTTTTTCTATCTACATCAGAATTGATAAAGATCCAAAAGATAAACCTATGGATTGGACGACAGAAAGTGATATGATCTTAATGAAGGAGGGCCGGGTTCAAAACCCTTTTCAAGCCAAGAGAAAGACCCAATTAAGGGCACAAATTTGGCAAGGAATTGCAGCCAAGTTAAGTGGAATGAAAGATTTTAAATAGTGCATGACAAACAAACATTCCAAAAGAGACTCAATCGTTTAGATTTGATTAAGGCAATTCCAAAGAAATAAAACTAAACATGGAATTCTCATAAACCTCCACACAGTAATAATTTTTGAGTTGCTTATCCCAAAAATGAAATAGAAAATGTGGGTCAACGTCAACGGTTTTTGTGCAAGATTGCTTTAAACAGGGCATATGAAAAAGTGTGAGGGTGCAATTCCGCACTATGTCCAGAAAATCGCACCAAATCCCACTATTTATCGTTGAGCCCACCAGAATTTACCAAGTGACCAGTTGCTGCAAAAGGCCTATTCAATTTCTGTGGGATAACTATGCATAGAAAATAATATATCAAGTACCCATCAGGCATTTACTTTTCTTTTTCAATATTGTATTAGGTTATTAGAAAATAATTCTTTGCATGCATCAACCTTCAAAAATATGCCTTAAAGCTATATAAAGACTATAGAATTTACTGTAATTTCTATAGCCAAAATAATATATTAACAATCAATAACTATATATACAAATTAGCATTTACGCACTTTTCCGTACTATTTGCTAAAATTCCCGCACTCTCACAGGTTTTTTCCTGCACTTTTTCAGAGCCCCTGTTTAAAGGGCTCAAGATTCAAAAATCACAATTGCAACAAAAATTGACCATAATTATATATATGATAGAGAACATTATTACTGTTGATTTTCACAACTAAAAAGAATAGGTGCCTGTGCTTGTTTCAGCACTACAAGATGCTAAAGTGCGAAACAAGACGTCATAAACAGCCTGTGACTGAAAAGGACTAAGAGGAGTAACCACTACAGTGCCTCTTAGAGTGTCTACTGTTAAAAACTTCATAAGACTACAGCTTGCATCATTTTAAGTCAAATATATATCTTTTACAATCAAACAAATTAAAATAGGCTAAACTATGCAATGCGCAGTAGAGATGCGCACTGTAAAACTACAGAATTACCTTAAAGTTATTGGATCTGATTACGATGCAGCAGGGAGTTACCTGGACTCTATGGCAACCCACGCTTCGCATCAGATATGATTACAAATACCATTACAAAGTTCAAACCACTTCAAGATGGAGAAGATGGGCGTTTCTGCAACTTAGTCCATTTAATTAATAGATGCTAAACACACTGAAAAAAGTCATAACAGTCCCATGCTATCAATAATTGAGCAGATGTGCGCCGATGACTGCAAAGTGTGGTCCAATGATTTGGAGAGTGAAAAGAAAAAATGACTTTTCACATCAACATGTGCCACAACCACAACATGAAAGAAATTGGATTCAGAGAACTACTGTCTTTATTCCCAAAAGTCTAAATCCCGTGTGGAATTTTACAACAGATAGTAAGGTGTTGTTTAGAATACCTTGGCAGCTCAAACGTCGACTCAATGGAGTTGCTTCTTTTTGAACGCTTACTGAAATATACTTAGTGCAGCAAAGACAACAACACTTGGCAGCAGGTAACATCTTGTTCTATCCCATACATAGAAAATTTCACGAAACAATTCGACAGAATTTGTAGAAGTCAAGGTAATACTAATTCGCAAAATTCACCTCGCAGTCACAAAAAATACTCCCCAAGTTTGAGGATTAACATTGGCATTTAGCTTCTCATGTCTCCATATTTTGTTCACAAGTTACAATAGGCATTTGTCTTTCTTCTAGCAGATATGGTTCTTGCTGTTTTTGATATTTTGTTGAGATTTTGGTGGTAGTTTTGACTACATAATTTTGTGTCCTGACAGGCAGCGCGCGAATTTTGTATTGCAACTTCTAAGGATTAAATTCGCGCGATACATGTTGTATGTAGTCCTCTATACCTTTAAAATGGTTTACAATGCTTTTCAATTACACGTGTGAAATGACGAAAAAGTCTTCCCAGCGAATTGGGTTTCGGTGAATGTCAATCAAAGCGTTTCCATGGCAATCTCAAGTGATTTTACTGCAATTCCCAGTCACACATGAACATTTTTGTGGACATCAATCAAAAGTGTTTCAATGACAATTTCCTTTTGATTTGCTGCATCAGTTTCTCGGCAATATCAATAATAAATGGAAAACAATCAATCTATCGAAAGACATAAGAAGAATGTATATATATATACAGCCTGAATTCTAAAAAAAATTATAGTTTCTAGCTTATGGGATTCATTGTTTGCGCTGTTTGATCAGTCCATTCTCAACAGTCGACTGCATGATTTCGTTCACTGGTAGGTCACGAAAGTCATGAACACCTTTTATATATTTCTGATTTTCAAGCCATTGAAGTTTTAATTCATTGTTAAAAAATTATTTCTTTTCCTTTGGGTAATATTTCCAGAGGCTCTGAACATTTTCAGAACCAATAAATCCAGTTAGATGAACCAGTATCAGGAAACAAAATTCCAGTTCGCATGTGCTTAATTGCATTGCCATGGAAATGCTTTGATTGACGTCCACTGAAACCCAATTCGCTGGGAAGACGTTTTGGTCATTTCGCATGTGTAATTGAATTGAAATTCACCCTAGATTTTTGGATTTATAACCAATTTTTCTCATAAAGCTACTTTTAAAAATTGTCTGATATCTTGAACAATTTGACCTAATTTGCAGAAAATCATTATCAGTGCAAAGTTCAAGGCTTGAAGACAAATGGCTGCAAATTTCTCAGAAATCAGACAAGGTTTTGATGTAAAAAGACACAATCATGCCTGACAGACAAATCAATAGGTACAGGCCACCTTAATGGAGAAAGTCCTGTATTCATATCAACATTAAGCTACCTAAACAATCTACATTTTGAGTATGAGTCATCTATCTGGGCAACTTATTAATAGAGCCATTCAACAAAGTAAGATATTTTACATTTGTTTTGTTTGTTTCTTTGTTTTGCCTTTTGTTTTTGTTTTGTTTTCACTCTTGCTTTATTTTAAATGTCAATTGTTTGACTGTCACATTGTAACCAGTTCACTTTGTTTCAGGAGTTAATGAAAACCACTCAAGTTTTTGCACTAAGGTTGTTCCCTTGGTGAAAAAACAGAGTATATATTAAATATAGTATGTCATTGAGCTCTGACCAATTGTAATTTCTTTCTTTCTTTTCTCTTTTTTCCCCCAGGCCAGTCCGAAGGTGTTGGTGTGTTTAACAAAACAATTGGAAAAGCATCTAAGAAGCTCGAGTACCGAAACATGAAAATGAACTAAGAAAATGTGGATGTCACGAGTGCATTTGCGTATTGGAATAGGATAACGCATTATACTGGTAATTATACTATTCAAGATTTTGTCAATACATTCTGTTAATTTAAGGATATACTTGTAATCTTATATATCATTTCTAGACTTAGTATAAATATAAGCTCTTCCATTGTAATTATCTTATACAACTGAAGATGGCATAAGGATGCCGAAACATGTTTTGTTATATACTCAAGTCTGTTGTCTTGTTATTTAAAATTTTAACGTCATGTGCTCTTACGATCATTCTATTAATTCTTTTGGTGAAAAGTTACCAAAACTACATTTCTAAGATTGTCAGTTAACCTCTATTGCAGCGTTTAAATCTTAAAATGGCAATTGCTTGATAAATGGTTTATGAGTGCTATATGTTAGCTATTAATTTAACTCTCTTTCTTCCAGTTTCCAGCATGAAGGATCTGTCATCGATGATATTGATATATCTGAGAGAAAACAGGCCAATCCATTTTAAATCTACCAAAAGTGTAGTACAGTGTAAAAAGCCAGGTATGGTAAAGAAATCAGAGAGCAAGTTTGTCAAATGTGATAGGCATGCTGACATAAAAAAGAGAGGGAAGAACAAAGGAGGTATAAAATGGCCTTGGAAGATGTGCTGTGGAATTTGTAAAAACAATATACAGTTCAGCTATGACAGCGACGTTAAAGGATGAATTTCCTATTTCAACAGATGTACATTTAATTGTATAAGCTGCTAACGTCTTACGATACTGTGAACAAAATTAACTTTGTTCATTTCTATTACAGATAATTACTCTAGCTGTAATAGTAAGAGAGCATACAAGATGATACGATACCTGGCATGTTGGGCCAGAAGAGAGATACACCAGAGGACCTAGGATACTCAGAGAAAAGAGATGGACTTGTAAAGAAGGCCAATGCCAATTCAGACCTAGCTCTGTCTGACTGTGAAGAAAAGTAAATGCCTTTTTGATGATTCCAAATTTAAAATAATTTTACTTAAATACATAGACAATACATTATTATTTTCTCACAATTTAACATATGCATATATGTAACATATACCAATTTTTTCCTATCAAAATGCATATCAAATGTGAGGTATTGTTCTTGCCTAGAAGATATATTCAAATAGACAATGCAAACCAGTGCAGTAATGAACTTGTTTCTTTTTATAGAGCATTTTCGCTCATATGAAAATTTTTGATCCAACCTGTAACTGTTGCTTAGCAACCATTACTGTCCACATGTTGGTGTTTTATTTCCAGTGTTTACTATAGAAGATATTAGAGCGTTCAGCGAGAGAAACTTGCCATCCCTGTATTCACAAAGGGGAAGAGTCAGCTGGTTCCTCTATCAGTAAAGAAAACTAGGGGAATTGCGAACGTACCATGTGGAAAGGGTAATTGGACTACTAAGACAGAAATATACGATCTTACAATGCACCTTACCAACTGACTATGTAATGTGTACAAGGTCAAGCACATGCCCATTGGTGGACAGAATGATTAGGGTTTGTTGTGCCCTTACAAATCTTTGCCCTTCAGTTGTTCCTTTTGTGTGAATTTAGTACAGGACAAAACAACAAAATGAAAATGGCTTTTTTCACCAAAAATGGTTCTTAGTCACTCTATGACTAATTAACCATGATGCATGGTTGGGCAATTCGGAGCTCTTACAAGATGGAGACATTGAACAGAATCCCTGACCTGACCTGGAGTCTGAAAATTGTTGTCTGAATGCTCTACCAAAAGCACATTCTTCACATTCATGGATTATTCATTGCAATTGCAGAAGTATTCTACCCTGCATTGATGAATTAAGAATTATTTTTGGACATGCCTCTCGTTTATGCATTGCAACCACAGAAACATGGCTGGACAGCTCTGTTGCTGATTCTGAAATTGAAATACCTGGTTATTCAGTGCATTGTCTTGATCGCAAGCAAAATTGTAAAGGGGGTGGTGTAGCTCTTTATCTGTTGAATGGCTTAAAACAATCCAGACGTAAAGACCTTGAAGATGATTTTGAAGTAATCTGGTGTCAAATAAAGCTGCAAAACACTAAATATCTAATTGGTTGTGCTTACAGAGCGCCAAATGAAACACTAGAAATTTTTGACTACCTGGACGACATCATGAGGAAAACTACTCGCAAAAAATATGGAAGTAATCATCCTTGACGATTTCCTCTTGGCTAACAAGCTACATCAACTGGTTGCAGAGCCTACTTGTTGCACTCTTGAGAGCAGCTCTTGCATCGATGTACTAATCACTTCTACACCAAACCTGTTTCAGACAGTAGGAGTATTAGGAACTGCTTTGAGCAACCACTACCCTATCGTTGGTATAATGAATGGACCTTTTCTGAAGAAGAAAGATCTCATTAAAAAATTAAAAAACTCTGGAGTTAAATCTTTAATTGAAACACCCAAGCTAACTGTTATTCCTTGTGCGCTTGCCAATGGGGACAGCTCTAAAACCAGCCATTGAATTTGATCTCCATTTAAAGGAAAACGTTGGCCTAACAATACCTGTTGATATACATTATGTCCAGGCATATCCGACACCCTCTCCTGATTTTTTTAAAGAGCAATATTGTGAAAGAAGCAACTGTGTCTTCCCTAACATATTTGGTTAATTTTTGTTCTTTGCCTGTGGCAGTTAACTACACAACAAAAAGTGGTAAACCAGCAAAGTCATGGCTAACCTTTTCGAAAAACACATCATCAAAACCTTGCAATCATGCATGGGTTTACCCAGACTAGTTCCACTAGTTCCAAGGAACTAGTCAAACTTTATTAAATGAAATTCATTCTTAAAACAATCCTGTTGTGATTTTTTACATCTATATTTGTGACAAACTTGGTGTATTTCCAGTTTTTGTTTGGTAACCTTATGTTTGAGCATAAAATGTCACTCCTGAAATATGCTACAGGATCAATTTAACCAGGGCTTTTCTTGACCATTGTACCCATCACATTGACAGGCATTTTCACGATGAAGTTTATAGCTGCTATAAAAATATTACACCTTATCCCATCAGTGATGCTTGACAATGCAGCCTTGTGGAAAGCTAAGGTCGGAAAGTTTTGTAATCATGACAGATAGGATATTCTCAACATTGCTGGTCTGGATGGACAGTTCATTCTATGGGAGAGGCTGTGGAAAGACCAAAACATCAGAGGAGATGATATTCTAGACAGAGTCTCACAGGCCTTGGCAGTTCATGTAAAGTGTCCATTAATAAAGATCAGGACGCTTCTAACCCACTTCTGTCAGATCTGAATCTAACAAACCATGATGTTCTAACTGTGCTGAACTCCCTTGATGTTAACAAAGCTTCTGGGACTGACGAAATCCCTGAAAGAATTTTAAAAGAAACAGCCAATGAAATCTCTCCATCTCTCTGCAAACTCTTTAACAAATCTTTCACCATGGGTGTTCTACCAGAAGAATGGAAGCTCGCTAACGTTGTTCCTGAATTCAAGAAAGACAAGAAAGATCATGTGGAGAACTACAGGCCAATCTCCCTCCTATGCCTTTTATCTAAAGTAATAGAACGTTGTGTGTTCAATGCAATTAGAGATCACGTGTTTAGGCTTATCCATACGTCGCAGCATGGATTCATTGCAGGAAGATCTTGTGTAACCCAGCTTATTGAAGTCCTCGACACAATAGGTTCCCAGTATGACCACGGTGGTCAAGTTGATGTTATCTACTTCGATACGTCCAAAGCATTTGACAAAGTAAGTGATGGAGAACTGCTCCTCAAGTTACAGCATTATGGGTTTGGAGGTAAAGTTCTGAAATGGTTTTAGCGCACTTCCAGTTACTTCTGGCGTACCACTAGGTTCGATATTAGGTCAGTAGTATACAAATAGCAGTTCTGGGCCCGGTCTGTGCCAATGGCCGCCGGTGCAAGGGGGGAGTCACGCCCTGATAGAGGGGATGTCACACCGGTGCCGTGCCAGGGGAGTCACGCAACGGCGACCAGGGAATCACACGCCAGCGCGATCCGCTTACAGGACAGACGTCTTATAAACCGAGGGCTTAGGGTTTTCGCACAAATCAGTTGAACCCTTCAACCATTAATGTCATTAATCTACTGTTGGATACAAGATGAACCCAATCAAATATATGAAAAAGCTCTTTATTTCCACGTATGCAGTGGAAGTGTGCAAACACCCAGCATTATCGTCAGACATGTACCAAGTAATCAAAGATACAGTTAAAGTGATCCGAATGTATTGAGAAGGAACAAAATAATACTCTAAAAGGATGTAAAATCGACGAACGAAAAGGCCTCCATGACCAATGTACACAATGAAAAAGCTTTGAATAAACAAATGAAGCAGAACTGGTCGCGAATTTGCATAAGTTCTAGACACAAAACTTTTCACATAACATTTATACTTTACAGAACAGTTCTTTTTATCCCGGTGCAACTTTTTTATAGATAGGAATTTTTAGGCATGACACCATTAATCGTTGGATGGCTACAAGAGCACTTGTTAGAAACATAATGGAGAGTACACAGTTTTACCTCTGGCTGCCTTCGAACTCTAGCATGAATACCTTTCCCTCTAACACGCTAACAAAATATCGAATCCTTCTTCCTAAAACATGCTCCTGTGTTAACAGGAGCATTGGAGGTTGCCTTAATTGAGATAACGTACCCACACAGTTGGAATAATATCCATGACCTTCATTTTTGGAATCGATTTCAACTCTTACAACGAAAAGGTAGTGCCGTGGACAGTTGTATCGTCCCTAAAGGACATTACAAAAATATTCAAAGTGTTGTGCAAGCCATGAACAAACAAGAAAGGACAATATCTACAAGGGCAATGTGTCTTTCAGCTATAATGAACTCAACCGAAAAGTGACCGTCCATTTGATAAACAATACACAAATCTCCTTCAATGGGATGAGGAGGATGTTGGGATTTCCAGTGGAGGAAGTTATCTCGAAAACCACCACAACACCAAATGAAGCCGATTTAGATTATGGATTTCACAACTTATACACCTATTGTAGCCTGGTTCAATCTCAGTTTGTTGGTGACTCAAAAGGAGGAAAAAGGGGGTTTGACGAATACGAAATCGTACTGATTTTTCTCCATAAACATAAGAGCGAGGCCGAAACGCAGTGATGCGATGAATACAGATTATGCATAGTAATTAGAAAGTTTATTGACTTTGTGTTTGTTATATTAACAATAAAACCACCAGCACGATTTTGTTTCTCTTTTTGGTTTTTATTCCATAACACATCTAAATGAGTATGTACAAATTGTATATTAAAAATTAGATTATTTCTAAAGGTCCTTAAAATATGTCCAGCAGTAAAAGGTATTATATTATGTAGATGTTTTATAGATATTTTATATATTTTATGTATATTTTGTTTTGGAGAGTAGTTTTTACATGGGAATTCAGTTTCCCCCTACTACTATCCGTTACCATATGTATTTTATTTTGTTGTTGTCATTTGGTATAAAGTATTATTAAACCTTAAACCTTAAACCGTATACACATTACTGTAATAATTTAGTTGCCACTGATTTATGTTTGTTTTTACATCGACTAATGTAAAGTCAACCAGTTTTTAAACTCCTCGCCGACGACTTTATTGGTCGTTACAACTTTCTTCTTATTCTGTTTCACTTTTGTCTTGGCTACCTTCCCTACATTACACTGTCTTGGTTGCAATAACTCGTAGACTCTTCTTGGTCACTTTAGAATACTTTCTAATGTATTCTCTTATGATATTATTTCTTTCGTTAGTCCAGCTAGCAGTTTTCTCGCTCTGTAAAGGTACGCGTAGTCCAAGTTTACTCCATTTTAACCATTTAGCGCGTTCTTCTATACCGTATGATGTATTTGGTCAAGAGGGTTTGCCAATCGTACAAGATTAATGCTTCCACATCCGAAAACAAGACAGTCTCTTCGCTTGCAACCCATAATCTTAGCTGTTCACTCGTCCGATGCCTTGTAGTAAAAGATGATATTCTGGATGTGTGTCATGATTTATCGGCCCGAATGGCTCTTTTATCGGCCCGAACGGCCCATTCCATAGGAGGGACATTTTGGGTTAAGAAGGCAGTCTGCTCTCCCTCCGTACGGTTGCTTCTGACAAACATGCCCATACTTGTCTAGCTGTGAGTATTGTTGTCTGATATGACGTCATCGTAAAAGTGCTTGCTATACGGTTTTGCGCTATAAGGCTAGTAATTTTGACGGATTTTGTAATTCCAAATTACGACTTCGTACTGTGAACATACCCAGAAAAATACCCTACTCATTTCGACAATATGCAAGCTTTGGGTCTTTTTTCGCGTCGTTCTCCTCTTGGTCGGTCTACAACAAGAGTACTGTCCTTTTAGAATGGAAAATTGCCCCAAAAAATTCCCTAAACAGAACCGGTGCTGTTAACTACAACAAGTACGCTAAGCAAGAGGGCGTTGGATTTAATTCCTGTAGTGAGAAGTTTGTGGATAACTTTCTTCTCTATGTCTTTGTACCCGACCACTTTGTGACTACGAAGTAAACGTATACCGAAGTCGGCGTCGTGAACAACCACATTCGAGATATGCTGACCCGCAACGGCTTACAGAAATGTAAAGTTAAAGCTATTGCTTTATCACCATTAAAAGAACCAACCACGCGAGGAAGAAGTAGAAGGAGTCTACGGAAGATTAAAAATAAAGGAAACCAAAGAAACCCTTTACTACAGACAAGAATTTAAATTGCCTGTGCAGATGAAGAATATTCGGATATCTTAAAGTTTTTACGCTCTGATGAGTACTTACTAAGGAAACTTTTCTTAAAGGATATTGACTTAACCATGGATTACAGTGGAAGCTTTGACAAAGAAGAAGCCATTCGCTTTTTGACCTCTAACAAAGGCTTTCGTATTTAAGGCTGCGGGGTGGATGGCGACAGAACGATTCTCGAAAATAGCGATAAAGTGGGAAATAACTGTTTAACGTATATGGAAACTGTAGATGGTATGACAACTCGCTGTAAAATATACAACAAAATGGTGCAAATGCTGGAGAGTAAGAGTGTGCGAGAAACTGTTGGTCAACACTGGAAAGACTGGGTTTGTCAGAGAAACACGCGACTTGCTAACGCACGAGACTTAGACAAAGATCGGGGATTAACGTGCAGAAGTTACATTTTACTGCAAAGACAATATTCCTAGTGACGACTTTATGCAGAGCACTCTTACCCGCATAACGGACTATGTTCTACCAAATCTTGTCTACTCTACTCCGTTTGCAGAAACCTGGAGAGCGTATTGTGACTCTATGCTACACAGCTTAGTCGTGGTTAACAGGTCACGCGATGCTGAATTACTAGTTTACACATACAATGACAAGACTAAGGACATTAATGGGCAGTTTGTAGTAAAATAGTCCGACAAAGAAAACGGGTGTCTCGCCAATTTGACTCTGGGCACAAAGTTACCCATAGACATTATCGAAGTATGTGACCGGATTATAACTGCGACTGGCAAAGGAAAAGATAAAACCAAGGATGTTTTCCTGGACATCTCTGGTTCTCGCTACTTTAAACATCGCACTGATGCGAGCTTGGATTTTACGACCAGACTAGTCTCTAAAGGGGGTATCTACAGCTGGAACGACGAGAGCAAAGAAAATAACCTACAGCTGTCGGAAAACGCTGTTCTGGTTCCACACGAACACTGTACACCTTATCTCGCGCACATTAAAAGGAATGAAACTTGTAAGGCTGACTTATCTAGAAAGCTCAATTATCTGGAGCAGATTATTTAACTGTAAAATTACCCGTCACTAGCACTGGAAAACAGCGTCGAGCCCGTCGAGCATCCGACGAAGCACGCAGGGAACAATGTACGAAACATTACTAAACAAGCGGCAATACAAATACAAGAATGTCGAAAACCCTTCAAAGTCGCTATTCCATAGAAAAAGAAAGGTTAAAATTACTCGATGACTACAGCAGTATTTTCTCTGTCAATGAAATTATCCAACTAAAGCAGCTGCCTATAGGATCCTATATTATGGCTATGCAAGAGAAGCAAACCCATTTCGGAGAGAAACACATTATGCTAATCAAAACAACCAAAGAGCAGTGAACACTAGGACTGTGTTATTCCAACAAGCACATCGAAACCTCGGCTATCTACAAAAAACCTGTTTGACCGAAAAGGAACACATTCGAGACCCCAGACGAAACTATTTAACATTGCATCACAAACCGCTGGCAGTGTTAAGCGTTACTACTGGGTGGGCACGAACCCCACAAAGACATGTCGTGGTCTTCTGTAACATAAAGTTAACCCAGGAAATGAAAAAACACAGCATAAAGACGTTGCAGCAGGAACTCGAAGCAGAAATAGAGGAAAAAAGGACGCAAATGGAGAACATTCTGACTGCTACAACAACCAACGCGGAAACAGTGTCTATCGACTAGCGAGAGAAGATATGGTTCCCTACAAACATGTAAAAAAAACTTGGCAAAACTACTTCTTGGCTCGACCTATATTGTCTCGGCTATTGGCTACAGCGAACATTATGGGCAACAAAAACTTGTTGTAAAATTGGAAGATGAAGTACTCTACCAGGCTGCAGATAATTTAGAACAGCAGAAAGAGCAGATTACCGACGGTTGTAAATTAGTTATAAGTAAAATACGTGTAAACAGCTCCACCAAGAGAAAATTTGCAATTTGTAAAATTGTAAAGAAAGGGGATTGGGCTAGTATTGTAGATTATGACAAAGTACCACTCTTACCATCTAATAGCAAGCGGCGTGTGCTTAAAGTAATGGACGTAAAATCCGTCGAACACAAAAGCAAGAAACGCAAACTGTTGTTAGTAGAAGACGGTACCGTGTACAAAGTCAAGAGATCGAAGCTGGAAGACACGGTGCAAACAGAACAATTTATCTAAAAACCAGTTAAAATGGTCTTCTCACCATCAGCCCCAGAAATGAAGCAACACTGCGATTGTGCATAGTGAAAACTGTTTTCCCAGGATATACGATAATTAGGAGGGTTGGCATAAAAAGGGTTTAGGTTGAATGAAGCCAAAAGACTTGCCAATTTTTGGAGGTAACGTTTTCGTTCAGGCAATGGGGAGTTGTGAGTCTTGATAACTTGAACTTCCTGCATTACTTGAATCATTTGTACACAGTGTATATTGTTGTAAAAATCGTGAAGGTAGTGATTTGATCTTAAACCAATGGCAATTCTTCTGGTGAAGATTCAACTCGTACTTCATGAAGTACTCAAAGGCAGCTAGGAGTGTCGATAAGGGTAGTTCGTTTCTCATGAGGCGTAAAACTTGGTTGAAGCTTCCTATCCAAAACGCCTTGTTTTTCTCCCATTGTAACAGTTCAAGGATGGTGGTATTCTTTCCTGTGGTTCTTTCAATGTCATCAATCCAAACTTTGTAGGCAAAATTCTCACTAAATTCATAAAACAAGAATTTGAAAAAAATCTTGCATTCTTGGATGATCTCATCGCTTGACACATTTTATCCATTAAGAACGCGACCACTTCTTAACTCCATCATAAAATAAAGTACATGACCTTTCTTCTTACGCTTATGTACATTTGATCAAATTATGACGTGCTGTCACGTGTTCGGTACCTGTCCTTTTAGGCGTGTGACTCCCCTTGCACCGGCGCGTGACCTCCCCTCTATCGGGGACGTGACTCCCCAGCACCCGCCGTGCTGCATCACCTTGCACCTCCTGCATCGGGTGCAAAACTCTTACTTTCCTACTACTTAGGTCCAATGCTCTTCCTGCTGTATGTCAACTCTCTACCTGAAGTTGTGGAATCTAGCAATATTGCTGTCTTTGCAGATGATACAAAGATATACAAAGCAGTCGAATCTATTGACGAGGCGTCATCGCTGCAAGATGATCTGAACAACCTCAACTCCTGGTCAAGATCTACTGGTCTTGTCTTTAATGAAAGCAAATGTAAAGCACAACGAATTACACGGAAATTAAATCCAGTCGTCAACAATTATCAGCTGAAGCAATCAGAGCTTAGCTTCACAAAATCTGAGAAAGACCTTGGTGTGTGGATTTCAGATAACTTAACCTGGACAAAACATGTAACTGAATAATGCACCAAATCTAACAAAATGTTAGGTTTTGTCAGGCGTAACACCAGGTCCATCAAAAGTTCCATTGTGAGGCGCACAATAATTTACTTAACATTGGTGAGATGTCACTTAGGATATGCTTCACAGGTATGGGCACCCCAGACGAAAGACCTTACAAGGAAAACAGAGAGGGTCCAGTGCCGAGCTTCGAGGTATATTCTCAATCTACCTTTCACATCAGACATACCATATAAGAACAGACTACTAGAACTAAACCTCCTTCCAGTAAGTCTTTGGCATGAGTTCATGGGCATGGTCTTATTCTTTAAAATCATCAAAGGCTTGGGCAACATCAAGCCAGACATGGTACCAGTTACCCAAGAAAAGGCCAAAACAATAACAAGATCAAACAGACCAAACACAATCAAGTACGTAGTACGCAGGTGCAAAACATGTACCTTCCAGCGGTCATTCATTAACAGAACAACAAGAATTTTGAACAAAGCAATGTTTCTTATGAAGTGATCAAGGATAATTCTGACCATATGAAGCACTTTGTGGGACTTACATGTGAACAATTTGATGTTCTCTTTGAATTTTTAAATGATATTTGTTCTTTAGATAAATATCCTACTGGAGCTATTCTAATAAGAAAAAACACATGGGGAAAGAGGCTCGTGCAAGAAAAATTCAACCCTACAAGACTATTTCTAGATGTTTGTTATTGTGGTCTTCGGGAGTTCTGAAATGCTGTCTTTTTTGGCGACGTTTCAGAGCACTTAGTGCATCTTCTTCAGGCTTCGATCAAATATTTTCTTTAGAGTTGTTTTCCAGACGTCAATATTTGCATATGTGTTAAGAGGTGTTTTTATTGTTGTGAAATGGAAAACAACTCTAAAGAAAATATTTGATCAGTAATATGCAAAACCTGAAGAAGACGCACTAAGTGTGCCGAAACGTCGCCAAAAAAGACAGCATTTCAGAACTCCGGAAGACCACAGTAACAAGTGATATATTGCGAAATGCAAAGAAGTTTCAAGCAAAGTATTTCTAGATGGTCATCTAAAGAGCAACTTTACATTTGCCTACTTAGACTATGAACAGGTTTCACAAGAAGGACTTTGGCTGTTTTGTTGAGTACTCCTGATCAACCAATAAAAGAGACAACTGTGAGAGACATCTTCACTACATTTATTCAACTGATCTACAAAGTTTTTAGACAAATGGAGTATGTCATGTTCCCTGGAAAGGAATTGTTGGTTAAATTTTTACCAAAAGTCTTCAAAACCATGAGAAGTGTGAGGTGTTCTGTTGATTGCACAGAGTTTAGAATACAAACTTCAAGGAATTTTGCTCAGCAAGGGAATACCTACTCCCAGTACAAGCATTCTAACACCTTTAAATGTCTTATAGCTGTTACCCCTAATGGGGGATCATGCTTTGTGTCAGATCTGTTCGAAGGTGATATCAATGATGTGGAAATCTTCAGGCAGAGTGGCATTTTCAAGCACATCCAGCCATATGATGTCATTCTTGTAGTCCGGGGGTTTACTGTGCAAGACCTTCTTAATCCTCTGCAGGCAAAGCTAATGATACCAGCCTTTCTAAAAGGCAGGCAAAGCTTGAGTGTTGCTGAAGAACTTTCTACCAGGAAAACTGCAAAAGCCAGAATACATGTAGAAAGATTCAACCAGAGGCTAAAGAGTTTCAAGCTGATAGGAAGGACAAATGTCGGTCATTTCGATCCACAGTCATTTCGATACAGGTCAATTCGATCCACATCGGTCAATTCGATCCATGTGACAGGTCAATTCGATCCACATGTAATCAAGTATTTGTAAGTAAGTGTAAGTGTTTTAGTTCAGATAACCGCTTAAGGAGTTGTAGGATTTTATAGGAGTGAACTTTACTCGTGATGAAGCGATCATTACAATTGTTGTCATTATGGACATTACGTACATACGCTATAAGCCAAATTTAGTTCTTTTTTCTCATAAAATACTTGGTCTACTTGATCGATTTTTTTTCTACTGTCCTATTTTCTATTACTAAGGAACGGACCAACACTATTACAGAAATCTTTTTTCGAAGTCAATCCACACCAACCAACTCGACGAGTTGAACATGAACTTCAAGGCTAAACAATCATGAATACAGTAACTTCAAACACACTTGTTACCACTATTAAACATTGCCATTTTTAAAACATTCCATCTTTCTACAATCAACAGCTTAGTTACTTTAGTAACTAAACTTAATCTAGTTTTAGACATGATCATGGATGAGAGGTTTTTGCTAGTAATGTAGATTTCACGAAACCCATTTCACACCTTGTTTACACCTATCGGGGAAGAAGTGGACACCTTTTAGATGATTTCAAAATTAATGTCACTGAAGTTCGCTTTTTAAACTGTCCTTTACAATGATCTAAAACTTGAAAGAATTAAGACAAAATCTGAAAGTCTGTTATTGCCAAATCAAGTAATTAATCAAAGCAAAACCACCAAAACCAGTAAAACTCAAAGCCGACGAGAAAGACCACCAAAGTTTTGTTTAAGATACCATGTGCAAAAGTCAAAGTATCCATGTGATAACTAACTTGAAGCAACACTAACGTTTTGGCCGGGAGGTTTTGTTCGAATACTTTCATGGTGAAATCAACAACTTGTTGGGCGTGTCAAAAATGTCTTTTCAGTCATTTGGTGATTATCGGAATCGCTTGCATGCAAGATAACTATAGCAAATGAGGGTTATCTCTTGTTGTAATTTTACTTTGTAATCAAGCTGAAATTCTCAACAAGAAAGCAAACATTGTTCGAGTTGTAAACAATATGTCAATATTTCATGCTTCGAGCTTGTTTGGGTGGAGAGACGGCTTCATAAAATGGCATCACGTTCGTTAGACTGCTTTTGATTTTTTTCAGACATCAAAAAACTTAGAATGGCTTTTCTTGTGCAATAGAACTTTCAACACCAGAAAACATGAGAAGTATCCTTGAAAGATCACTGATTAACACAGGAGTTACAGAAATAATCTGACTTTGTAAACGGTTCGGTTCGTGATCAAAAATTGATTTCAACAGCTTTTTGTTTACTACAAAAGTGTTAGCAAATTCACTCCTACAAACTCTCATAAACTTTTCTGATGTTTCTATATAAAATTGTATTTCTTACACTTAAATATATTATTATTGTATTCAATATAAATGTGGATCGAATTGACCTGCCATATGGATCGAATTGACCGATGTGGATCGAATTGACCTGGATCTAAATGACTTTGGATTGAAATGACTGGTTATTGTAAGTAATACCATGGCACTGAGGGATATTAGGAATTAAATGTCCCGAAGCCGAGGGAGGTTTACTAAACCTCCAGAGGCTGAGGGGACATTTAATCCCTAATATCCCGAAGATGCCATGGTATTACTTTGTAATACCATGATTTCCGAGGAAATATAAGCAAACGATTGTAAAATAACTTGAATAATGATAAGTTAAATAACTTGAATACTGATTAGTTTAAATAACTTGAATACCACACGGCCTAGTACCTCACTTCTTTGAATACCAATAAGTTGTTTTCAAAAATTTTCTCTAAGGAGAACTTGAAATCGAATTGCAACAATTAATTTCTTAATTTGTTTGATTCGCATATAAATTGTAAAAATGTTTAACATACTGAGCTTGTTTGTACGGTTCATTCGCCGGTTCGCAAGTGCTGAAATGGCAACTAATCGATTCGCCTTCACCACAGATAAAGATGTCGAAGAGATCAGGGATTCTACAGTTCCTGCAAACACCAAAAGACATACTTCATGGAGTGAAAATGTGTACAAGAAGTGGGCTGAAGCATGAAATAAGGAGTTCTCAGATTTTGTCCAAGAAAATCCAGAATTTTCGTCGGTACCTAGTGATTTGAAAGGGATAACTATCAAAGAAATGAACTACTGGCTCAGCAAGTTCACTGTGGAAGTAAGAAAGACTGATGGAGGAGAATACCACCATGAAGTATTGTATAGTATTTTCTGTGGCCTGAACCGCATCATCAAAGAGAAACATCCAACGGTCTCATTATTTCACTCGCCTGAACTGAAACCTTTGGACGGCCGCCTTAAACACTTACAAGCAAGCCAAGAGCCATTTTCAAAACAGGCAGATGTCATTTCTTCCTCAGATGAAGAGCAATTGTGGAGTAAGGGAGTTTTGGGAACTCACAGTCCCAAAGCAGTTTTAAACGCTCTGATGTTCTTGACGGGAAAGATATTTGTGTTGCGAGGTGGTAAGGAACAACGGGATTTAACAAACGACCAGTTCACGTATGAAGAGCAAGATGATGGCTCGATGATCGTCACATACAAAGAGAAAGTTTCCAAGACCAATCAAGGAGGATTGAAAAGAAGAAAAATTCAGAGAAAGGAAGTGAAGCATATTGAAGACCCAACGAATGAAAGGTCTTTCATGTTTATGTACAACTTTTACAGAAGCAAGTGGTGAGTATTATATTCTATTTCAGTAAATGGGTTGCTTTGTTAGCTAAATACGTGATTTTACTTCTGCAGCCCTGATGATGTACCAATTCTGGCATTTTACTTGAGACCGAAGGACAAATGGAAATATTCCCATGAAATCTGGTTTCACAAGAGTCCAATAGGACACAACACCTTGGACAAGATGTTCAAAAATATGTGCAAGGATGGTGGGCTTGATGGAAATTACAGTAATCACTCCTGCCATGCTACAGGAGTGACCAGGATGTACAAAGCAGGGCTGTCTGAAAAATTGATAATGTAAAGAAGTGGTCATAGATCAGTGGAAGGGGTCAGAACCTATAGAAGGGAGAACCAAAGCGATGCTTTGAATGTATCAAATGCTGTAAACAACACAATGGTGAAGGAAAAGGAAGCCAAGAAGAATACAAATTCAACCCTAACTTCAACTAGCAAAGATGATCTACTGCTTGTTGCAGCATGTGAAGAGTATGAGGCTAAATTGAGCGGAGGAGTTAATTTCCAAAGGCTTTTTCAAGGAGCAACATTAAACAATGTTAATATCAGTATCAATGTTAATAAATGAAACGTTAAGTTTATGAAAGAAGAAAGAAGAAAAGAAACGTTAAAAATTATGTTTGTGTAACTCAGTCTTATTTAAGTCTTAATTGCTAATTGTTTCCGAGTTTCAGCAAAACAATAAAACAATAAAAATGTATGTTTCTAAACACCAAGTTACTAGTTAACGCATGCGCAAATATTATCCTAGCTAGTGACCTAAAGACCAATTTCTCTATCCCACATGGATTAAAGCTTGTAGCAGTGTGGTATACATCCTAATTAATAATGCATTAACTTTCGAACCGGGTCTGTTTAGACTTGGGGTCCCGATGATTGTGTTAAATGAGGGACAACCACTCATGAATAACATGAGGGACGATTAGCTCTAATCGTCCCTCATTAATTATGGATGAGGGACGATTAGTTAGTTAGTTAATTAATGAAGGAATATTAGAACTAATTTTCCCTCTTTCTATTCATGAGGGGGAGATGTTAGCGATTAAACGTCCCTCCAAAAACAATAGATCCCAAGGTGATCATGGTATTACCATAATTATTAGATTGGGTATCATGTTTACTAAAAGTGCTTTAAATTGGTACCAATTCACTCACTTGATATTCCAACTAGCTTTATGACAATGGTTTCTATTTCTATTACTCCTGGGCTTATTAATAAGTGTTTTCTAACTTAGCTTTTCTCACTCATATGAAAAGCCCTATTGTTATTACACTACACTGATAAAACTATGTGTTACTTGTTTAAAATTGTCTTTCAGGTATCCCATGAAGTTTACACGTTGGCCTCAAGTAATGTTCTTTGTGTTAATATTGGCTCATCTGAAAATGACATGTATGGGTTTGTGGGAATAATAATTAACAGACCCACATGTCTTTCATGCCAGTATAATAACCATAATTGCACACACATCATAACCATTCAGAAAGCCATATCGGCCAGTGACCCAAATCTTCCTCACCAAGTGTATGATATGATGTCACAGACACATGTTGGGCATGAGTCATCATAATTAGAAAGTGCTAGAAGAGGTCCTAGGAAACATTCATCCATTCCCATTCCAGTTACTGTCCCAGAGTATTTACAAACTCTGTTTCAGACTGGACTCCCTCAAGCATGCCTGACAAAGTCATTGCATGAATTTGCAATGATTCCACCTGCTGCTGGTGATTGTTGTCCAGTTTATAAATCTGAATGGAATAGACAGCATTACAACAGTTTTTACAATGAATACTTTGTTCTCATGTAAAGGTATGTACTGCACATTATGAAAAAGCCTTAAATTATTTTTTATTCACAAAATGGGTGGTCAAAAGAGCATTTCAAGGTGTTTTAAATGCTGTTGGTACTTCTTTTAGTGAATATATATTGTTACTATGCATACCGTATTTGCCGGTGTATAAGTCGACCTTTCAACACCTAAAAGTTACCTTCAAAAATCAACCTCGACTTATACACCGGGTCTAAAATCAACTTTTTCAGAAATTGCTTGGGATTGAAGAAAACAATGAGTTAAATCTGTATAACTTGCTAAAATTTGACATATCAATAATTCTTGTTGGTTTTATTGACTTAAATTTCGCAAATGAAGCAAATAAAGCAAAGAGTGTCTGAAGTACTTACAACTCAATCACGAACTAATGAGTCTGCCGATTCGGAATGACTTTCTTATCGGACTTTTAAGTGAGGTAAGATGATCGAAACTTGGTGTTTTAAACGAGTAAAACGTTCATCAAAATAAACATTTAACTTTATTTTGAAAAGAAAGCATAAAAAGATGTATTATGTTGTTTCACCAAGCAAAATGAAGATGAACTGAATGATGAAGACGCCTCGAAGAGTCGCCATTTCTTTGAATCGATCGCATGACTTGTTAATCGTCTCCAGTCCATTTTCTGGGAGATCTTGGGAATGTTTTGAAGTTTCATATAATATTGCCGAAATATTGCGACTTATTAAAGTTTCAATATTAATTTTTGGAGTTTGTCTTGTCTTCTTCATTTAAAGTTGTGTTTACAGTTTTGTTTACACCAACGCCAAACGATTAAAGGTGTTAGGTTGTGTTTCAATGAGTGTGAAGTCACACCTTTATAGTAAAATGTGATAGATCAATAAAGCGGCTTTACAAACGTGTATCTATTGTCTATTGTCTTCTTGTCTTTTGTTCTGGGAAAACTACAGTGAATGCAAAATCACACCTTTTGTTGAACCTCTAATAGTTTAATAACATGCTTTGTTTTGCAAAAACAAAAGACGTGAGTTATCAATAAACTTAACATTGGTATATAAATGTATCACTGACTGACTAGTTCAGTCAAACATTACTTATCGAGATCAACTAAACTAATCACTTACTCTTATACTGCGAAAATGTCAAGACGAATGAAATACTCAGCTAAATTCAAACTTTTAGTCATCAAGTTTGTCGAAGAAACCAATAATTGTGCAGCATCAAGAAAATACCCCGTGAATGAGAAGCTTGTTAGGGACTGGAGACGGAATGCCACAAAGTTAGCTGAAATGCCGAAGAACAAATGCGCTAATAGAGGAAAAAGCTGCCAGTGGCCAGAGCTCGAGAAACAACTTGTAAATTGGATTGAGGAGCAGAGAAAAAGTGGCTACATTGTTACCAGGAACATGATTCACTTACGAGCTTTGTCAATTGCGAAAAAAAGATAACATTGCCGATTTCAAGGGAACAGTGAGTTGGTGTTCACACTTCTTAAAGAGAAACGATCTTGTACTTCGTCAAAGGACTAAAATTGCACAGAAACTGCCAGAAGATCTTGAAGACAAAGTTACGAGCTTCCAGTCCTACGTGATTAAGATGAGAGAAAAAGAAGGATACGAGTTATCACAAACTGGAAACATGGACGAAACTCCAGTGTGGTTCGACATGCCCACTGCAAAAACTGTCTCGACCAAAGGAGATAAAACTGTGCTTGTTAAAACGACTGGCCACGAGAAGTCAAGATTCACCGTTGTGCTTAGCTGTTTAGCTGATGGTACTAGTCTTAAGCAATGCTTATGTGAGTGCTGCCAAAAGGATTTTAAAGGGGGGCAGTGCTCTTTGTGTGATGCTTAGCATTTCAGCTAAAATTGTGAAAAAATCCCAGTTAGACAACAAATGATGAAGTAAAAACAATATGCCACCGAGTTGCTCTGGGTATGAGGATTTTCTTTTGTAAAATTAATTAGCATTTGATATTGATCAGTTGATTGTTAGGAATAGTACTCCATGAACTGTTTGAGTAATGTTGTTCTAGTTGTATCCTATAGTTAATATTGCTTTAATTAGAAATAGAAAATAGAAATTTCAATAATATAAAACATGAACTTTTATTGACAACTCTTTTAACTTATTGTAACAAATATTACAATGGTAGATAACTTCGAAAATGTCAACTGGTTGTTAACACTAATTATAAAAGTCACTTCAGAAAATGTCACTGCTTGGTCTAAAGCCTATGTGGCTTGACTGAAAGGTATGATGGGTAGAAATCACTGAGGCCACTATGACATGCCAATGTAATTAATGATGCCATGAGCTTATAGTGCAATTCTTTGCTGACAAGCAATGTGGATGGCTCAGGTCCTTAGTTCTCTGAGATATGATTCAGAACAATTAATTTATTGATTCAGTGATTTCTACCCATAATCCCTTCTGGTCAAGTCGTGTAGGCTTGAGGCCGAACAGCGACAATGTTTTCTGAAATGAATGAATGCTTTAAACATGTCAGTAAAGCAATTTCAGTTAAAACTTGAAAATATTAAACTGCTGGAACTGATAGCAAAGAAATCAATAAACATATATTCTGTGGATGTTTTTTATATCTAATTAATTCAAATGAAATTGATTTGTGACAATAATGTAAATAGTAGATTAATGGTTAATAACTCAACATCTTTTGTAATATCAGTATCTCTTCTCACAAAACATTAAAATCTCATGGAAAAGCGATGTTATTGACAATATTTTGCAGTTTGTTATATGTAAACTGAAGTGGGCAATCTAATGAGAGAATAAATTCTGATAAGGAGTTTTCATCTTTACATGTAGAAATATCGATGGCATTTCCTGCAAGTTTTGTTAGGGTATCTAGCATGTTATGGAAAAGTGTAAGATAACGTTTTTGTTTGGGATTTCCTTGTTCTTGTACCAAAACTTTTGCATACCATTGTGTTGGGCACGAAGTTAGCTTTTGAGTTAATCTACAGCTGTCACATCGGACTACTTTAGATGCTGACATTGAAACTCGTTTTGAACATGACTGGCATTGTTTATAGTGGGAAATTTGATGAATACCGACAATAGAACCTGTGAAATTTTCATGTGCAAGTGACTGAAAATGTACAATATTTGCAGTAGGCTCATTAAATGGAGCAGATGGCGTAATCTGACAGCCAGTTTTTGCTGTATTAACATATATATCCCCATTGTAATCTTTCTTAAGACGGAGATTGGTAAAAAGGTATGTTTGACCTTCTTGAACCTGAGTGGTAAATTCTTCCCATAGGACAAGTCTGGCTGACCCAGTTGGATCAGAAATGTATGCTTCATTTTTGACAAGATGACCAGACTTGGCATTGATTGCTTTTTGTCCAGACAATTGAGAGAGTTTTGCTTTAACTGTTATCAACTGTCCTGGAGTTATATTATTCAAGGCTGATAAGGTACAGTTGGTACTGCTATTAGTTGGAACATAAGGAAACATTAAGGATGAAGATTCCATGTCATTTACTGTAGACTCCTTACTAATAACAATATTGTTGAAAGCATTGCTATTTTGTACATTGCTCAGTTTGACTGGCGATGTATGTGTAGTAGCTAAATCCTCAAATTTCCTCTTTTTGTCAAGTGAAAAGCAAATTCCTTTTAAAGAACCTTCTTTGGTTTGTAAGCTACATTCGAAATATTTCGAACGGGAACCTTTTTTTACAGGTGATACATTTTGTATATAGCAGGTGAGTTGATTGTTGGCAAGCTCTGAAAAGAAGGGAGAAAACAGTTCTAAGTTTAGATTGTGACCATTTTGGTAAATAAGTTGTCAATTTTTTGAGGATGATGTGATGTTAATTCAGTATGATTATTGAAAATTCAGGTTAGGTAAATCACTAATCTGGTAAATGATCAGGGATGCTCGTCAGAATTTTTGAAAAATACCCCTAAAAGATACATGAAGTTTTTTTTAAAATGGTGTGGCTGGACGATTTTTTAACCTCTAAGAGATACTAGTGATAACAATTTAATGAACATTATTATTTTTAACACAAAATTAGATGGTTGACATACTTTTGTTAGCAAATTTGTACCATTTAAGAACCATGATGGGCTCTTTTGAAACCAAAAAAGATGCCAGGGAATGCTAAACCCCTCAATGTTTTACTGTAAAAGAGACCAAATTGATGAATTATACCCCTGAAAGATACAACGGGCATCCCTGGTCGTTTACCCCCGAAGTCCCCCCTCCCCTGTGAGGTTACTTTGTTGCAATTAAAGAAAGAGAATATTGGTCTTCAGATGGCAATTCAAATGGCTTTGTGTATGTTGAAGTGAGGCAATGCGTTTACAATATTATAGTTTTTGAAGAGAAAATTTGTAACATAAGACTGAAAATAGAAATGATTGTCAAATACAGCAGCATGTATATAATTTATTTACCTTCATTAGGCAGTTCTTCTTGTTTGGTTTGCCCCTTTGGATCTGAAGGATAAACAAAAGGGATAAAAAATTCATTAAATAAAATAGTAAATATTTTACTTCTTTATTTTGTATATTCATACTTGCAATTACTGTTGCTGTATGAAAGTTTAGGGTTGACAAAATATTGTGTAAATACAGTAGTGAATCTAAACATGATTGTAAAATTTGATGATTTATACCTTCATCATATATCTTATGTTCACAATGAGATGATGCAGTGTTGTCTTTGTTCTTTTCGAGTTCTTTGTTAGTTTGAGAATCTGAAAGATTGAAAAAGTGATAAGTATTATAAATATTTTCTGAATATTTCTGGAGGATATTTTTTGTTAAATTATATAAGTGATGCAAAACAAGTGTTGGATAAAATAAAATAATACACTGTACATTGATTTTTGGTTTCTTCTTCTGGTGGATGATTTGTGGAAGTTGATGAAGTATAATCTTCCTGGATAAGAGTATCATCTACCTGTAAAACTGAAAAGGCAGTATATTGTTGTACTATTTGAACATTTAATTAAGTTATTTCTGAAATCTTTGAAAAGATACCTTCAGACATGTTTTCATCACTTATGTCAGCTGACAGTAAGTTGTCTGCTTCCTTGAGAAGTTGATCATCTGTGAATTCATTATCTGTGAGATGTAAAGAAAAAAGTTATAATGATGAATATATAATGTTGACATGAGAATTTGTTTCTAAGTGGAAAATAAAGAGGTAAAAAGTCTCACTGATACTGGTTTGAAGGTTTTGAGCAATTAATAAAACACAAAAGCAATTAGATATGTATACTATATATTGTACCTTGGTGTGACATTGTAAGTGTTGAAATTCTAATCTAAAAAAAGACATACATATGAATGAATAATTTATGATTTGTTGTCAATAATTTATATATATTCACCTGTTATTGTATGTGTTAGTGGCTAAGATTGAAGGTATATTGTAGTATTTGAAATAGTGTATGTTATAAACATTTCACTTCAAAATATATTACATTAAAGTTTTGAATTAAAATTTTGCAGGGAAATCTATTTTATGTTTGTGATTTGAAAAGGTGTAACTTTAAAATTGCTTTTGAATTTTGTAGTTTATTAGAGAAATAAGACAAGTGTTGCATTTGATAAATAGGAATGCTTATATTTTGCATTTAAAGTAGTCTTAAATTGCATGGTTGTTTATGTGACTGGCTGTTGGAAATGCATTGCAAGTTTTTTAGCTTTTTTATCTAGTAGTTTTTCTTCTTGGAGCCTGTATTCAAGAAGCGAGGAAGATTTTAAGGATGTTAACCTTTGAAATGTCATCGGTTCAATAACACATGATGATAGATTTTTTACTCTACTAATTGCAACATAGGATATACCAGGAGTTCTCTCTGACTTTCCTATATTGATCCATGCTTTTGGCAATGTAAGCCCTTGACTCTTGTGTATTGTCAAAGCCCATGCAAGTCTAAGTGGAAGCTGTTGCCTTTCATGAAAGCCATCTGATAATTGTGATGAAACAGTAATTGGACATATTGGCACATGTGATGGTCCTGCAGGACTAATAGAGGGCCCTGTGTAACAGTCAAACTTGACAATGACAGCAATAGGTAGTTGTGGTGGCTTATGATTATCTTTATAAATAAAATGCATTACTGTTCCAGTAGCACCATTGCAGAGACCTACATTAGACCATAAATTCATGGTCAACATCACTTTAGCCCCTTTGGCTAAAAATATGACTGGATGTAGACCAGACATATCATCAGGAGAAATACTTCTTGCCTTAGGAGATGAGTGGTGTGCATCTATTTTAGCAACTGGTTGTTGAAGTTTATAAAGTTGCTCATGATTATAATTTGCCACTTCTTCATTACTATAATACAGTCTGACAGCATCTTGAAAGTCAGATAGGTTTGAAAGATTAGATGGTTGGCGGGTCAAAAGTAATTTCCAGTCATCGAATGATGTTTCACCTCTGCGAAGTCTTAACAACAAATTTCTAAACTGCTCTTGTTTTGGATTATCACCTCCAACTCTCTGATTGACAGTAAGCTTAACAACTTTGTCAAACATTTTATATGTCTGAAATCCTTGTTCACCAACAGCATTAGATGGTTTGCCATGATAGAGAGGTTTATCTAACACAGGTGGCAATTGACCTGGATCACCAATCAAGATAAGAGATTTACCCCCAAGAACTTTATCATGAAATCCTGTTGCCTGTTTGCAACGTCTGTCTATCCAGCCAAAAGTCACTTGGCCAAGCATAGAATATTCATCAATTAGAATGTATTCAATTCCACTAAGATTTTCTTGTAGTCTAGTCAAGCTTTGGCCTGAGAGATCTTTATTTCCATGTGAACCAATTGGAAGTTTTAATAGTGAATGTATAGTGACACCCATAATGTTAAAAGCAGCTTTTCCTGTTGTCGCAGTAACAGCACATTTATTTTGTAGCAAAATTCGAAGAGCATTTATAAGATAAGTCTTGCCTGTTCCTGCAACACCAATAACAATGAGGTGTAAAGGATCCTTTTCAGAAAAAGTATCTTCAAAATGTGTCTTGACTATCTGATATGCAAGATGTTGCATTTCAGTAAAACTATTTATATCAACAGTTTGATAATAATTTTGTTCTTGTTGACTCAAAGACATATCCTTCTTAGTTTTTACCCATGACGGCATTTCACCAATTTGTTGGTCAGTGTAAAGTGTTTTATCTTGACTCCAATCATACATAGATTCCTGATTGTGAGAGATTTCAAATGGTGTATGAAGATTAGCTAAGATCATCCACTCTTCACGGTCATGAGAGTGTTGTTCAATAGGTTGTTCAGTTATGTCCTGTTGAGTTTGAATAATGTCTTGCAGTTTGTCAATCCATTCAGGGACACAACTTTGAGCATAGGAAGTCTGCAAAAATTCTTGCCAGTAATTTATAAAAGTTTCTTCAGAAGGTTCCTGATCCCCCCATGCATTATTCTGAGTTCCTTTCCAAGGTTTATATCTCAATAGTTGATATTTGCAATAAAGAGGAAAGTTTTTACCTTTTGGATTACACGAGTATGTTGGAAATATTCTAGGAATGACATTGTTTGGAAGAATTTTAAGCTTCCCATTTTCAAGTTTATACTTTGTTGCAAATTCAACAAAATTCAGTCTCATTATATCTAGTGAGTTATCATACTCTTGACGGTTTGCGTAAACATCAAGGAATGAATTTTCTGTACAGATACTTCCATCCTCTAAAGATGCTGTATTTCGTACCTTACGAGAGCCATTTAAACTCACTGGCATTACCCTAAATGATGAGCTATGAAGTTTTAGTGAAAGCAAGTGATGCATTGTTTCTTGTGCAGCATAGTCTCTTTGTCCAAGACTTTTCATGACCACTAACTTTAGAGCCTTGTGGGGACTGATTTCATCATCAAGATTTTGAACAATAGAATTAAATACCTGTTTTAATAAAGGTGATCTTGGCTCACCTTTTGCTGCATACTTTGTAAGGTACTCAACACATGCATAATGATCAATAACAACTTGTATATCGCAGTTAGCTCTCCAGCCTTGTAGCTGAAGTTGTTGGTTGTTATTCAATCTACAATCATTTCTCTTTGTAACTCTTTGCTCTATAATGTGCTTCATCATTCTTACTATGAATTTTTTCAAACTCTAACTTTGTATTAGAACAGTGATCAAAAGGAAAGTGGAATCTACATTGTAGTTGTTCATTCTTCTTTTTCCTCAAACAGTAGTTAGTACTACAACGTGTATGACGTTGAACAGTATTTAAAAGGTCTACATAATCTGCATCAATTTCAGAGTCAGAAATATTTTTATGTTGTTTCTGACATGGGTGAACATTTGGTCTAATCCACAAACCATCATCTGGTGGATCTGGGTTGACTGTTGTCAACAGCCAATCAACATATTGACACACCGTTTGAGTAGCTTTTTTTCCAGCTTCAATATCTTGATCTAGGTCTGTTATGTCTAGGCAGTTATTTTCATTGTTATACTTTTGTGCCAAAAAACCTTTTAAGGCAATTTTAGTCAGATAACACAAATCAGGATCATTACTTAATTTGGCAGTACCATGGCAGTGAATACTACCTCTCCCCTGATATTCATATCTAAACCAGTGCCACTTGGCATTAAGAGTATTATAAAGCCAATGTTTAACAAAACTTTCTAACCTCTGGGTAAAAAACCAATCAACTAGATGAGGATTTTGGATAACATTTTGTCGCCTATCTTCACTAGTGATATTTTCATTGCATTCTCCAAAAAGAGTATGCAATTCAGGCCAATGCATATCAGCCGATGAAAAAGTAAAGAAAAATGTTGGAGGTCCAACATTAGTTATTATAGTTTTGAGGTCTTCTCTAACTTTGTTCCAATAAGCACTAGTACTGTTAATGTTAGCAACATATCTAGAAATCTTTGTGATCAACATATCTGTATTATTACTATTTGCCATTTGTCGTAATTCTTCAATGGTAAGATGTGCTTCATCTGGATTTTGTTTAAGGTAATTCCGTAGTTTTGCAGTGCGCATCTCTACTGCGCATAGCATAGTTCAGCCTATTTTGATTTGTTTGATTGTAAAAGATATATACTTGACTTAAAATGATGCAAGCTTTAGTCTTATGAAGTTTTGAACAGTAGACACGCTCTAAGAGGCGCTATAGTGGTTACTCGCCTTAGTCCTCTTCGGTCACAAGCTGTTTACGACGTCTTGTTTCACACTTTAGCGCGTCGTAGCGCGGAAACGAGCACGGGCACCTATTCTTTTTATTTTTGCAAATCAACGGTAATCAGGTTCTCTATCATATATATAATTATAGTCAAGATTCCATTTCCAGTTTTTTAGATATTTTACAAAACGTGCGGTTGGAAGGTGCTTTCACGCTGCTTCAAGGGCACGTACTATCTACCAATTTTACCTTCTCTCTTGTAGCAAACGCATTTTTACAACAATTTATTGCATCATAATACTAGGCTATTGCCCAAAGAGAGAAAATGAGCTCATATTAGTCAGCTGGCACTGCTCAGATTTAAGAAATTAATTATTTTTGGCGCGATTTTGATCTTCGAATCTTGAGCCCTCAAGACACAAAAGATGGTGTACTTTAAAGCAATCTAGCGCAAAAACGACTACGGTGACCCCCATTTTTTATTTCATTTTTGGGATAAGCAACTCAAAAATTATTACTGTGTGAAGTTTTGTGAGAATTCCATTTCTAGTTTTATTTCTACGGAATTACCTTAATAAATATTCCACTTTGTTGTAATGCTCGTTTTCTGTTCATCATATCAAAAGCCCAGTAAGCAAATCTAGGATGATTTGCAAAACGGTACACCCATTTTTTGTCTTTTATTTCTGCAAATTTTAAGAGATGACTAACTTTCTTTTGAAGAGTAACATCTCTTAAGATAGAATTATTTGTTGGATCCCCTTTACCGTCAGGGAAGAGTGAGGGAAAAGCCATAGTAGCTAAATATTCAGTTTGATACTCATTTAATGGCTGACTACCAAGAGATGGCCAGTCCATGGGTTGCTGTCCAGAAAGCTGATTTCTAACATTTTCAATTTCTTGCTGTTGTTGTTCACCAACTGGTAAAAAACTGCTCATTTCTGCTGAGTTGTTATATACTGTGTCTTCGAGAGATATTGGACCAATATCAGGTTCTAAAGAATCATCTGATACACGACTATCCTCTGTGTGAATGGTTAGTAGGTCAGAGGGCACACCATTTTCAGGTAAAGCATTTAATGCTTCAACATTAATTTGTATTTCTTTATAAAGTGGGTTATTTTTAATTAGCCATTCCAAGGCATTTTGTACTTTTTCTCTTCTCACATTAACATCTTTAAATGTGTTTTCTTTTCCTTTAACTTTGATAATAATAACAGCCAAATCTTTAGGATATCTTGGCAATTTTGATGCTAACTCCTTTACATTTTGAGGTAAATTAATACAATGTCCAGAGTAACCCCTTTGCCCTCCTTGTTTGATATAAACTCTCATAATTGGAAGAGCGCGAGCTATGAGCATTTCTTCAACCTGAGTTAATCCTTGCAACTGAGGGGGTACTGGAGATGGAATCATTGAATTCTCAATGGAAAACAGTTTGGGAGTTTTTTTGTCTCTTGAACATTGTAAACATATATAGCTACTTGATACATTTTTTGATTTTGTTGGCCATACTTCATGACAAATTCTACACTGGTTTTGAAAGAATTGAATAGACTGGTGAAACTTGTCCATATTTGACTTTGCCCATTTTTGTTGATGAATATAACCATTAGAATTATCAAATTGATTTAGATATGTTAACTGATCTAATGAATTTTCAGTTTGTGTACAATCATTGTCTTGAAATCTTAAATTATCACTTTGAGTGTTGCTTTTTTTGCATAATTTGTGTTCGCCATGTTGAATCTCTTTTTCTTCAAGAATTTGGTCAAGTTTTCTTTTTAAATATTGTGTTCTATTGGTAGAACAGCTGGTATCAGGAATTCTAACATTCTCAGACTCTTTAAAATTGAAGTCAACAGAACTTTGCTTATGGTTTGTTTGGTTTTGGCTTTTGAGTTTTTGCTTATATAATCTATTTTTAGCAAGTCTTTTGTCTCTTTGATCAGAAGTTTCAAGTAATTTTCTTTTCAAATATTGCAGTCTTTGGTTTTGTCTTTTTTTTGTTTCAGCAGATTCACATGAATCAGTTAATGCATTTATGGGCAAGGTAGATACATAGTGCACTTCTGATAGATGAGCTATGTACAATGTTTGCATTCTTGACTGTGAATGGTATTCACATTCTACAACTGTCAATTCTGTAAAGTTTGGATGAGACTCTATAATATGTATATTACATTGCAATGCATTTGCAACTGCATGAACTATTAAAGCATCACACCACGTTCCACTCATTGACATATCTTGAAGGTAATTTTGCCAAGAACTTTGAGTATGAGCACCAATAAAATTTTCTGGATATTTTATCATGAAATTGACTCCTAACTGGCGAATTGTGAAATGGTGGTCAGCTACACCAAATAGTTGGTGGGAAATAGCTTTAAAAAAACAATCTCCGTTTCCACCAACATCATAAAGTCTCAAGCCACGTTGTGCTAACCTATCTATTAAAAGGCTGTATTCATTTGTACTTTGGACATTTTGAATGCTTGCGATGATATCATTTGGCCCTGGATTAAGTTCAACATCACCGGATTTCAAAAAAATACACTCTCTGCAGAGCTTTTCTATGATTTAAGCCGTGAAACACTTGTGACATGAGCATACATTGTGATGTATTAAGCCAAGTGAGCAATGGCGATACGAAACATTGTTCACAGTTATTATTTGCCACCCTCGGCGAGTTTTCTGTTGTTGAAGCACCTTGTTTAGGGCTTTTTTCATTGTTTGAGATCAAAACATGTACAGTTAAATGGTAATAGCTCCACATAGAGCAGGCCATATTTGGCTGAGTTCGTAAGTTTGGAAAGTACTGATAAAACAGAAGTTCGTACAGCCAACACTCACGTTGCTCGTGACTACTGACTCTTAATTACAATTTAGAAAGTAGATATGTCTTTAAATGGTAATACTTACCAAAGATAAACGGCCTTTTTGCTACCCTGAAACTTCAGAGGCTCTTCAGATGTCAAAACACATGTGAGTGCGTAGAACCGGTTTCGATAGTACTTTTACTGTTTTTACTGGTGAACTGCTATCGAACTTAAAACAGGTTTTAACCGGTTTGTTGAATCCACAGGGTAACCGCATTCTCAAATTGGACGTATTGACAAAATTAGGTCTGCTGCCGGCGCTCGCTCGCTGAGGCTCGCTCGCTTGGCAGCAACTAAACTAAAGCCAATGATTATTTTCAAGAGAAAAACATTGCCCAAAGGACAGTTCCCTTCTGGTGTAGCTATTCATTGTCATCCAAAGGGATGGATGGACGAGGGGGGAATAAAAATTTGGATAGACAAAGTATGGAATGCAAGATCTGGAGGATTATTGAAAGAGAAAAGGCTTCTTGTGTGGGACTCATTTAGCGCACATCTTGTGGAGTCGGTAAAGAGAAAATTGAAAGTGAACAACACTGACATTGCTGCTATACCTGGCGGACTCACTAGTGTCGTGCAGCCACTCGACGTATGTTTGAACAAGCTGTTCAAAGACAGACTTCGACAGAAATGGAGCAACTGGATGATTGAAGGTTACCAAAGGAGGTTCTATGAAAGCAGCGTCACTAGAGACTGTGTCACGATGGGTGAATGAATCATGGAAAGAAGTGCCAGCATACACCGTTGTGTACTCTTTCAAGAAATGTTGTATCTCCAACGCCCTTGATGGCACCAAAGACGACATGATATGGGAAGAACAAGAAGGAGATGAGGACGACTCGGAAGACCAGTATAATGACGATGAATTGTATGATGACAGATTGACTGGGAGTGAATGGCGCAAACTCTTTGTAGATAGTGATGACGAAGACAATTTTGAAGGATTTTGCACATTTTTAACAATCTCAATTATGAGCAAAACTGATACATGTACAGTGTAAATAGTTCATGAAAAACAAACTCTAGGATAGATAATTTTGTATGTTAAAAAAAGCTGTAAATAATACCCTTTGTTACCTTATAATTGTTTCCTTTACCAGTCTCCCACGGCATGAAGGTCTTGAAAGGCAATTCAAAATGGCGACCTGCTAAGGTATTGGGCGATAAAAACTTGTGGCTTCTGCCCTCGTTTTTCTCTTAGACATCAAAGATTTGATTGAATTTCAAATTAAGAGCAACTCAAAGAACTATGGTCGACTTATACAACGGACATCTGAAAAAATTGGCAATTTTTCCGATATTTTAGGGGGTCGACTTATACAACGAGTCGACTTGTACACCGGCAAATACGGTAATTTTTTGTTTCATGACAAAATTATAATTAATTGAAACTTTCTTTTGGATTTCGGGTTTTTCTGATCTTCCAATTATGTGATGGTGGCAAACATTATGTAAATGCCCCCAAAGGACCTCAGTGTGGATGGCAAATGCAGGTCAAGATTGACTAAGATTCACTAAGCCCATAATTACTACAAAAGTAGATCTGTAATTATTATCTAATATATGCCAGAACTTTAGTGTATATTTACTGTAATGATTAATATAAGAATGCCATTGTTATATAGTATATTTTTCATGTTTTTACTTCTCATCAGCTTTATAATCAACATTAACGTCTCTTACACCCTTTTATGTCTTACATTTCAGTTTATTCTAAAAAATGCTCCAACAATCTCTGCAACAGTGTAACTCATCTGGATGGAGCTGAATATGGAGTTCTTTGGATTGGGAAAAGAATGATCAGCTATGAAGTTTTAAGGGATTTTATGCATCTTTATCTTCATTCTGGGTAAAGGCATTGTAACATACGTGTTTTTTGTTCTGTACAAGAGTTTTTGCAGATACCAGCTAATGCACACCCCTGAAGTATGAGCTTGAGCCATTTATTTTACTTGTGCTAAAGGGGATTTTTATCTTATTTTCCTCCAGACTAACCCTACACACATACTTTAATGTATGGGAGCAAAGTCAGTTAGACTCAGGCAGCACAGCATTCTCTCATTATATTGATTACAACACATGGAAATTGGCCTGGTTTGCCTTTCTCGACCCTCTTGACATAAAGTATGAAGATTTCTTCTCATGCAGGTTATGTGGAAAAGAACCAAAAACCATCATCTGTGATGCTACTAGTGTTGCATTTCCAAGCAAATTTATCCCATTGTCCTCTTCTGCAAGTTCTGCTGAAGATGGAGTCATTCCACAAGGAAGATAAGTTTTAAGTTATTAGCTGTTATCAGACAGATTATAAGACAGAGATAAAATATTGATCAATGGCTTCAAAATTTTTCTACAACTATCCCCCCCCCCCGCCCCCCCCCCCCCCCCGAACACCCCCACACACCTCAAGCTGGTCCATCGGTAATAATGGTGTGTGTTGCTACTCCGTTGTTATCGTTTATTACATTTTTACGGAATAATGGACCATCTTAGTGAGAAATGATTGTGTTTACAACTTACCCTGACAATCCATTTCAAATCTTACTTAATTTAACTTTAACTTTCAATTCTACTGGTCACAAGCAACGAGTTATGGTCACCCACAAGGAAGCACGACATCTAGTTAAAATGTATGCAAAAAAAGAAATATTGACAAGCGAAAACAAACTACACCTCTTGCAAGTCCTGATGGAATGTGGTCCATCCCTTGCCTGCGTAATAGAATGGATAGAAGAAAGGGATGTCTCTGATATCCATCCAGACATCTTTGCACTTTTGTATGCGTTGGGATGTAATTCTCCAGTCTGTGCTTTTATTCATCCTGAAGAAGAGCTTCTCTGCATATTGAAAGAGCTTCTGAAGGATGATTTCAGCTGCAAAAATGTAATTTCTGATGCCATCAAAATGAGAGTTCTTCAATTGAAATGTCCCCTGATATTTCGGGTGATATGCGCTTTACACTTGGTGGTGGTTGAGCTATGGAAGTCACTTTTTCAAGACATGGTTAATAAAGCATCGCAGCTCTTTGAAGACCCACCCAAAATCCCATCATCTGACACACCAGTCGAGCCTTTCTCCTCTGGGCTTTCCTTTTTTCCATGTTTACTCCCATGTCGTGCGAGAGCAGTTTTTGCTTTTGACAAAAGAAAAGATAGTGAACCTGCATGCACTAAAATGTCACATGGGCATCCAAGTCTATTGCCTGGTATATTCACTGTTTTTTGTCCACATGATAAGTCTTTAATTGTACCAATCAAATACCTGTTTTCCTTTTGGGCCTCCACAGTTCTTTGTTTTAGCATATAATGAATTATTTCTTTAACAACGTTTTGACGCGATTGAGGAAAACCCTTATGATTAATTTTATTATAAGATTTTTCAAGTCAAAATTCTTAACTTGCCAGTGCTTATATATAATAGGGATATGTTATGGATTTGAAGTGATGGAATGCCACGAGTCTCCAAACGTTCCTTTCACTATCATTTGGACGCGATTTGAAAAAGGTAAAAGTATCTCCAGTGATTCTGGCAATAACATTATCAGTTTGCTCGTCGGCTTTTCACAGTTTGTAGATATCAAAATGTCAGTAAGTTGAATATAGAACAATCTTTACCTTTCACAATCATAATTCTAACAACAAACATTTACAGTGCTGCTAATTCAACCGGGACCACCTCGGGTTTATTAGCCAATCACATTTGCGCTTGAGAACAAAAGACCGAGACATAGCCGATTCATCAAGTTCCGGCGTAGTTTAGTTTAGGCACGCGAAACTAAACTGTATCATCATAGTTAGTAGAGGATGTCAGAGGTTTACCAGTGGTCAATATCAAATGACCTTGGCCTAGAGAGGCTGGTCGAGGACTTTGAAAGTTGTGGCTTTAGTACTTTAGGTTCTTTACAGTACTTTAGATCACCCGATCTCCATGTTTTATTCCCAACACCACAAAAATTAAAGATGGCCGAGAAAAGAATTCTGGAAACAGAACTCGCCGATTTGAAGGAGAAAATGTCCAATTTTCAACCAAAGGAACTATTCCCGCAGAACATTGGATCAGTAGGTAATTTCTCGGCTTACTCTGTTCAAGCAAAGTCATCTGGCAAAGACTGTCAGTTTGTCCCGACCACATTGATGAGCTCAAGTCCAGCTAGTCCTTTGACGTTTGCACCATCTAATCTACTGTTACTGGTTTTACACCTGCTGTATCCAATAACTCTAAAATGTTTATGTCTACTGCGTCAAATATGCCAGTTCAAAATCAAAGTTCACAGATCAGTGCAGGCGGCCAACATACTTCTTATCTTGACAAGCGACAATTGGAAATGAAACAAGACCAAGAGCTCTTGACAGCTAAAAGAAGAAGTGTGGAAGAACTCCTCAGAGAGGAGTGTATTAGAAGAAGATAAAGACAGCAGCTCCAGACGCCAAAAGATCTGTTCCATTTGTCACTGTCCCGGCCACAACAAAACCAAGTGCAAGAACGGGCCTTGTAATGGAATCGCCAATTGCCGATATGCCGACAAACACCCCGAGATAAAATCAGAAATTCAAGAATTAAAGAAAATCTTGAAGGACCTGGAGAAAAAAGAAGATAAATCTAAGAATGATTATGATGTGTTTAAGGCATCCAGATAAAGGGCTTCTTCGAGTTTCTTTGCTATCATGAGACTGCAGCTGCGAAGTCAAAATCCAATCAAGTATGTTGACAGGAGTGCATTGGACAGAGATCTCATGGTCCTCAAGAGAGCACTAGCGAATAAAGTTCCCATTGACGATTGAATGGACTGGGAGCTTCCCTGTATTATTGAGAGATACAAGCAGTCTAATGTTGATATTTTCTCTCCATAGAAAAAAGTTTTTTACTTCTGTTATAATATATTTTTCGCTGCCGCGGAAACATTTAGCATGCACTTTTAGTTCAAGTTCAGTTAAACAGTCTTCACAGTTACATGCAGATTGTAAAGTCACGTCAGTACCATCACTGAAACCAGAGTCTTCTGAGAGAAGCGAACGATAACAATTTAGATTGAAAATAGAAACACGGAACATTCCAACTACTATTATATGAATGAGAAATAATTCATGTTCATATTATTGTTGAGTTACTGTTCTTCTATTGAAACCTGTTTTGAAAAAAGAGTTTATAATTATAAAACTATTACTGAGATCCAATCTACCAGAAATAAGTTCAAATTATAAATCAAATAATTGCAAATAAAGGAATTTGAAGTCAAACTCAATGTGTTGTGCTTACCGGCGTGGTGAAAAAGGTCAAGAATGACAAGCGTTTATTTTGCTCAACCAAAATATACTTTATAGGCAAATTCTCTGATTTTCAAATCAATTCGCTTATTATTCAATCTAAAACGTGAATCAAACATTTCCTGTCTTTTTATTCAAACAAAACAAGTACACAGATTACTATCTCTATGTCTAGTTCTCATGAACATCGCACGTGATCAGATAGCTATCTTTAGTTTTTCGATAGCAACTGTCAATCAAGTGTTTGAGATACACGGGAAAATAGTCCACCGTAAACATTCTTCAAGACTGTCACTGAAAAATGCCACACTTGGAAATGATAAACGCTGTCGTAAAGGGTCACCATGTTTATCAAAATATAGTGGCTGTGGGAGATATATATGAATGCTTTTGTGAGCCTGGAAATCTGTATGATCCAACAGCGGTCGCAGTTTACTCTAATCATGAAATTATAGGCCACATACCAACAGGGTTATGCTCCGCAATTTTCAATTTATTATGTTTATTCATGGAAAAATACAAGTACTGTGGTAGGTGAAATTCATTCAGCTCAGTTTTATATGTGTAGTTTTCATTAACCTGTGAAATATTGAATCACAAGGCGCAAAAAGAAAACAAATTCAGCAGTAGTCAGGAAAATTATGGCTTTAAAACACAGTAATTCATTGCATGGTGAACTGGCTCGATGGAAAACAAAATCCCCGGCAATGCATTTTTCCTTTCAGTGAAATAACAGCATTACCACTTCCAAGCCACGCACCCTGGCCGAATGTTTGGTCGACAGGAGGTGGAATTATCATCCCTTGTAAATATCGCATTTATTGTTCACCAGAAGACTTGGTAGACATTGTACAAACTTTACAATTAGCACTACAATATGTACCGAATGGTCAAATAGAATTACATTCGATACCGTTTGGACTTTGCATGACTACTAGAACTGATCAGTACTAGCAAGAGCGGATACACCGTGGATGACAATGTAAACAAGATAAAGAATATGACATCGTGAATGTGTATTACATGTTTATATACTAACCGGAGTTCTGTTATGTAACCATAACATAGATGAGCACAGGCTACACTTTACTGCAAACACAAACTGAATTCATTTGAGGCTAAGTTCAATGTATTCATAGCTTTGTCAAAGTGTGGTCATCCAGGGGGGGGGATACTAGCAACTCGGCAAACCAGACTGAACTGGAAGAGCGCGTTAGACTTTACAATCTAAATATAATATCCACAATGTCTAAAATATCCAACAGAATTTTCAGGGGAGATTCTGCCACATGCTTGGTAGATAGCAATTTCAGTTTCGTTGTCAGCCAGTAACTGATGCTGATTCAGAAAAGCTTTGATTTGACGAAAACAAAGCTCACAAGTGTTTAGGTGAGGAGAATATGGAGGCTGAAATACTAGGTTTACTCCATAATCTGCAAGCATATCCCTCAATGCCATTTCAGTGAATCAGCCATGGTGAAATGGGCAATTGTCCATAATCACTGTATCGTTTCAGTAGTACAGAACCGTTAGGCCTTATAATTTCTACCACGTCTTCGAAGAAAAACAAAAGCTCGTTTCCATTGGATGGACCTTCTATAACGTTTACATAGTCAACTCCGAGACAGGAATGCATGAGATTTAAAACATTGTTTCGCAAGTAATGACCGATTGTAGCGCGATGTGGAATGTCATCAGGATGTACAATTCCATCAAACACAAGTCAATTTTGCAATTCTGAGGCATAAACACTAGGCTTGCACAGTTTCTCTATCTCAATACATTGCAAGCCTCTGGAGACAGAACAGTACGTCCCTCGTGTTTCTTTGCTGGTGGCTGGGAGGAATTTGTAATATCGTACGCATGCAAAACATTGTTGACAAAGTGCCGACTTGAACGAAGTTCAAGAGCAATTCTTCTCTGCGAAAATCCTTGATGGTTAAGGTCCAAAACTCTTTCGTGTAAAACGAGAATTTCCCCGTCCGTTATCATAAATTCCGCCGTTTTGATTAACTCGTTGCTGGACAGACATTTTCTGATCGTTTATTATGAAAATATTGCAATCGGTTCAAATTTGAACTCATTCGCTCCTTTAATTGGATTGGCTGAAAAGGACACAAAGTCTGGGTCTTTTGTTCTAAAGCCCAAACGTGATTGGCTAATAAAGGCGAAGTGGTCCCGGTTGAATTAGCAGCACTGTAACAAATATTGGCAATGTTCTTTTTCTAGCTCCTGATAGATTTATTTATGACAACGCATGCAACTTCCATAAGTACTGTCTGAACAGAGATCCTGGATTTTTCAAAAATTGTTGGTGTCTGGTTGATCGCTTTCATTGGAAAAACCACACAGGTGCTCTATTTTTGTTGTTTCCTCCCTCCCTCCCTCCCTCCCTCCCTCCCTCACTTTCACTCATCTTTCCTTCCTCCCTTTCTTAAGACAAGATGTCATCATATCCGCTGCTTGATTATGTCAATAGTCAAGTCAATCAGCAGTGAAATTCTTCCCTAAAGAAATTGAAGTCATGTATATCCTACATGAATGCTGAAAATTTCATGAAACATGCAAAAATTTTACTTATGGAATCTTAATAGAATAGCACTCCAAAAACTAGATAATCAAACTTAATTAGAAACTTGCAATCTTTGAATAACCAAATGTTAGCTGGTTGAATGGATGTACTGAGCTCAAATTGGAGTGAGGGTTTGTTAAAACTAAAGACAAACTGTTATACTATGCGACAATATCCACTACTCTGCGAAAAATGCAACAGGATTTTTCATATCCACCATACAGGATTAAAATGAAAGCAGATGGGGCTATGGTTTAACGTTCTTCTCCTGCAAGATGTAAAGGTCTAACCTTTTGCAGATATATTTACACATTCAGCACTTCCTCAACTACTTTATATATATATATACACACACATAGAGACCCTGAGTTCCTGAGACCCATAAGACTGGCTCTACCAACTGAGCCAACCGTGCGGTTGTTGATGATGATGGCTGCTCTCACTATTTGGCCGGCGAGCGATACAGACATACAGACTTTTTTAGTTATTAACTTGCTTGTAAATTTATACTATATGTCTTAAAACGATATTTACGTTATCTAACATGTTCTCTATGTTTTCCTCATATCTAGGGCATCGTTTTTTTGGCAATGGCTGCTCTGTTTGACCTGCTGAACCAGTTTCAGGTGGTGTCGATGGTGAACCATCTGGTTCTTGGACAGCATGCTGCTCTGGTTGACCTGACGAACCAGTTTGAGGTGGTGTTGATGGTGATTCATCTGGTTCTTGGACAGAAGGAGCAGCTGGGGCTAGAGTAGAAGCATACGGCCAGTTATGAGAGAACAATAAACAACAACAACAACTACCAAAAACAATACTTTATCCAGAAGGCATTTCATTCGCTGTAGCAGTTTTCAGTAGGATTGGTGCTGTTGTGGATTTCAGAACCTATCAAGGCAATTTCGGTGCGTTTTGACCTCTAAAGAATGCAATCGGTGCAATATTTTCTTGGTTGGTTTGAGTGGTTGGGGACTTATAAAAAATGTCTTAAATATTAGTTATGGGAGAATTACTGTCGAAAATCTGCATAATTTCCCAGAATGCTGTTCGGTCAAGCAGAAGAAAAACGTGCTTCCGTTAGTAGCCCAAATCAAACTTCTATTGCTTGGTCCTTTGAAGAATTGAAAAGGAAAAAAAACACGAAAAGTGGATAATGACATTGGTTTATGTGAATCTGAATAATTGTAGGTGGGCCAGGATGGGAACAGGAAGTAATAACTTTTATTTTCAATCCAATTAGTATTTTAACGCGTCAGTATAATAAGTAAACTTTAATTAAGTAGTGACAATGTATACTGTATAAATAAAAGAACAATAAGAAATTGAATCACTCTTGCTTCTTAACTCAACTAGTAAGCACATATTGAAGCAGTTCCATACTTTCATAAGCATGCAGTTCTACAATTTGTTTTTTAATGATGGACCAAAACGACAACACAAGTAACCATCAAAAGAAATGCCCTGGATGCAAAACCCTAAAGGAAAACCATGACTGAGGTATACCTTCATCATTCCACGAAGGCAAGGAAAAAAGCTCACCACTACATGTGAAGGCAGAAGGCAAGTTGACCATAAGGAAATAGACAAACTAAAGGATAGCCTCAAGACTCTTGAAATAGAAGAATGCCTTGAAGAGCAGCAGTTAAGACAAAAGCTTGAAGAAAGCAGCAGCTGTAGAGGAGCTCCGTCAAAAAACTGCAATGGACTGAAGTAGAAATCCAGCTGAACTCATCACATCACTGGACAAACTCCTGGCTCGTTACAACCATGCGGACATGACTACACTGCAAATGCCAACCCTCACAACAGGACACGAACAAAAAGGAATCACAAACTTTGCCACAACCCTCCCAAGCACATCAGAAATGTTTCTACGACCAGCAAAGCAAAATGGTAAGAAAATTTATCTTATACCAGATTTCGTAAACTCTATCGTTCCTCAGGAACAAAAAGAGACATTAGGTAACCAGGGCATGGCCCGTATATCAGTTACCTATGGCCCGAAAAAGCCTAAGCTAGATTCAAATACTTTACAACAGTGGGTGATTGCAAACACATGTATATTCTATACATTATTAGCTGAAGGTAAATTAGTATCATTTAATGATATCCAACATTATTTAGCATATGCTATCAAAATAGTGGAACAATCTAATATATATGAATGGAAATCAGTCATAAATGTGGTTATTTATAAGCAAAGTTAACTTGGAGCAGATTGCGGGTCAGCAGTTGGTGCTTGCTGCACAGGTGCTATTGCCGCTTTGCCCTCGTGGTCAGTCATTGCTCAGTATTGCTGCTTGTTTGTTGCCTTTTTTGTTGCCAATTCATTCTTTTTCTTGATCATTTTGCCTATACTAGTTTTGTGATTGGTTCGCCGAGTAGACTAGTTCTGTGGGTTTTTGCACATTGCTTGGGCTTTTTTTTGGTGTGCTTTGGGTTTTTCGAAACCAAAATGCCTTGACCAACTGGCAATAGACAGCTACAGTTTGCCCTCTGTCGGAATTCCTTCGACTTGTACTTCTTCATCGCCATCTGTCGTCGCAAACTCATCATCTGTGTCAGCTGGATCAAGTATCGCCTCACCATCACTGGAGTTAGTTTCCTCGATCGTGGAAACGATGAAGACGCCGTTGGCGTCAATGGTCAACTCGGCGTTACAAGCTGCAGGTATCTCCTCGTCAGTTGGGAGCACACTTGCAAGTTCTACATCAACCAATGCTGCCAGCTGTGGAAATTTAGACAGCTTAGCTCAACATCTCGTTCAGACCGGCACTTCCTCGCCATGGGCGTTAAGTCAAGCCTCTTCCTCAGTCACCCTGGGACGTTGCCGATTGCGCCCATCAGCTCAGGTGTGTCAACCTCGCTAAGCTTCCCGCCTTTTTTGTCATCCTTTTGCCTGGCCTTGTCCAGTTTGACTCAGCCGACTTTTATGACGAACTCTGTTTCACCCATGGGCCTGCACTTGCCCTCTTTGAAAGTAAAAGATATGAGGGAGGAGATGTAGGGTGTTTGGGGATCTTTTTACAAAAAAAAGGCCTTGCTATATCCAGTCAAATTATAAAAATTTTGGAACAACCAAATGCATTTAAAAGCAGACAAAATAATAGCCTGGGATGCAGAAAAACACTTAGAACTAAGTTGTTGTTGAGCAATTTGCAAAGAAGCGAAAGATCAACAATAATATGCGAAAAATGACCAGTTCCAGAATACACTTGTTTGGAGGATCAGACAGAAAAATGATAAATTTACTCAAAATTGAAACGATAAAAGTATTCTTTTTTTTCTTTATGCAAAAACTTTATAAAATTGTGAGCATAAATCATTCATAAAATAAGGGGATAACCATATTGTTTAAAGAGTTAGAGAAGAACAAAGGGTAAAAATCTTCGAAAATGAATGCAAAAAATCAGCCATTTTAGCATTGTTCTCTGCTCCTTTTTGACCCACAATATTCAATAAATTTTATAGTTCAAGTGTTTTCTCCTACTTTACATGGTGCACAACATGTTTTGATAAATTTATTTGCACAATCTGGTCGATAAAATACTATTTTTCTTCACAAAAAAAAAACCAATTTCTTCGGTTTTCATTTGCTGACTCGCTAGTGCCCAGACTTCCCATGGACACGTGAATGTTCTTTAATAAAAGTGCGCACACTCTACTGAGTAGCAAAGGTCCCAAAAATTTACAGAGCCCTGAGTGAAACAAAAATAATATCACTCTAAAGAGCAAGTAAAACTATGAAACTTCACGAATTTTCAAATTCAAATGAACTTTTGTTGTGAAGGTATTAACCTTTGAAGTGCTCAATTTTTAGTAAGAAATGTGTGGCACTTGGTGTCACTCCACAGGTCATCAAAATAACAGCGGATCTCACGTCCCTGAGTAAAATCAGAGCACATCCTCTTAAAGAAGAGGCAAAACTATATAACTCCAGGGAATGTTGAGTCCAAAAGATGTTGTGATGCAAAGATATCAACAGTTTCACAAACTCAGTCATTACAAAGACCACCACTTTAGTACACCAACATGGTGGACAATAAATAAGATTGGCAAAATCATTTAAATAACAAGTTAATCATATATTTTGATACAGATACCCAATAAACAATGGTTTTATTCATAGAGCAAGCCAATGTGTGTGTTTACTTCTAACAAATTCCTTGTTTTACATCCTGAGGAAAACACGTGACAATTAAAGTTTTTACCACAATTTCTCGATTTCTGATCGGTCGAGAGCTTGGTGAATGAGAGTACATACCATAAATCTGATGGCGTCTTCTCATGTCATGCAAAGGCAAAGTCAAACTTTTTGAAGCAGTCTTTTTGAAAAAAGAAGACAATATTTTTCATTTTTAATTAAGTAAAATGACTACAAAAATCGAAAGTCTAATTGTTTTCATCAAGAAAATCGATAGCTTCTAACAAAACAGCTAGATTCACAACACTAATTTACCGAGCCCGATGAAAAATTACAAAATTTCATGCCACTTTCATCCACGGAGATGTTGATGAGTTGGTGTTGAAACAACTCACAAAAATGCCACTTTTACTAGGTACGTTTCATTTTTTGCAAACTTTAGAAAGCGATTATATTACATTAACTGTCAAACCAGTCATTGACATTTACAAACTGTAACCTAAAGTTTTGACTGTTTTGTTATTCTTGACAAAGCCAATTAAGTTAAAATTGCAGGAGTTTTCTCATTTTTGCTTGAAATATTAGATAACATGCAGCATAGAAATTACAATAACGGTTGACAAAACTCTTTTTTGTAAAGAAAAATGATTTTTCAGAAAAGCTCTCAACAAAACAATGAAAATGTACACTTACCATCAGACATGAAATCGCACACAGTTTTCACACGGCAGTTTTTGCTTCTAATAAACCATAAGAAAAGAGCAATTTCCTAGATCTTTCACAAATAAAACATTGTTTTCAGGTCTCGGATGGAGTGTCTATTAGCATTACTGATAAAAAATTTCCCAAAACATCATAAGGAAAAGTACTAAAACTTACAGTTTTCAAAGCGGCAAAGGTGACCAAAACTCTCAAATGTCAATTCCATCAGAACATTCCTTGAATTCCATACGAAGGCTTGTTGTAATATTGACTCATGATATGTACTACATCAGAGTACTTGTTTTCCGCTTAACTTCAGAATACCCGGCCACTTTTTAACTCGTGGATATGCGAAGCATAGAAAGGAGTTATTGTGGGGACTCGATGTCACTCGCTCACTCAGACGTTAGCAGATACCCGTTAGAGTCTGGGTACGAGACTGTTTCTGCTCGACTCCGCTCGCCGCTCTGAGCCGAAGTTCAGGAAATGTTGTAAGGCAATTTTCTGATCATATTATTCGATCTTTTCCAATCATTTATGTATTCCGGGACTCCCTAACTATTCACAGATCAACGATATTTGCTTTTCACGATTTATGTTGAAATCAGACTATAGACAAAATTTATATTACATTTAGCTTGAAATAGCATTGACTAGAAGCACTCCCAGACATGTCCAATACACACGAAAAATATATAACTTACAGACGTTGTTTAAAGAAGAAGCTTTTTAGATCATTAAATTCCTAGTATTAGTACAAGCTATTTCAGGAGTAAAACCATCGAAGTACCGAAGCAAGTGTAGACATGACTTAATTATGCAATAGAATATCGCACTGCAGTCGATAGCCAGACTTTGTACATCGCTATCAAGCAACAAAAATCTCTTCAAGTGCAACATCAAAGTAATCCAAGCTTTTAGTGTTCGTACTCTATTATCACAAGAGTCAAAGTAGATAAGTTAAACAAACGAAAACATTTTGAAAGCCGCCGTCGGTCCGGGCCGCCGTGTGCCTCGAGTCCGCTAGCCGAAAACAGCAACAAAAAGGCGTATTGAGTTAGTTTATTGGCTTAGTGTTTTGTAAAGTAATTTCTTTTATCTTTATAGCGACATTTTGCTACAGAGCACAGAGAGAAGCATTTTTGCATTTGTTTTATAACCACACTCTGACAATAAATATACAAAATTCACCAGACGAAATCATACAACTTCTGGATGGTCCAGTGGATATGCCCTTGGCTTTACAAACGCAAGGTACGGGTTCAAACCCCGGCCCAGCGGGGAGTTTTTTTTTGTTTTTTTTTCACTTTTTTTGACACATTTTTTTTCTTCTTTTATAGCTAAAGACTCTTTTTCGCTAAAGAAATTATTGTTTTATTGAGATTTTTGTCTTCAAACTCGTTATTTTACTAAAATGTATTGCTTGGGCTTCCTGTGGTCATTTCGGTCAATGAAGCAGTATACGCAGTGGGACATTACTTTTATTAGGTACATATCTATTCACGATATATCCACGAGTTAGCCATAGGGCCCTTTGATTTGAATAACAATAGAGGCTTAAATATATTCTTGAGTCGTTTTCAAAGAGTTCCAACTCTAGAATACAATGGTGGACGGGTATTCTGAAGTTACTCCTTGTTTTCAAGTACGTGTTTGACAGTATTCATAAAGAAGAGTCTCAAAATAACTGTAAAACTTTGCAAAATTCTGGCAGCTTTGTTGACTCGATCTCCGCACAGCTGTGATTTCAGTCACGTTTTGGTCATGTCACAAAATGCAGTCATGCTTTAAATTCAAATACTGTTTCGTTTTTGTGGAAAAAAACAAAATTAATTTTGTTATGGACCCACTCAGCTACGCCTACACTTTGACCATGTGTGACATAATATCGTGGTGAATAAGAGTACATAACACGGCTTTCCATCGTAAATTCTTTAATTTTACCTTTGATAACTTGAAAACCAAACGAGGAAAGTTTCTCAAATATTCAAGAAAAACTTCTCTTAGGGTATACAAGCAATATACTTCAGACTAAATTTAATGTGATCACTATGAAGCATGAATTTTTTTCGATGACATCACATGAAAACCAAGAATACCAAAAGAATAATGATTGAGGTTTAAGGACGGTGGCCCATAATGGCGAACCATTTTTTTTCCAGTTATTTTATATTTACTTTGTAGAATGGGTAAAGGTCTTTTAATTAACGAAAAAAAATTTGGGGGTATCCATGCATTTTACGGAGATAATTAATGGTAAACATGGCCAATAACCGCTGACCAGCGATTTTTAAAATCTTTAATATAATGTCATTTTCTCCAATGTTATTTCATAAAGAAGTACAGCGAAAGTGATAAAAGCATCTAAAGATTGAATCCTTCAAAATGAAAGCAAAAAACGTTATTACTGTAATTACTAGTACGTGTTTTTTTAGATTTTTTGGCCTGTTTTTAATTCTCAGGAAACCGGATGTCAAACGCTATTTCGGAGAAAATTATACGGCGAAATATTTTTTTTTACCGTAATTTTTTTGTATACATGTAGCTTAGTTAATCTAAAAGCAAATGAAAAAAAAAATTATGGGGTATTCATGCGCTTTGAAAAGTAATTTGTTGATTAACGCACGAAAACGTATTAGGATTTGTTTAAATAACCACAAAATCCCCAGCCCTCCCTAGAGAATAGCAAGTAAATACCATGCATTGTGGGACATTTTCAAGATGACATCCAACGGCATTTGCCGATGGTCAAAAAAACCGGGTTTTTTATGCGCTTTTAATTATCCAGAATGAATTTAATTTTAGAATGTGAGAAGCCATGTGTTTTTCTTCTCAAAATCCGAATTTTCTTCTCCAAAATTCGTAAAACTAGTTTGTTTTCACGATGGTTTTTGTGTGAACACGTATCTTCGAAAAAACGTTTGTTATTCAAATTTGTGTGACGTCGCGCGCGCGCTCGTTGAGTCAAATGCGCAGAACACAATGCGCGCTGGAAATATGGGCCACCGTCCTTAATTTGCTAGGAATGTCGAATTTTGGCTTGAAAAGGATGTTTTTGACAACAAAATGAGAGATGAATCACAGTGTTTCCGAGCGTTGTTGTATGACGCAAAAACACACATTTTCACAATCACCTCGAAACAAACGACTGCATCCGCCAAAAATTGGACTCGAAGTCATTTTCTTCGGTTGTCAAAGTTTGGTATTTTTACTAGGTGTCATCATAAATTCGTTTTTTGAAGTCTAAATCTAACGATTTGAGAAACCTGTAATACAAAACCATTGTTCCTCTTCGAGTGTTACGACAGATTATGGAACGGTTCGACTTCAAATTCATATTGCTATCACACAAAAATACAATGTATTGAAAAACTAACTAATATTGCATATTTCTAGTAATTTACTGACCTGTATTTCCAAGTACTGGAACAGAATAAAATAAAATTTTCAACAACTTCAACACAACAAAACCAAACCTCATCTTCCCGCGGCAAGTGAACGGCAGTACGCAGGCGCGGACATGCGTAATTTGGAGCTTGAGTCCGCGCCATCTTCGGCCTGCGGCAAACTCCATGGACAAACATGGCGGACCAAAGTAGATTTATCTTTCTTGTTGTTCCAGTTGGAGTCTTAGTTCATATTGTGTACTTATTATCAATATTTGACATCTACTTTACCTCACCGCTTGTCCATGGAATGGAACCGTTCAAAAGTTCCTTACATCCACCAGCGCAGCGACTTGTGCTGTTTGTTGCTGACGGTTTACGAGCCGACAAATTTTATGAAATGAATGAGAAGGGTGTGACGCGTTCACCTTATCTGCGTTATATTATCGAGAATAAAGGCTCTTGGGGTGTATCACATACTCGAGTTCCTACAGAGTCTCGTCCTGGTCATGTCGCCTTAATTGCAGGGTTTTACGAAGACGTTAGTGCTGTAGCTAAAGGTAACGATGTTGATAGGTTGTACATGTTTAATATACAAACTTGTTCTGACTCATCTGACTTTTGATGAGCATGTAAATGTTCCCTTTATGTGCATTCAAGTTTTACTATTACAGCAATATTTTGACTGCTGTATGAAACAAAGTACAGTACAGAAAATGTGTGAGAAGCAATAACAGACAAGTACTGTAAATCAGGAAAAACTATTTTCCTTTATAAAGTGTATTTTGAATTTTGAAAATACATTTCTTAAAACAGTTCCATGATTCAATGCAATTAATCAACAGGCCATTTGCACGATGGCGTACTACAACTAACAGAATGCTTTACAAATTTTCTTTCTTATTCAGATTTATATTCCCTGCTGAGAATAGCAAAACAATTGGCACTAATTAATTATTTGTCAAAAGAAAGAGGACAAAGCATTCTGGTAGTTGTAGTATATGACATCATAATGCAAGTCGCCTATTCTGCATGAAAAAGAGTTGTAATAGAGCAGATTTTGTATGGCAGGATCATGGTATGGTTATGTCAGGAATTTCAAGTGTTGTTATAGACATTATGGCCACAGTATGGCCTGGGAAGTTTCCCACTCATACTAATACCACTCTATGAACATGCCTAGTTACACTTTGATTCTATTCATTCATGTAGGCTGGAAAGAAAACCCAGTAGAATTTGACTCTGCCTTCAATCAAAGCCGCTACACATGGTCTTGGGGAAGCCCTGATATCTTACCTATGTTTGCAAAAGGTGCAACAGGGGATCATGTCTTCACTTCCATGTATCCACCAGAAATGGAGGATTTTGCTGATAAAAATGCTTCAAAATTGGACATTTGGGTTTTCCAAGAAGTTAAGAAATTCTTTGCTAAAGCTACCAATGACCAGGAACTGACAGAGAAGTTATCAAAGGGGAAATTAATCTTTTTCCTTCATCTATTAGGTAATAAATGTGTAAGCAGTTGCTTGAGTGTGAAACCTTGGCATACAGTGACTTTTGTATGAAGATTATGGTAGGAATTTTGAATGTTTTCATAGACATCACACACTGACAGTCACTGAGCAAGGCCTGGTCCACACTCATTCGAAAGCTGTGCCGAATGCATAAAAAATTCCTGCTGTCATGACGTGTGTCCCATGCCATAACTCTGCTATTTTCACAGTCACACAAAAATTGCTTTAGCACCAAAGGAAACAGTTTCCACATCCTGTAGGCTCTTTGCATTCCAAAGGAGAAATCAGATTCTTCTATGTTAGAGCATGAACTCCTGTGATGAGACACTGTACAATGTGTGCTCCCAGAAAATATCCACACCTCACCCAGGAGGGGATTTGAAAGTGGGTTCCCCTCCACCCCTCTGGACTTTCGAATTTTCTTAAATACAAACCTTGTAATTTCGTTCTTTCTCTGGTCCCCTCCCCTAGAATGACTGATTCACTTCCTGTTGGGTTAAGAATATTTCATGAAGTGGAACAATTACTGTGTAAATCAAGAAACTGAGGGCACATAGAAATATTTCAGGAATGCGTCTGTTGTATTTTGGCCAATCAAAAATGGTTCTCTAACCACAAAGAAGGATCAAGTTTCTGATTGGCCGAGAGACATTCCTGAAATATTTCTACATATGTGTCCATAGATTTTTTGATTTGCACAGTAGCACAGATTTATTATAACTAAATAATTCCACTATGTTTCAGGTATTGATACCAATGGCCATGCTCACAGACCAACATCTCTTGAATACCTGGATAACATTGGCATAGTAGACAAAGGTATAAGGGAAACAGTTAACATTGTGGAAGAATACTATAACCATGATGGTAAATCTGCTTATCTTATGACATCTGACCATGGCATGACCAACTGGGGTTCTCATGGTGCTGGACATGCCCATGAAACATTGACCCCTCTGGTTGCATGGGGTGCTGGCGTGCAAGGCCCTGTTTTAAGTTCAGAGGCTGTGGATGTTGAAACGGAAAAGTGGAAGCTGTCACATTTGAAAAGATTAGATGTCAATCAAGCAGACATAGCTCCACTCATGACTTCTCTTGTTGGTAAGGAATTGTTTAGGTTAATTTCTGCAATTGTAAAAGAGTTTGTGCTATGCTGTACAGTATGTATTGTGTCCTTTTGTTGGGTGTGTTATACATTGGCTTTGGAAAAAGGATTATGAACTTTAGAGACACCACATCACTTTTGATTCATTTTGACATGTTTCAGCAGTACTTCTTCTGAAATATACAACTCCCTTTGCCTTGTAGTCAACATTTCTAAAGATGGCAGAAGTACTGCCAAAACATCTCAAAACAAATCAAAAGTGTAATGTTATCACTGTTCAAAGTTCATTACACATCTGTTTTTTGCATCCATTTGGAAAAATAAGAATAGCAAACAACATTCTTCAAAATCTGCTTTAATGTACCAAAATGCTTTCAAAATGAAATCACTGCATGCAAATGGGAAAGAAATTGTGGTAGAGTGGTGAGAGTGTCAGTCTGTTACTTTTTTGGTTCCAGGTTTGATGCCTGGATGTGGCATCAGATGTGACTTGAGTTTGTCAATTCATTCTCTTAATCATTGCTTTGAGGGCTTTTCTTCAGGTTCTCTCTGGTTATCCTGCCTCAGTAAAAATAAACTAGTTGTGTCCACAAAATATTAGAACATAGTGGTTGTGTTTGTGAGTCAGTGTCCCCAATTATGTACAAACTGTAATCTTGAAGATCTTGGACTCATAAATACATTCATTTGTAGACCTTTTCAGCTTCGTTGTTTGTTTTCCCATTTCAGACCATATGATGTTACTCTTGGGATTTAATTCTTTCATGTGTTAATATTAATTTTTATCATGTTCAGGGCAATTCCACATGAGACATGAACAGTTGAATTTAGAAAAAACTATATTTCCTGAGTAATTTAAGTAATGATGAGCAATGAACCCTCTGAAATGTTTATAAAAAGTGAAGAAGTGTTTTGTGAACTTTTCCACTCCCTCGCAAGTCTAAAACACAAAAAGTGGACGGACAGACAAAACATGTATGGGACTTATTTATTTTTATTTTTGTTTATTTGTTTATGACTGTGGCCTAAATTGCTTGAAATTGGCATAAACATACTAATAGCTACAATGTCAAACGCAATTCAAATTTTTCCTGATGGTTTTTATGCTAAAATCATGCATTTATCCAGAGAGGTAATGTCCACAACATTTTTGGGTAATGTCCGCAACATGCAAAATAAATTATAGAATCAACTTGAATGTAAATTTTTGAAATTTATTGACATAATAATAAACCTTAGTTATTATAGAAACTACAGATAACTTTTGTGTTCTTCTACCATTGAGCAGTTCATAGCAATTTGAGTTTAAAAAGTACCACTCAAAAGTGTGGTTGATTTTGAGGTAATGTCCGCAACAGTTACTTTTAATTTGATAATTAATTAAATATAGGTAGAACCTAAAATTTTTTGCTGGCAAAGTAGAAGAGACCCCTTTGTGTTTCATTACAAATAGGTTTTATTAGCTAAGCTTTTTTAACTTAGAAGCTGTGACAACTTTTGTTGCAATTTTTCCCCTCTGAAGGTAATGTCCGCAACGTGGAATTGCCCTTCATCATAAAAGAACAATTCTCAAGGGAATGTCATGTGGTCTGAAATGGGCAATTTGCATACAAAGCTGAAAAGGTCTATAAACCATTCAACATTTCTTTCTTTGAGTTTCTACAATATAGCCTCATGAATTTGGCCTTTCTATTTCAGGTGTTCCATTTCCACTCAATTCAGTTGGTATTCTACCTACAGAATACTTGAATAATACAGTGCAGTTTACTGCTGAGAACCTCTTTACTAATGCTAAGCAGATACTGGCACAGTATCAAGTGAAAGAAGAGTATAGAAGGAAAACATCATTGCTCTTCAGACCATTTCAATCTCTAGCAGGTAATCTTTTGTTGATGCTTAGACCTAATTCATTTTTTGATGGTTTTTTTTTACAATTCTGGGGAACAAATCTCAAGGGATACAATTTCTTTTGTCTTCTCCTTCAGAAATAATAATATTGAGCATCCCAACAGATAAATGATCAGATTTCTACTAGATTTAGTCTTTTTTTAAGAGTTTTGTCCAGCTTAAGGCAGTTATGTCAAAGTATGTGTTTTTGTCTGTTTGTTTGTTTGTTTGCAAAACAAGTGCGTAAAATCTCTGTGAGACATTTGGCTGCAATCACTGCAAAAAGTAGAGCTCAGTTCAAAAATAGGGAGTACATATATCAATACAATAATTATAATGAACAACTTCCTACGAGTTTAAGCACAATAGACCACTTGCAGCCAATTCCCTTTCTGGTTCAATTTGGAGGACTAAACAATAAAACTATTTTGCATAAGAAATGTTTTCAATTCTCAAGAGAGAAAAGAACTATTGTTTTGTCCTCCAAATTGAAGCAATCCTCAATATGTTTGTCATGCTACAGGTGTAGTCCAGTCCCAGACTCTCTTTCTTGCCGCTCCAGGAGGCGGAGAAAGAGAGTCCAGTATAACTTGCATGCGCATGTCAGCTTAGTGACCACGTGATCACCACATTCATGTGGTGATCGCGTGGTTACAAATCCTAAAGTCATCTAATGATTCGAGATGGCTGAAGAAGAAAGTGTTTTGTATACACGATATCAGTCTCATTTCGGAAAGCCATTTGTTGATTCAGTGAGCTATGCACTCATTTGGAAAAACCAACTATAATCTTTTACCAAAGTTTGAGCAGTTACAGGCCATTTACGGATGGACAGTTGTGAAAGACGTATTTGTGAATTTTTCGATACGCATCACTACCACTGCTACCAAACACTGACATTTGCATATTGCAAGCTCGCAAAATACGAATTAATCAATTGATTGGCTCATTTTGCACATGCGCATGCAAGTTATACTGGACTCTCTTTCTCCGTGAGTCCTGGAGCGGCAAGAAAGAGAGTCTGGGACTGGACTAGCTACAGGTGTAGTTGTGTTGTGTGTGTGGGGGGGGGGGGGGAATTAGTGCTAAGGACATTTTGGATATGTTGAGAAGAACTGAATGTGTTTTCTGAGGAGAGCTACAGTAGGGCAAGTACCTTTTTTGCTGACAACCTTGTTCCAGCATTGTCATTTGTGGTAAGGGCGCTAAGTAAGATTTGCAACAATACAATTAGTTTTATTGGCTATTATTGACTGCTTATATGTATAATTAATCACCCTTTTGTCTCCAGACCATGCTGGGTATATTTTGTATTCAGAGATAATACCCAGAACCATTACAGTATTTCTATGAAAGCAAAAGAATCCTTTAATTGTAACTTACTCTTTAAAACAACTTACAATTCACTTTTCCTCTTATTTTTTCAGGGTCAAAGCAAGTTGGCATTGTGCGAAATATAAAAACATTTCTTCGGTCAGAGGATTATGAGAAAGCCTCCAGACTTAGCAGAGAACTCATAAACCTAGCATTAGAAGGTCTGCAGTATTATCAGAATTATGATCATGTATTCCTCAATACTATTGTAACTCTGGGATTTGTGGGTTGGATTACCTATATTGTGCTTTGGATAGTTCAGACTCATACAGATGTCTTGGTTAATAATGTGGTAAACACACCAATTGTTCAACAAAAATATGTCAACATTTTCTTTATTATACTTGGAGGACTGGGATTTCTTATTCTGACAATTCAGTCATTGCCGCTTATGTATTATGTCTACTGCCTTCTGCCAATTTTACTCTGGAACCATATATGCAAGAAAATTCATATTATTCAGTCAATCTTCAACTACATTTGTAAACAGGGACTTTTAAAAAGAAGTTCTATCACAGTGATGTTTGGTTTAGTGTCACTTGAGATATTGGTCTTTAGCTTCTTTCAAAGAGAGGTTCTTTGCATTGGACTAGTATTTTTCTCCCTTTGGATATTATCTACAAAGTTAACTTGCCAATCTACTGTTGTATCATGGATGGTAATGACTGCTGTGGTTTCTGTATTCCCATTATTACCTGTTGTTGGCCGAGAAGCAAACTATAAACTTGTAACATTAGCAGGTTTTGCATCCGTCATAGCATTTATGGGATTACTGTTATGGTTCTGTAAACTCTCTGGTGAATTTAGAGAAGAATTATTGAAAAATTCCAACATATTGATTTATCAAATGACTGCAATTTTCGTAGCTGTATACAATGTTAATGCAACTGCATTGAGTCTGAGAGAAAAAAATGGCTTGCCTGTCTTCAATCAAGTATCAAGCTGGATCATCTTGTTATCTGCATTTGTTGTGCCAGTCTTTAGTTCAAAGAATTTGGTCATCAGAATGACAACCATTAACCTTGGTTTGATTTCTGCTTATTTGCTGATGAGCACAGCTTATGAAGGATTATTCCTCTTGGCTCTTACTCTAGTAATGGCATCGTGGATGCTTTGTGAGCATAAACTGAAAGGTGGTACAGTGAAAAGTTTATTGGAAATTCAAATTAGTATGGAACATGATATGAAACCAAATCCTGCTTGGAAGATTCTAAACAGTGGATTAAATGGCCCTATAGTAAGACCACTGACACTACAAGACCTGCGTTCTTCATATTTCTTTGTATTTTTCATTATTACAGCTTTCTTCGGCACAGGCAATATTGCAAGTATCAATAGCTTTGACCCATCATCTGTATACTGTTTTTTGACAGTATTCTCTCCATTTGTGATGGGAGCATTGCTTCTTTGTAAAGTCTTCATTCCATTTGTGATTGTTACATCAGCTTTCGATGCCATCCATGTTATTCTTCAAGTACCTGTATACAGTATGTTTCTAGTGGTATTGGTGTTCACAGATATGATGGGTCTACACTTCTTTTATTTGGTCAAGGATTATGGTAGCTGGTTAGAGATTGGTACTAGTATCAGTCATTATGTCATCATGATGACTTTTATTATTTTCCTTTTTCTTATATTTGGTTTAACCAGGGTATTCACTGGTGCATCAATTGTTCTAACACTTAACAAAAAGAGAGATTGATGATAACTATTCTTCCCAAATGGTGTACCCATACAATCTATATAGATTCTCTTTGGATAAGGCTTTGGTCTCCCTGGAGTTAGTCCATAAAAATGGCCTAAGTGACTTTTTATGTGCAGGTGTTGAACATTTTAGACCATTTGAGAACCCTTGAAAAATCAATAAATTTCTATAAACTGAAACAAAAGGTCTCTTTTTTATTTAGATTATATCTTTTTGAGTCTTTTGGGAGGATTTTGAGTGCATTTGTGCTGGTTTTAGAGCATTCACGGCTACAACGGCGTGCAGAATAGTTGAGACATTGTGCCCTAAAATTGACGTTCTTTGATATTATACCCACCATGTAAGTCTTGGAACGGCCATATATTCTGAATCCCCCTCCCCCCGACACAATGTTGGTTGGGTCAAGTGTTTGACCTACAATGTAGCAGGAATCTCCCCGGCCTACTCAACATTGAGAGAGGAGGGAAGGGGAAGCATAAAACAGGGTTGGCTAATGAAGGCCAAAATTGGGACAGTGTCTCAACAGGTTCTGCATGCCGTTGTAGCTTATGCCAGCCTCTTTTTAGGCAAATCGCGTATTAGAACTAGTAATGTCATGATAAAATCTCAAGGGATATCACTGTACAAACTTTTTCATTATTTTCCAACTTGATTTACAGCTGCTTCATTTGTTTTTATAAAAATACAATCCTAATTTTAGATTTTAATCCAACAAAAACGTAATATTTGAATTCCAGAGCACACCAAAATTAGTGAAAGGTTAAATTTTGTTTTGAAGAATATATAAAACCCCATGCCAGTTGTGAGGAAAAATGAAAGGAACTAGCTAGCTTTTTGTGGCAGGAGGCCTAAGCTCATGTAGCCAATCACATAACGAGTCATTCTGAACCAATAATTTTATCAACAGCCAATCATGCAAATCACATCTCTCATGAGTTTTCCTGCACAATAATTTATTGCTATACCTATATGATTACAATACATCAAGTTTTTGTGGGACTGGAGCAATATCATTGCACTATAATACGGACAAGCCAGCAATTATGCCTGGCATAGTTATTTAGAGGTTAATGCACTCAGCGTGTGAATTATCTGGATTAACCTTCACGAGTTTGCTAACAATTATGAACGAGTGAAGGTAAATCCCGATAATTCATGAGCAAAGAGTGTGGTTAACCTTTTTATTATTCAATTTGAATACACTGCAGAAGCAGGCTAACACTGTCAGTACCACATCTAAGATCGCTAGAAATAACTCAAGTCACTCAAAATAGTAATTAAAAATTAGTTTACTGCAATTTTCATAATTATGCGAACTCTGACCTTCAAACAGTCCATTGGAATTTGGTTTTTAGCTTCCGCCCACTTCAAACACCAGAAAACTACTCCTAAATATCCCTAAGAACCTACCAAATGACTGAAAACAATCTTTAGATGATTTATAACAGCTAAATATGATTTTGATATTCGGTTAGCTTTTGTATTTTTGATTTTTGATTTTGATTGACAAAAGCTAAATCAGCAAAAACCTGTTGATTGTTTGGATATCTGAGTTCGCAGGATTTTGAAAATTGCAGTAATGGCATTTGGTACAATTTTATCAATACAAAATAAACTTTTCAAAAGAAAGCTACCAGAAAATTACCGTGATACAAGAACTTTAAATTAAAGATAATAAACAGTTCTCAGATTCCATGTTTACAAATTGCCTCTGTAAAATTGAAATTGTCCAACTTGATAGAAATATTGCATGAACTGTATTATAGACGTGGTCTAAATTTTTCTATTGGTTTACACTATTTGGGGGGTTATTGCATGTTCAAAATATACTTTCTTCAAGTTTAACACTCACAAATAAAGCAATACAAAAACTCAAATCAGTGGAAAAAATAAACTACAGTTCTAATACTTGTCACTGTTTGTTCATTCAAAAAAATATTTTCCAATGGTTTATATATTTTTGGGTAGCCTGCTTGTGAAGGACTTCCTGATCAGGTCTTTCCCCAAAACTGTTTGTAGTTGTAAAAGCTATTAAAGTAAAGAAAGTAAAGTAACGAAACTGTAATCATACCCTGGGTTCCAGGGGTTTATCGTCTTGTTCCGACGTTTATTTACCTGATAGGAGAGTCACACGACGAGAAAACCCTGGCCGCGGCAGTTACAAATCTTACTTCCATGTTGTTTACAAACGATTTGCCTCATTTGGAAACATGGCCAAACCGGTTTTAGGTCACCATGAAGTCACGCAAACAGTAGATTGAAAAATGTATACTTTGTAAGGGCTCAAGTGAAAGAAAAAGTCAAACTCAGCTCAAATAAGAAACATTAGTTTGAAAAAAAGTAACAATAAACCAGCATAATGTGTATAGTATTTTTAAAAAGCGTCTTTTTCTCGCCATAACGTCAACACTGGAATGCTTGTATTACAACGCCAGATGTGGCAAAATAGAAGCGGTTGAACGAATCATCCAATCAAATCGCTCCTCAGTGTTTAAGCCAATCACAGAGTTACCTTCAAATTCTTGAAGGTAGTGCTCTGATTGGCTCGGCGCTTTTAAAACGGTTCACTCATGCGCCCAGAGGTTTTTCGCTTCTCGCACCTTCGGCGCTCACCTACCAGAGGAAAACTCTCTAAAGAAAGCAAATAATAAACCCCTGGAGCCCAGGGTACTGTAATCATATTTGCCGCATGTGCTAATTCGTCTAAAATTATAAATGAATCAACACGTACGACCATGTGCTCGTGTCTGTTTACTTCGCTTCACTGCGCATGCTTACAAATCTTATGGGGGTGGGGTGGGTAAATCCACCAACACTACATCTCTTCCCCTTTCAAAACTTAATTCCATGAATAACTAAATATGAACGTAACAATAGAATGGCTGAAAAGCCAAAGTCTTAAATGTTTTTTTTTTCTTGTTTGGTTGTTTACAACAAGAATCACCATAAGCCTTTAAGTACATATGGTCAACCAAGTTTTTGTGGGACTAGAGCAATTGCACTATAATACAGACAAACCAGCAATCATGCCTGTAGTTACTCTGGCAATCATACTATTTCTCATCTGTGAAAAGCTTAATCATGTTAATAGAGAACTGAGAGAACTCATGCATGTTCTGGTGAATACCAATATACCGTGAACTCATAATGAGCTTTTATCAGGTATTTTTAAATTCGCAAAACAGAAAAAGAATTACCATAGCTGGAAAGAGCATGTCAAAATTAGTAAAACTGTGAAGTTTGAATGAAGTAACTTTCAAACTCACGAAGATATGATTTTTCAAAAATCGAAATTTTGTATGAAAACATTCGCTGGTAGGTCGATTTTTGAAAAATCATATCTTCGACGATTTTTAACGACGATTTTCAGCGCAATGGCGTTGCGTTAAAAATCTTTCTCGTGTGACAAGACACTTGGAACGATTTTCCTTGCAATTTTCGCTTCGCCAACGCTTTGCGAGTTTTTGAATCCAAGTCACTTCCGGAGTTTTGCTAACCTGCCTTGCAAGTCAAGAAGGAGAGAGATATAACCGCAAGAATGGCAAAAGCGCGCACCAATGGCAAGTAGTAAAACCAGGAACACCGGAACGGAACAGCCGGAACGAAACCACCGGATCCGTTTCGGTAAAAAAAAATGAAAAATTATTGAAAAAATATTGATGACATGTCATCAATGAATAAGGAATAAAAAACAAAAAAACAAAAAACAAAACAAACAAAACAAACAAAACAAACAAACAAACAAACAAACAAAAACCAAAGAAACACACAAGGAGCAGAGAGCTCGATCTTCCTCTAGCTTTATTTGCTTTCCAGTCATACCCACGAAAATGCTAAAAATCACTTCTAAATCACCACCATAAACTAGTCTTAGATTGTACTTTTCTCCGGGGCCCCTCCCTACCAAAAGTACTTGGATCTGTCCCGGCGGGGTACCCACATCGGTTAGCTTCATTTTACTCACGTGGCTTCACTTTCCCGCGCAAGAAGCGACAATGGAAGAGCTTGAAGATAAGGTAAGCCTCAAATAATTCTGTAAAATGTAGCCATTATGGTTATATAAATATCAAACAAGCTACATTGTTGACTTTATAGTGTACGAAAGCTCTCTGGCTTTCATTACTGGTGGTTTCGTTTCGGTCCTTCCGGTAGTTTCGGTGGTTTCGTTCCGGTGGTTTCGGTTGTTCCGGTCGATCCGGTCGTTCCGGTGGTTTCGTTCGGGCTGTTCCGTTCCGGTGTTCCTGGTTTTAGCACATAACCAAAAAAGTGCAAATATGAGATGCTGCAAATATGCACTTTTGTTACTTTGCGCTCTGATTGGCCGAACGAATCCGTCGGAGTTTTCCTCCAGCAAGCGGGAAGCAAACTTATTTCGTGGTGATATTCGAAAACATTACATCAAGTTTTTGTGGGACTGTAATACAGACAAACCAGCAATCATGCCTGTAGTTTCTCTGGCAATCATAATATTTCTCATCTGTGAAAAGCTTGGAAAAAGAGAAGCAAAGGTCGCTTCTGAAAACACCGAGCCTGAAGAGTGTAACTGTGGCACTTGCATAGGTTAGTTTTGAAAGCTTATTTTTCAATAATTCTTTTTTTTAGCTTTTAATAGCTTTAGTTGTGTGTTATTTAATTAACTTTTGCCAGCAAAGATAGGCCCGATCCATACCGGTGGTGTAACTGATTTATACGGCCGTAAATGTTGTCAACTCACATTTGTATTGCCGAACCAAATAAATATTCCCGTAATTTAGCTTTATAGTTATGTACACGAAAAATATGCCGTATGGATTGGTGCTATTTTAACTGCTGGCTCTAGCTAGGGAAAGTACAAAAGTGCCTATCGATCACCGTTCATTGTTTGTGATTGGCGAACTTCAGATGTGACTACGAGTACGAGAGCACGAGTACAAGCTTTAAAATTGGCCTTGCGTGAGTTGTTGATACTGAACCGTAGTCCTGTACATAGATTGAAACAGTAATTGTAAGAAATGAAAAATTGGCTATGATTCAGTATCAACATCCCACACAAGACCAATTTAAAAACTCGTACTGGTACTCAATCTCGTACTCGTTGTCAAATCTGAAGTTCACTATTCTTACATACATAACATACATGATAAAATCGAAAATTTTCCGAAAATTCTATGTACAATTTGTAAAAATTTAAAATAGGTTCCATTTTACGTCACAAATCACAAAAATTCAAACTAAAATCTAATTTCGAATCCTATCAGTTTTATTCGGCATGTACTAAAACCCGGAACACCGGAACGGAACAGCCGGAACGAAACCACCAAAACGACCGGAACGACCGAAACCACCGGAACCGTTTCGGTAAAAAAAAAAAATTGAAAAAAATATTGATGACATGTTTAACCAATGAATAAGCAATAAAAACCAAAAAAATTAAATACAAAGAAACACACAAGGAGCAGAGAGCTCGATCTTCCTCTAGCTTTATTTGCTTTCCAGTACGTTTTAAACTTTTATGATCATACCCACGAAAATGCTAAAATTCACTTCTAAATCACCACTATAAACTAGTCTTAGATTGTACTTTTCTCCCCTCTCTGCAAAAAAATACTTGGATCTGTCCCGGCGGGGTACCCACATCGGTTAGCTTCGTTTTACTCACGTGGCTTCACTTTCCCGCGCAAGAAGTGACAATGGAAGAGCTTGAAGATAAAGTTATATAAAGATCAAATAAGCTACATTGTTGACTTAATAGTGTACAAAAGCTCTCTGGCTTTCATTACTGATATAAACACGGATTTTAGCGACGTCTGCTTGCGGCCTTTGACAAAATGAAGATCAGTGAGTGCTTATCACGTCAATATGAAACTTTACTGAGCGGCCATTTAGCGATCTACGATAATGCAACTTGTAGCCTATAAACAAATCTGTTTTACCAGTGATCTTTATTTTTGAATAATATTCTGGCTGATCGTACGTGCCCAGAGATTTTTTTTTTTTAATTTATGCACAGTGAAGGTTGCCGGGTGAAAATGAAACTAGAGACAAGTACATATTATAGGTATATGAAGTTTTATAACTCCACTCGATTAATTGAAGAAATTGCTGATCATAAAAATGTTCATGCTCTCTTGGTATTGTATCATTGACCGTGGAAAGTGCTTGGTAATCAATTTTTGGCAGAATCGAATATGCGATGACAAACTGACAGGGAATGGGTGTCCCCGCACTTGGTCAGAGTTTAATAATGATACAGTTAATGCAATATCCTGTTTAGCAGTCCACGATGCTCGTGGGGATTTGCTACCCATCATGTTCATGTCAAATTCCCTGTCAGTTTTTTCAGTACTGGAAAGCAAATAAAGCTAGAGGAAGATCGAGCTCTCTGCTCCTTGTGTGTTTCTTTGTATTTAATTTTTTTTTTTTCAATTTTGGTGGTTTCGGTCGTTCCGGTGGTTTCGTTCCGGTGGTTCCGGTCGTTTCGTTCCGGCTGTTCCGTTATTCTATCGTATGTATAAGTTGTCTGAATTAGTCAGTCACACAACGCAAAGTCACGCGTCTAAAACACCGTGGAGATCAATATAATTGCGTCAAATTAAATTTGTTTGTTTTCATATGTACTTGGAAATGCTATTCAAGTAATAATATATATCAATATACCACGTGGTTGCAAACGAAGAATTCGTCCTTTGTCACGCAATTGTCATGCAGCCCCTTTGCGCTGTTGATCACTAATACTATATACTGTGTTTTTCTGTAGCTGCTAAACATGGTTGACATTTTGTAGAAGAATTACAAGAACCAAGCTACGCTAGACTCCTATTCTATTAGCCCCTACCAAAGAAACATTTAATGCAGCTTGTAGAAATGATAACCACAAGATTCCGCTATGCAAAACTATTAGACTGATTAGAGACATATATATTTGTAGTACATGCAGCAAAAATGTCACTGCTTGGAGCTTCATTTTAAAAATGCTAATTGTATGTTCAGTTACATTTGATTTTATAACTGTATGTGTTGTGAACTGTATGAATTTTGTTACTGATGTAGAAGTAATCAGAAGCCTTGCAACATAAAATTTTACTTCACAATTTGTTTTGGAAATGGTGTGGTTTCGAGTGCCATTTGGAATAAATTTGAACGAGTGGAATTTCAAAGAGTTCGAAATTGCACGAGCCTTTGGTGAGTGCACCCACGAGTTCAATTTTTTTCCAAATGATTTTTTATCAATAAGACTAATAATCCCTAAAGAAGAAAAAGCCAATCACATCGCATGCAGCTTGTAGAAGAATGCTTATCCGAACAAGAACCAGCTACTCAAGACTTTAATTCTATTAGACTAGCACATACCAAAGAAACGGCCAATCAAATTTCATGCAGACTGTAGAAATGATAACCACAAGATCCCACTATGCAAGACTATAAAAGACTTATTTGAATTTGTAGTACAGCAAAAATGTCACTGCATGCATGGAGCTTCATTTTGAAATTGTAAATGCTAATTATATATTCACTTACATTAGTTTTTATAACTGTATGTGTTACGAACTGTATAAACTTTTTTTACTGATGTAGAAGTAATCAGAAGCCTTGCAACATAAAATTTTACTTCACAATTGAATTTGCTTTGTTTATGTGAGCCGCTGACCACCATTAGGGGAATCCCCGCGTTATCAACCAATGAAATCACGCCGTTTCATTCAGAAAGAGGAGCCTGCGTTCGAAACCACTGGGGTATTTCTGGCGGTGTAGGCAGTTCATAACGAAACCTTTCCGAATTACCACTGTGTGATTCTTCTTTTTTCAGGTTTTCATATTAAAACGATTTGTTATGTTACTCACTCGCTATTAGCGAACTTGAGATCCCGCTACGAGTACGAGCTCTTGACATCGGGAATCGATCTCTCCCATGACTTTTGGAACTTTTGGTTGAGAACTTAATCACAGCTCCTTTAAAATGAAGAACATTTATAAAAATGATCAAACACTCATGAAATATATAAAACATTCTAAACAATCAGAAAACGGGAGAACCTGGGAAAAAACATTAAAGCAAGGGAGAGATCGAACAAACTACTCGCAGTTATCCGCGGAGAATCAAATGAAACATTGTTCAAAATCCCAAATATTAGCAGTAAAAAAAAATTTCCAACAAAACTTGGATAAACGTACCCTGGTGTGGCAGAGGCTTTCCTTGTTTTTCCATTTTTTTAAATATATTTTTCGAGCCGCGTAGCAGTGTGATATGTATTTTTGTTATTATTATTATTTTTGTGGTGTCAGTTTTTGCTGTCTTTATTATAGTCTTAGCTCATAATTTGACTATTACACATTAACTACTAGTATTTATTTGGGGTTTTATGAAAACCAATCTATCATCACACACCTTAGAGGAAAACTGTTGTCTTACATCAAATGCTGTAATGGCAACAGTGCATTTGTACTTACATAGTTGTATTTATCAGCCTGCATGGTTCGTTTGGGAAGGAAGGGAAAGGAATGGGAGAGGGAAAGGGATGGGGAATGTGATGGGAAAGAAGAGAGAGAGTTTCTACCTTCATTTCCTCACCACTCCTCTCCTCCTTTCCCCTACCCTCTCCTGTCAGAGTCAGCCATACAGGCTCAGTATTGCATTTACAGACAAATAAATTTAATAGTTGTATTATATTTAGTACACACTCCATACAGACAGAAAACTATCATGTATAGTATTACACTAACACAGGAACATTCCTAGCTTAGGTCAAACTTTGGTATTACTTGGGGACTTTTCAGTGTACAAAATGTAGCAAGAACAACCTTAATGTTTGCTTTTTGCAACATTGCAGAGAAATTTCAGATTATACAGAATCCATGTTTATATTATATAGTAAAAGCATTATTTGAAATCTATGTGAATGAGCTTTTATCAGATATTTTTAAATTCGTAAAACAGAAAAAGAATTACCATAGCTGGAAAGAGCATGTTAAAATTAGCAAGACAGTGAAGTTTGAAGGAATTAAATCCAAAACTTGCGAGAATATGAATTTTTGAAAAGTGTGAATTTGTAAGAAAACCTTTAGCATCTCTTGCCTACCAGTGAATGTTTTCATACAAAATTTTGATTTCAGAAAATTCATATCTTCGTGAATTTGAAAGTTACTTCATTTAAACTTCACAGTTTTATTAATTTTGATGTGCTCTTTCCAGCTATGGTGATTATATTTATGTACTGTGACTTTTGGAATTACATGATAAAAGCTCATTCCATTTGAAAATGTTGTACAATTTTTATAAATAAATGCACCAGTGCAATATAACCTTCAGTATTGACATTTCATTAATCATAAATGGCTCATCATCTAAATGTAACTCTTTTTTGTCTCTTCACAAGACTGTCTTTGGGTATTTGTGTGTTCATCACTATATATCTTTCTTGCTGTCTTTGAATTTCCAACTCTGATAACTGTTGCTTGTGGTTTTGTTTCTGCTTTGCAAGTCGAGTTTTAAGGTCTTTGATTTTAGCATCTTTGGAATTTAAAATGTCATCTTGTTTACTGCAAATGACTTCCATTTCTGCATTAAAAAATAAGAATTTAAAAAATAAGAATTCATGGGGTCATTTTCTTTGGTTTCAAAATGAGTCATTGGATTCTGGACAGTCTTGTAGAGTCTGTATATATAAAGACCAGCCATGGTTCCCACTATCTCTTGTTGGTAAAATAGAATTCCCTGAATTCCAATAAAAACCAGTACGGATGCTGTATTCAAGAGGCAAACTCAATTTTGGTGAAATAGTTATAAATAACTAAAGGGTGCTGTAAGTGGTCCCCTAAAACTTAATTAGCATGATTGTAGTTGTTGCAACATTTTGGTGGAATTTCACAGGATCTGCAAAGTATTGAAAGATTTCATTTGCTTACATGTACAGTAATTTGACACTTTGAGATAACTTCTTGACAGAAAAAAAAGAAAAAGAAAAAGAAAACAAAACAAAAAGGAAACTAAAGGAATGGAAAGAAATGAGAGGAAAAAAGAAAGAAAAAAACCTATCTGGCTTACAAGTAATACTGTCTTGTAGTAGTCTTGTATTGACTATTTTCCACCCACACACATAATTTCTTCTAATTATGTTAGAAAGCTAAAATATGCTACCTCCACATTTGTTCATAAATTGTGCTTTAGCTTGGGATTCCTCAGTGGCAATATGCTTTAAGTTTCCAAACCTAATAAATAGAAAGAACACCTTAAATAAATATTCAGACTCCACTGATTATGCTATATCTTTGCATTATGGTTCATGTTTTCTACTAGTGGTTTAATTTTTTTAGGTCAAGTTTAGGGTTTTTTTATGAGTAAGTTAAGTCTTAGGTTTAGAGGATTAATAGAGGATTAATCAAAGAACGTTATTCTGGAAAGAAAAACATTAAAAATAAACCAATAACATGTACACCTAGTACAGTTTATTGCAATAAAGCTGTCTAGAAAAACAAAAACAGGTAAATTAAAATAAGCTGTAAAGGGTTTGGCAGGAGAAAATCTAGCTGTGATATTCTGTCAATACTACAGTCGATCAATATAAAACAATGCATGATTGGATGAGGATTTAATAACTGTTGACATTATTTTTTTGATTTGCCACTTGAGACATCCATTTGAAAATTCCTGATATCATAAAAAACGAATTCGGATAGGAAGAAAATTATTTCTCTTTTTACAGCCTGTACAAGCTGTTTGTTTGAAAGCAAATCAGAACTTTTGTTCTTAACCTAAGAACTTTACAAGTGACTTGGAGTCATATATATGCATGTGCATTCATGACACCAGAACTGGTGTAGTAGAAAGTTTTCTATGACTCTAGTTGAATACTTAAATGAGAACAAGAGACAAGATGTCAGTTTCAGTGATCGGCATAAGAAAACACACAAAAACTCCGACCCGCTTTTGGCTGTTTTCTCAGGAAAACTAATATGTGACCAATGACAACCAATGACAGTATTTACCTCTAAACATGGACAACTTGCGATAACACTGACCCTTTGCGTCAGTCCAAAATCACGGCAATGCAGAATCATTTAGCCTCCTGCGCAGACGTTTTTAGTCTCGATCCAGTAAATTAAACGTCTGCGCAGGAGGCTAAGAATCATTGTGTTTTCGTCTATAAATCCTTTTGACCTACGAGCACAGGCTTACCATATTGTGTCGGTGTGATGGTTGGGCTTCCTGTGGATTTTAACGGTTATTTGCTGCTACGTTTAATTATTCCTCCAAATTCGCCGAAAACTTAGAAATATCCCTCAAGACTATGATTGAAATAAAGATTTACAGTTTATAAACACTTCTGGCGTATTTGTTTTTTATTTGGGTGCGATTTAGGGTGGGTTTTGAGCGATCCTTTTCGACCACGCTCCCGGGGGGGGTACTCCCATATATTTACTATACGGGGATGATCCGCTGAACAGGGTATGGTTTTTCGAGTTTTTTGTCATGAACAGGGTATCCTTTTTGCAATTTTTTGAGCTTCTTGTAATTTTCAGGGTAGCAGCTTTCTCATCAACCTTAGTCGTTAGCTAGCCACAACGGCAACGATCTGTCTAGAAGCTTTATTTATCGTTGTTCGATCACGATCGCAACAAACTCGTTATGAAACTCATTTACATTACAAACAAATAAGTACATTACATTCTGCAATTATTATACTTTGTCATAAACAGGGTATGGTATTTTGTGTTTTTCTGTCATAAACAGGGTAACCGTTTTAGGATCCCAGCAGAACATCCCCACCCAAATCCTGGTCAAGTACCCCCCCCCCCCCCCCCCGGGACCACGCTTTCAAGTGTAGAAAGAAGAACACTTTTGAACAAATTTTCCTTAGCCTGCATAGCTAAATTTTCCTCAAACGACGACAAGGAAACGACGAAAAGGTCAGTGTTTGATAGCAGCTCCTAGACAACAAGGAAGGAACACAAGGATAATCGCGCTCTGATTGGTCGACAACTTTTAGTCGCTCACTGGGCCAATCAAATGTTTTCTGGGAGTTTTCCTGAAATAGGTCAGTCAAGGTTTTAGCAACTTTACTTTGTAGTGGCAGCATCGAAAATCTTACATCAATTTTTTGTAGGATTGGCTATAATATACAAGCAAGCCAGCAATCACGATCATGCCTGCAGTTACTCTGGCAATCATAATATTTCTCATCTGTGAAAAGCTTGGAAAAAGAGAAGCAAAGGTCGCTTCTGAAAACGTAGAGGAAGAAGAGTGCAATTGTGACACTTGTAGGTTAGTTTTGAAAGCTTATTTTCCTATCATTCAATTTTTTAGCTTTAGTTAGTTGTGTGTTATTCAATTAATTCTTGCAAGCAACGATAGGCCCGCTCCATACCGGTGGTACAAATACGAAAAGGAACGGCAACTGATTTATACGGCCGTAAATGTTGTCAACTGACTTTTGTATTGCCCCCGGGACCACGCTTTCAAGTGTAGAAAGAAGAACACTTTTGAACAAATTTTCCTTAGCCTGCATAGCTAAATTTTCCTCAAACGACGACAAGGAAACGACGAAAAGGTCAGTGTTTGATAGCAGCTCCTAGACAACAAGGAAGGAACACAAGGATAATCGCGCTCTGATTGGTCGACAACTTTTAGTCGCTCACTGGGCCAATCAAATGTTTTCTGGGAGTTTTCCTGAAATAGGTCAGTCAAGGTTTTAGCAACTTTACTTTGTAGTGGCAGCATCGAAAATCTTACATCAATTTTTTGTGGGATTGGCTATAATATACAAGCAAGCCAGCAATCACGATCATGCCTGCAGTTACTCTGGCAATCATAATATTTCTCATCTGTGAAAAGCTTGGAAAAAGAGAAGCAAAGGTCGCTTCTGAAAACGTAGAGGAAGAAGAGTGCAATTGTGACACTTGTAGGTTAGTTTTGAAAGCTTACTTTGCAATAAACACTGTCCTGGAAATTGAATTAATTACTCGGGCTTCCTGCAAGGCAGGCCGAGTCTAGGTTTCGGATTTGTATCTATCTATCAGTCTATCGTTGTAGTCGACAATCCTGAAAACGAGGCACGCATGAAAAACGAGGCGGGATACTAAAAGTCATGTGACTTATTGCTTTGCGAAGGCGTTGCTTCTTCCTTCGTTTTTCAAAGTATTACTTACGATAATACTAACAAACGCATACGCTGTTAGCGGCAGACCCACACTAAAAGATGTCGAGCGTGAGTTTCGAAACGGGTCGGTCCGCGAACTCCAAAAGAAAGTCAAAGATACTAGAAAGATTACCAGAGATAATAAGCTGACTCGATTGATTGCCAAAGATACCGAAACGAATTTACATGAAACTAGAACGAAAGCTCTAATAACTAGTACTCTAGCACACTCGAAAAAACGAGTAGACACTAACTCTTTAGTAAGCAGGGACTTCGTTGACAGCTACTCACGAGAGGAGAGGGACACAGAAAATATCCCAAACATGGACGCCATAATGGAATCTTCCAAGATAACATTTAAAGGGTTTCGAGAATCAAGAAGCCTTGGACTTACATTTCTGGCATCCAGGATAAGTTTTTTATTTGTTGTACATTTTTGTTTTGCAATTTTGAGTGGTTTCTTAAACAGTTTGTCGTTTATTCAACTGTCAGTAGCAAGCCTGTTGATCGCTGTCTTGTGCATGGTTCTCCTTGTGCAACATTTCGTAAATATGTCAACAAAATCTTTGCTAAATTCTTTAGAAAATAATTGTGATTTATTCGAAAAAGCTGTACTGCTATCTGTTTATGTTCATCCCAATAAAGAGTCACATTTATTAGAGGAATGCAGGTCTCGTTATGCTAAATTCCTTACTCATCAGTATGTCGTGCACAAGCCTCGTGTTCCTCGTGATCGAGAACCAAGTAGAATTAATCCATTACCGTCCCCTCTGAGACAAGTCTTTATCTGCCACAATAGTAAAACGTACCTTCCCTGACCATAGCGAAATTACGTTAATGATCTAATAAACTAACTTTGATTTTCGGTTTCCCATACCTAATCCTCTCCGAATCATCTTGTATCAAGCAAAACTACTTTGCCGTTGAATAAAATAACTCTGTTACGTACAGCGTAATGTTGCTGAAGCCCGAGTTCACGCTTATTTAGGCGTCTTGTTTGAAGGACATAACAATAGCTGTGTAATATTTGTGAAGATTAAAAACCCTATTATCCTTCAAACGAGTTTTTATTCCTTATGATACTTGATTCAGCTCGTATATATACTTACAATGGATCGAGTTTCTGATATTTTTTTCACTTATAGATCGGTTCCCTTTGGCCTTTTCCACTAGCTCCACATGAAACTCGTCTTTCTCACTCTCTTTACACTTGGTGTAATCTTAGTACTTTTCCACACAGGTAACCAAATATTCCAATTTAGCAGGCTGTTGTAAGATATATTTAATGGACAGCTCCGGGAATTGACCCCTTCGGCGATAGCCGTCACGTGGTATAAATTGTGTTGGATTGTGTTACGGTCACCAAAATGTTCGGACATTGTTCTCAGATTGCCGTACAAATGTACTAACTTGGAACCAATTTTTTACTTAATTTGTTTTGTAAGCTCTCTAAATAACAGTAAGAACATCTTCAACCAAGTAAGAAAAATGATATTTTGCTGTTACTTAGAGAGCTAACCAAAGAAATCAAGTAAATAATTTGTTTCAAAGTAGTACATTTGTACGGCAATCTGAGAACAATGTCCGAACATTTGGTGACCGTAACACAATCCAACACAATTTCTACCACGTGACGGCTATCGCCGAAGAGGTCAATTCAAAGGATGGTGCTGTACGGGAATATTGCTATTAATACTATAATTCCTCTCTTGTAATAATATAATATTTAAAAAACGCCTGCATAGCAGTGCTTTCTGTTCAATCTCGCACCAGTGCCTTCCCCCATCCCCAAATCCCATGCGAAACCCCTACGTAAATATAAGTAAGGTCAGTGAACACAAAAACCTTCTACTAACAATTCCATGATATTTTTTTAAGATGTTGTTGTGCTGTATCATTTTATTGTATTTGTTTTTCTATTATTAAACCCTGTAGCTATTGGAATTCAGACACACTGGACTCAATTTCTGATCATGGAAAGAGTTTTTATGCTCAAAAGCTGAGTTTCAACAAAGAGTACCTTACAATCAATGATTATCCAAAAAGCCTTCAAATATATGATGCAAATATTAGTGTTAAATTTAATTTAGAAAAACAAGGCAAATTGTCCTGCACATCTAATGCAAGCAAATTAGAACTCCAGAATATAATAAAAAAATAATGCAAAAGGCAATACTGGCTTTTAGCATGGTTGTCTACTTCTTGCATTTGTTGCATTTTTTCACCATAAATGCCGGGAGCAAGTGACTTTTATCTAATGGTGTTAAATGACAAGGGGGGGATTTTGATTTGTTTGAAAAGTAAACAGTATATCCTTAGTACAGAAAATGATGGATATCACAATTAAAACACTTGTCGAATATGAGCTAGATTATCATATTTCATTTATATCCCTGCTCCAAACTCCAGTTGGTTCAAAAACCTGCAAGACTGAAGGTTATAAGAAAACACAAATCAGATGCACAAAAAAAGGTTGATGCTGAGAAATGTAGATTGAACTATGCAAACATGGAACCTGCTCTTAAGAAACAATGTTTGTCTCAAAAAGGCAAACAGTATAAATCTATGAGCCATGCAAAGAGAGAAGAGAAACTTTCACGCTTGAGATCCAACAGTGAAGCATGGTTCAATTCCATGAACAATACAGAAAAACAAAACCGTTTAGCAGACATGCTGCAATAACAGTCAAGGCATGGTACCAATTCCATGGATACTAAAGAAAAACAAAGCCGCTTTAGCAGACATGCGCAATAACAGCCAATCTTTGTGCAGCTCCTTGAATCCTGCAAGAAAAGAACAACGTTTATCAGAAATGCGCAACTTGCAGGCAAGTTTGTATTACTCTAAAAAGCACAAACAGTACGACTTGAATGACTGCATAAAACTTTCCAAGCTAAGATACGAGAGGGCACATACTATATATACACTGTCTGTAACAGGTTATTAAATAGAAAAACAGTATCATATTACAAGAAAGTAAATATATCATTCAACACCTGTTTACACGAAATAAGTCATTTGATGAAAAACAATACATTTGTAAAACTTGTCATTCTAAACTCATGAAACAACAAATACCATTGTCAAGCTGTACACAACAATTTGCAAGTAGATGAAATACCACCTGAACTTTCAGTCTTGCAAAAACTAGAACAGATACTTATTGCACAAAGAATTGTTTTGAAAAATAGTAGTCATGCCCAAAGGTCAACAGAGAAAGATTAAGGGAGCAATCTGTAATGTGCATACAGTTGAATGCGATCAAATATGCAGCACATTACCACGTCCCCAGAAAGGTCTGGCATTATAATGCGGAAACTAAAAGGAAACTTCAGTTCAGAGGTCATGTGTACTTTCAAGCTGTCCGCCCCCAATGATCTTATGTGCTCTTAACTGGCTGAAAATGGAATAATCCATTGTACAGTGGATATAGCTGTTGACATAAGTAATATCCACTCAGATCTAATATCCCTTCAACAAGACTGTTCAGATGGAAATAATAAGTTGCAAGCAATTGGAATGAACCTTTGTGAAACCTTCAGTTTCTGGAATGAATATTCCATCAAGTTCCCTTGAACAAACCTGCACAGACAAATGACAAACACCACTGATGATAATGAAGAGAATGATGACCCTTTGAATCAATTTAGAACACAACAAATGAAACATGTCTCCAGTCCTGTGATACCTGACTATCCTATTAATGTTGAAGAAAATGATTCAAGCATCAACTAGGAAATGAAATCTATAATATTGCACCAGGTGAGAACAGACATCCTGTCTCATTCATGGACTGACAAACAATGTGAAGAGCTGGCATTCCCTGTACTATTTCCTAAAGGAAAATTTGGTTATTATGCTGATCGTGATATTAAATTATCGCCAGTAAAGTATTTCAATGCACGGCTATTACATTATAGTGTACGCTTTGCAACCAATCCAGAATATCTATTTTTTGCACAGTTTATAATAGAACAAAAAAAGGTATCTGACAGTATAAACATTGCACTAAAAAAAGTACACAGCCAGCCAATTTCTGCAAATCAATTAAGATGTAATGTACAAAATTTACAAAACCTCATTTGTCAAGACCAAGCTTACTTATTTTTACGACAAATTCCAGGAACACCTCCTTACTGGCAAAAGTTTATGTACGAGGTGGTTGCCATGGTGAAACAACTTGGTATCCCAACATGGTTTATGACTTTATCTAGCCTCCTCCGCAGGCAACCTTTTGGGCTTCCTGTGCGAACTTTTGAGAAGAAAAAAGACTGGGGACGAAAAGGAGGAGGGAAAAAAGAAGAAGGGGTTGCCTGCCAAATATCGAAGGGTTCGGACATGCAGTGGTACCTCGAGGACATGCACATGTACCCCGGGTCCCCTAGGGGGCTCATTGTGTTACCAAAATCCTTTCTCCCAGTGGCTCAGTAGTTGATTCATTTCAGAGACTCAAATATGTTCTAGCGAATAGTACTTTCGAATACAAAAAGGCTCAGAGAAAGCGGAAAAAATTCAAATACTGAAAGAATTCATACCCTGCTTGGCAGAGGTTTCGTTATTTTCCGTTAGAGGGGGAAAATAAACCTCTGCCAAGCAGGGTATTCGAGAGTCTGCCGCTCAGGCTTAAACTCACTGATGTAAACTGCTCAGTTATATGTTCGATCACTTCTGAGGCCAAGAATATGTTTGAACAAGTGTATTTCCTTAATAAATTTTGTATTCCCTACGATATATCTCCGGCGGTAAACGCTGAGTAGTGCCGGCTGATCTGAAAGGCAGTAATTTTATCGGACAAATGATTAACGACGGTTGACCTTGATGCTAACACAGCAGGAAGCTTATATTTGGCTAACGATTTCCCTCCACCTTTATTCAAGTCTGTCAAGATATGTTTGATTTTATTTATTCCCAACACAATCATTTATTAATGCAACGGTCTAAAGTCCTTGTACTGGAATCAACCCTCTCCCGTTGTAAGATCAATATCTTCGAGTTGTTGTTGTTGCTGTTGAACTTCGTCAGTTTGGAATGAGTGTGAAGTATCTGGGAAACATTTTGAAGTTTCCATACTTTCTAATAGAACCTGAGGAACTATCTGGCTGTTAATCGACATATGTAGTAGATCATAGTAGATACGCCATTTCCATGCATCGAACTCACGGACTTCCACGGATGCCGGGCGCAATCAGTTTTAATACTGGCTTCAAAGCAGCTTTGAAAGCTAAGAATTTGCTATTAATTTTCGTGACCATTTACATCATTGTAACGGTAATAATTTTTGTGCCGCGAAAGTAGGAATACAGGCGATTTAGTTTATAAGAGATCATACACAATGAGAAAATTCTAACACTGTACCCCGTAGACATCTTTGAGGCTACGAATTCTTAACGCCCCTCCCCTGCTTAGGAGATTTTAAGATGCGCGAACCGACCTGCGCGATCTGACAAGTAGTTGTCGATATTTGGCAGGCAACTCTCGCCTTTTCTCGCCTGGCGTCCAGGCCACTACGTGCCTAAAACACAGGAGGCCCAAAGCGAAAAAAGCGAACAGTTGCCTGCGGAGGAGGCTAGACTTTATCCTGTGCTGACCTCAGATGGCCAGAGCTATTTCAGATTATTGCTAGAACACAAGGCAAAGATATGTCTAATGAGGAAGTTGATGCTCTGTCTTACAATGACAGATGTTCAATGCTTAATCTCAATCCTGTTGTTGTTGCTAAGCACTTCCAATACAGGGTGGAAAACATTTTTTTACTAGAAGTTCTGCTCTCCAATGCAAAATGCACCTAATAGGAAAATAGTTTATTTATGCACTCCGAACTTGAATTTCAGATGAGAGGACTCTCCTCACTTACATGCTTTGATATGGACTTCTAACTGCCCGAAATTAACCAGTGACAATAAACAAGCTTACATAGACTTCATTGATAAGCATGTGAGGGCCTATCTCCCAGATAAACAAGAAGACCCTCAATTACATGAGCTAGTTAAAACTTACCAAAAGCACAGCCATTCAAAAACCTGTAGAAAGTATAAAAACATTCGGTGCAGATTCAACTTTGGACAGTTTTTTACAAACAGAACTATTGTGGCTGAACCTCTCTCTAATGATATCAATGATGATGTAAAATCAAGCACACTTGACAAACGAAGAGAAATTCTCACTTTAGTGAAAGAGAAGATAGATGATGTACTAAATCCAAGCAAACCAAACTATGACTCTACATTAACAGAATCAGATATTTTCAGCTCTGTTGGTATTACAGAGGAGCAATATTACTCTGCATTATCCATTTCACCTGATTCTGATTATGAGTTGCATCTTAAACGACCAATAGACAGCTGTTTCATTAACAATTACTTTATAGCAGGTATAAAAGGGTTTGCTGCTAATGTTGATTTACAGCCAGTTTTTAATCACTATAAGTGCATAACTTATGTATGTTCATACTTCACTAAAGATGAGACAGAATGCTCACAAGCTATCATGAATGCAGCAAAAGAAGCTAAAGCTGCCAATATGAACATAAGAGATGGATTGACAAAAATTGGTGCCACATTCCTGTCAACTAGAGCGGTCAGTTCACAAGAATGTGTATATAGATGTATGCTGAATTATGCTAGGATGAATTTTCCCAGCAACAGTCTTTGTCAGCAACTGACCTACCAGACAGAAGAGTAAGTATTGCAAAATCAAAAGAAGAACTTGAAGAGCTTGATGATGAAAGTACTGACGTGTACAAGTCAATATAATTGAACGCTACACTAAGAGACCCCAGAGTATTCCTTCTGTTAACAATCTATGTCTAGCAAAGTTTGCCTCTTATTATTATAAAGTTATAGAAAGGATTTTCAAGAAACCAGCTGATGCTCAGCCACAATGCTCACAGACAACTTGATTGAATTTCAACATACCTCAGAAAATCAAGAATGTTCACTTCCAGACAAAATATAGATTAACTGATACTAACGAAACCATGAAACTGTAGAAAAGTCAAAGCTGTAATTAGATATCCATACACCAAACAAGAGAAAGGAGCCTGAAAAGTTGTTTCATCATTTACTGATGCTTTACTATCCATGGAGAGATGAAAGTAAGCTCTTGTACAGTGATGGTACCTATGCATCAAAATACTATGAACCTGACATTCAACCAATAGTAGATCACAACTAGGTCTATTTTTGAACCTGACACAGAAGCAGTCACAGAAGCACTTGAGAGTCTAAGAAGCAACCAAGGCATCATTCATTCTTATGATTCTATAAATGATCAAGGAAAATGATGAATATACACAATGAAATGCAAGATGACCCAAATCCAGAGGAATCTTTTTACTGAAACAATTACCTTCACATCTGTCTTCATCAGATTCTGATCAACATCTACCTTTAGGGATACCAGGGTACACTCAACCTACAGCTATATCTGATGATGAACTACGACATTGCAATAAGATCTTTAAACAATAGATAACGATATGCATTTGATCATGTTTTTTCCTGGTGTAGAAATAAAATGAAAAAATATGAATAGTCTGAAACTGAAAGAAGTGGAAGAAATGTTTCTTTTCATCACAGGAGGTGCAGGAGCTGGAAAGAGCCATTTGATTAAAACAATATACCATGCAGTAACAAAGACTTTCACACATGCACCCATGAACCCTGATCTGCCATCTGTACTTTTTAATGGCTCCAACTGGCGTTGCTGCTATAACCATCAATGGAACAACCATAAACACAGCTCTGGGCATTCCAAAAGAAACAGGCGCAACTGTAAAGCCCCTGACAGATCAAAACAAACTCAAATGAGGATCCTTTTTATCTCAATTGAAGCTTATTATAATAGATGAGATTTCTATGGTTGGTAATACTACATTACTACACATTCATCAAAGGCTAAAGGAAATATTTGACATGCCAGTCCTCCAAACGTTTTGCAGGAATAAGCATCATTTGTGTAGGTGATATGTATCAACCATTATTTGAAAATTACAATAATGAGACATACAACCTTGTGCCATCGCATTTTCTCCATGATAGAGCTCACTGAAATTATGAGACAAAAGATGACCAACCATTTGCTGAGATGCTTAAACAGATTTCGTACCTGCAACCAAACTGAAGAAGATATTAAATGCATTCAGTCAAGATCAATAGACCCAACAGATGATAACTATCCATTTGATGCTAATTCATGTATTTGCTGAAAACAAACCTTGTCAATGAACCACAACAACAATAAACTTGAGCAGTTACCTGGACCTGTGTTTCAACTTAAGGGCAACAGACCAGTATCCTAAAAATGTTTCTCAAAATGATATTGATAGAGTGTTTATCAAAAGGAAGATCTGAAACAGGTGGGACTAGGATTATGACATCTTTGTCAAAGTAGGTGCTAAGGTAATGCTGAACAAACAACATTGATATTGCAGACAGACTGATTAATGGCCAAATAGGCACTGTCCTTAAAATAGATATCAACCACAGTACGACAAAAGCCAACTATTATTTACATCAAATTTGATGATGACAAAGCTGGCAAAAAATATCATTCACAAAATCTAGCAACCTATTTGTTAGAGAAAACAATGCTGTGCCTATTGAACCAATATTAGCAAGAATTAAAAATAAGATTAGGTAAACATCTTCACCAAAAATACAAAGAGTACAATTCCCTATTACACTAGCATATACTGTAACAATACATAAAGTTCAGGGCCTCTCTTTGAGTAAGGTTGTGAATAAGTTTTGAACTATTCAAACAAAGATCATTCAATTCTGGACAGATTTATGTTGCCTTGAGCCGTTCAACATCCATAAATGGCATTTACATCTTGGGAGACATTAAAAGTAAACATGTAAGAGCTGACCCTAGAGTACATAAAGAATATGAAAGACTGAGGAATTCACCATTGAAGCCTCAAACAATTACACAATCCAGCTCATCTCTAACCATTTCTCTCCTTAATGTAAGGTCATTGAACAAAATACAGCATTGATGTCAAACATGACTCTAATATTTTCTAAAGCTGATATGATGTGCTTTACAGAAACACAACTTCTCCCTAGTAGCAATGACAATGAAATAAACAATTATTTACATCCCTTCACACTATATAGGCAAGATCATGCCTCTGACAGATATTCCAGTCTAGCTATCTGTTCAAAAAACAACCTGGATATCAAAGAACATCACTACTTCCCTGAAATTAATGCACTCAAATTTGTTGTTGTCATTGATATGATACCAGTACATTTAACAATTCTTCTACTTTATCGTAAGCATGGTTCCAATATTTCACAGTACATAAACAGTATTAGATGTATTTTGAATAGCTATGAAATAGATATCATTCTAGGTGACTTTAATATAAACTATTTCAATGATAATGAGATGCAGCCACTTAATGACCTCATGGGATTCTCAAACTATAAACAAACTGTTCAAAGTCCAACATTCATATCAACAGGAAGTTTACTAGACCATGTATATGTAAGAAATGAAATGCTCAGCATAACTGATACCTCTGTAGCTAGTGTATACTATTCTGATCATGATGCTATTAAAATTGCATTAAATTTCAAATAAATTTATTGTTAGTTTACCTGACCATATTTTTATCAAAATATCATCTTTAACAGATTTATACACTTAACAGTACAGTATATGTCCTATTAGCCAACCATCTCATGAACACTGACTTAATTCATAAACATCTGGAAATTGAAGGTAACTATTGCTCACCTTTCCCACTATATGTGGGATCACTGACACCTTTATGGTGTCTGCAACATCTTCAACCAAGGACTGCAGAGACATGAGACAGCTGGGGGGCTATTACAGCCACTTCACCTTATGTATGTCCTAGTCAATGTTCTGTTTGAAAATACTTTTTTTACTTTCAAATGCTATTCCTCCCATGTCTCAAATGTGTTCTGCAGTCCTTGTCAACCTTCAGCACAAGGTAAGTAAAATGCCTTTTCAAGTAGTCAAATCAATCTATTTAAATTTTAATTTATCTATTTTAATTTTAATGTATAACTTATACTTCTTTTGCAGGCTGACTTATAAATGAACCTAATCTACATTCAAAATTAGCTACAATGTATATCCAAGAATTCTCTTCAAGTACAATAATTATTTATTGATAATTTGACTACTGTCTAACATTATCTAGTATGGCAAACTAAGAGGCTGCCTTCAAGTACACTGAACAACCAAATTAACTCAGTAAAAGCCCACTTAAATACTCAAACAATATCATATATAATAATCTACATGCCAATTGACCAATGAAGTGGCCATCAACTACTAACAATGGATAGCTTCATTTACCACAAGAGTACAATTATTATTTAACCAGAAATCTACATGGCAAGCCAAGGAGATGACCATCAACTACAATCGATAACTATACATGAAGTGGCCATCAACTACTAACAATGGATAACTTCATTTACCACAAGAGTACAATTATTATTTAACCAAAAATCTACATGGCAAGCCAAGGAGATGACCATCAACTACTATCGATAACTATACATTCAGACTAAAAGTACATGGCAAACCAAGCAGATGACATAAAACCATGCACCATGACGACAACACGCTCAAAAAGTAGCTCAGAGAAATCGACTCAAGATGCCGAAATGTTATCCTTGCCCGTTGTAAAAGAGCTACTAAAAGCTCAGGAAACATCTATGAAAAGCTTTTTCTCAATTTTTGTTGAAAATACAAACGATCGAATTGATAAATTGACCCGAGAAATACTAGAAATCAAGAACAGCCTCGAGTTCTCCCAAGGTGATCTCGTAGAGCTGAAGAAACACTACGAAACTCTCATGGAATAAGCTAAAATTAAAGACCAGAAAGCTGATGAATTTGACAGAAAGCTTGCTGAGATAACAAAGAAGCTTGATGAAGTAGAAGACAAGACTGATGACCTCGAAAATAGGTCAAGAAGAAACAACCTCTGCTTCGAGGGAATTGAGGAAACCAACATGGCCGCCAATGAGACTTGGAAACAATCTGAAGATAAGATCAAAGACGTTATTGCTGAAAAGCTACACTTGGATTCCCAAAACATAGCTATAGAGCGAGCACATCGAACGGGATCGAAGAAACCTGGTAAACCAAGATCAATCGTTGCCAGATTCCTCAACTACAAAGATCGTGACTTGGTACTAAACTCAAGGAAAAAACTCAAAGGGACTAAGATCATAATCCGCGAAGACTTCTCTGACCGTGTCCAGGAGAAAAGGAAATCACTTATTCCTGAGATGATTCAAGCACGTAAAGAAGGCAAAGTGGCGTATCTAAGATATGACAAATTAGTCATTTGCGAGGGCACTCGCGAGCCATACCAACAACAATTTTTACCTGGTCACTTCATTACCCAACAATATGGCCTGCCACCTCCACAACCGCAGTATTTTGCATATCAACCACGATTTAGAGCTCCCATACCAAATACAGGGAACCGCCAGCCAGGCCCAGCTACGTGGGAGCAAGAAAGAGTAGCTGCTACTCAACTTGCTACTCAACTTGTCCAATCTGATGTCAATACCATGCAACAAGATGTCAATGAATAAACGCTCCTAATCAATCCCATTGCTGCTGTAAAAGTGAAGAACTGAGCTACGTAACATAAACTGACAGTACTAAAACTCATAATTATCAGGTTTTTTTTAGCAATTATAAATTATCGCTAAAGTATGAGTGATCAGTTTTTTGACCTTCCATTTAGTCATTTAGATGACAACGCATTCAAGTTGGCCATCTATGAAATGAATCAAGGTTTGATTAGTTTCAATGCTGACCGAATTGAATGTTTACATTTCAATCCTTTGCTTACTGACAATAATGTTGCTTCTACCGCTGATCTTGATCCAGATCAGCAGTTTTTCCAACCAACTGATAGTAAATATTATCTTCCAGATCAATTTAATGATAAAATTACTGCTTTTCATAGTAACTCGAGTCTTTCCTTGATGCATCAAAATATACGCAGCTTAAATCAAAACTTGACCAGTTTGACCGATTTCCTTAACACTATTGATCTAGACTTTGATGCTATAAGTATAACTGAAACATGGCTACAAAATTCGATAGACATCCCACATATCGAAGGTTATAATTTTGTTCATAAATGTCGATCTAATAAAGCCGGTGGTGGAGTAGGGATATATATTAAAAATGATGTAGTTTTTAAGCAAAGACCAGATCTTGATTTCTATGATAATGATATTTTCGAATCTATATTTGTGGAAATATTGAGACCAAACCATAGTAACGTTATCATCGGAACCATTTATCGACAACCAAATACCAATATTGATCTGTTTATTACTAAATTGAATGAATTATTGGCAAAATTAGATAGAGATAAAAAATTGTGCTATCTTTTGGGTGACTTCAACATAGATCTTCTAAAATATCAACAACATAATCACACCAATGATTTTATTGATACCATGTTCTCTCATTATTTCATGCCACTCATAAATCGACCAACCAGAATTACTTCTCATTCTGCTACAGTAATTGACAATATTTTTGTGAACAGTACATTTGAAACAAATCAATCCTTAAATGGTATTCTATTCTCTGATGTTTCGGATCATCTGCCAATATTTACATTACTATCTCAACAGCCAGTTCCTGACTCAACTCATGTTAAATTATTTAGGCGTGACATTAATCCTAGAACCAAATCCAATTTTCAAGCAGAACTAAGTAAATGTAAGTGGGATGAGGTTTACCTATCTGTTGATCCTTGTATAGCTTACAATAATTTCATAAACAAATATAATTTGATCTATAATCTATGTTTTCCTTTCAAGAAAACATCCCGAAAAAAGTCTAAACTAATAAGTAAACCCTGGATTACTCGAGGACTACTGAAGTCAATCAAAAAGAAATCTGCACTTTACAAAACTTTTTTATCTAACCCAACTGAGTTCAATAACAGTATTTATAAACAATACAAAAATAAACTGAATCATTTATTAAAAATCTCTAAACGTAATTATTTTGATTCTAAATTTGAATCTGCTAAAGGAAACCTCAGAGCAACTTGGAAGCTATTGAATGAAGTTATAAATAGGAAATCCAGTGCAACCAAATTGCCTTCTACTTTTGTATGTGATAACAAAGAAGTTTCTGATCCACTTTCTATAGCAAATAAGTTTTGTGACTATTTCACAAACATAGGTCCTAAACTTGCCAATCAATTACCTCAGACTGAGATCTCACCTATGTCTTTCCTTAAGAACAATGTTTCTGAGTCAATTTTCATAACTCCAGTAACTGAGGATGAGATCAAACAAATCTCAACCAGTTTTAAGACAGGCAAAGCTGTTGGCTTTGATGGCATTGATATGTCTGATATCAAACCAAATATTGATTTTCTTGCGGGACCCTTAAGCTACCTCATTAATCTATCAATATCATCTGGAACTGTACCTGAGTATATCAAACTAGCAAAAGTTATTCCTATCTTTAAAAGTGAATGTCGTCTACAATTTAATAATTATCGACCAATATCAATTCTCCCATCCTTTTCAAAGTTCTTTGAGAAGATAATGTTTAATAGACTTGTTGCCTTTCTAAATAAACACAATGTGCTCTATGAACATCAATATGGCTTTAGACCCAATTATTCAACCACATTAGCAATGATACAGTTAGTAGAACAAATATCTTCCTCAATTGATAATAAAGAAATCTGTGCAGGCATCTTCTTAGATCTATCAAAAGCATTTGATACTGTTAACCATAAAATTCTCTTAAACAAACTTGAACACTATGGTATAAGAGGCATAGCACTGGATTGGGTAAAAAGCTATTTGAATGATAGGAAGCAATATGTTGAAATAAATAATATAGCATCTGCTCAAAAATCTATAAAATGCGGTATCCCTCAAGGAAGCATATTAGGTCCTTTGTTGTTTATTTTATATGTTAATGACATATCCAACTCCTCTGATATATTGAAATTTATCTTATTTGCAGATGATACCAACATTTTCTATTCCTGTAAGGATATTAAAAATCTAGAGAACACTCTGAATATTGAACTCGAGAAAGTATCAGTATGGCTTATTGCAAACAAACTCTCAATTAATATAAAGAATATATCATATTTAAAGCTAGACAAAAGCAAATTTCCCAGTCAAATCTGCTGATAAAAGTGAATAATGAGGTGATTGAACAGAAACAGAGTATTAAATTCTTAGGAGTAATTATTGATGAATCATTAAGTTGGAAAGAACATATCAATGCTATTGCTAGCAAGATATCTAAGACAATTGGAGTAATTTCCAGAGCCAAATTCTTTATTTCACAAACATCATTGACGAAACTTTATTATTCATTAGTATATCCATATTTGTATTATGGCAACATCATATGGGGATCAACCTATGCAACAAACCTTAATAGATTGAAAGTTTTACAGAAGCGAATAGTTCGAATCATTACTAATTCTTCCTACGATGCACATACTGCACCCCTGTTTTATAAATATAGCCTGTTAAATCTAGATAATATCCATTTTCTTCAAGTAGGTATATTCATGTTTTCTGTCAATTCAAAAACAATTCCTAAAACATTTCAAGCCATGTTCTGTAAAAATTCGGAAATTCACTGCTATCCCACCAGGCATTCTAGTGACTACAGAACCCAGTTTTGTAGAACTAATATTAAAAAATTCTCCATCTCTACCCATGGGCCTCAACTATGGAATTCTCTTCCCAATGAGCTTAAGTCAAAATTATCAATATATAGCTTTAAAAGGCATTTAAAGCTATATCTCCTTAACACATCAAAACCTTAAATAAATATTAGTAACTGATTAAATATTAAAAAAGAACTTACAGTCTTTCAACAGACCCTGAAATTATTTATTATTATCCTGAAATTATTAATTACTATAATTAAATTTATCGTATCTAATATTTCTGGCATCTCTTTTCTCTTTCTCTGTTCCTTAAAACTTTATATCTATATCCAATAATATTTTCATATAAATTTGAGACGGTACAAAGTAATAAGCCTGTGGCTTCTTTTGCACCGCCTCACCTTTAGAGATAAACATTGCCTTGCATGCTTCGAATTCATATCATTTATACCTTTGCCAATAAACATAGGATATGTATGTGTGTATATGTATGCTTGTATGTATATACATATATATATATATATATATATATCTTTGAATGCGACCGAAAAATTTTGAATCGATGATTTTCCTCTTTGTTTTTTCAAGTTTTCTTACTTTCAATTTGGTGTCTTCATTACAAAAAGACAAGTAATGTGAAAAACTTTTATTAGTCGACGCGTTTCGACAGTGCTCCGCTGTCATCATCAGGATAAAAAGGAAATATAATTTTACAAACGGTCATTATATAGATAAGAAATATGATATATTACAAAATTCAAATATAGGAAATGTAACATAGTAAGTTTACAAATAACAGTGATTTTTATCTAGTATTGCGTTACAAGGTTAATAGAGTACATAAATAGATGCGATATTTACAAAATTCAAGCCGGAAGTAGCTTGAATTTTGTAAATATCGCATCTATTTATGTACTCTATTAACCTTGTAACGCAATTCTAGATAAAAATCACCGTTATTTGTAAACTTACTATGTTACATTTCCTATATTTGAATTTTGTAATATATCATATTTCTTATCTATATAATGACCGTTTGTAAAATTATATTTCCTTTTTATCCTGATGATGACAGCGGAGCACTGTCGAAACGCGTCGACTAATAAAAGTTTTTCACATTACTTGTCTTTTTGTAATGAAGACACCAAATTGAAAGTAAGAAAACATGAAAAAACAAAGAGGAAAATCATCGATTCAAATTTTTCGGTCGCATTCAACTCAACATGTCTTAAAGAAGGCCTGCTACCAAACTACACAAATATATATCTTTATATATAAACACAATCAAATTATATTACTATGGCAACATGTAAAATATCATTGAAATTTGTAATATATGTAGAAATGTAGAAATGTATATATGTAGACATGTTAAATGAATGTAAATTATTTGTATATTTATAAAAAAGGTAATGTTTCTCTATTGGATAAAAATTTAAATAAAGTGTGATGATGATGATGATGATGATGACTATAAATAATCAACGACAATGGATTATTAGCTACATTGACTAAAAATACAATCATTCAAATAATGATACTCTGCATGGCAAACCAATGAGGTGGCCTTAAACTACAATGGATATATAACTGTACTGATCTATAAATACAATAATTTATTTAACACACAACAATCTACATGGAAAACCAAGGAGGTGACAATCATCTACAATGGATAACTTCATTTACCACAAGTACAATCATTCAAACAATAATCTGTATGGCAAACCAATTAGGTGGCTGTCAAATACAATGGGCAACTGTTTTGACCTACAAGAACAATAAATTATAAGTACCATTACCAATAGCAATCTATGTGGCAGACCAATGAGGTAGCCATCAACTACAATGGATATAGAACTGTATTGAGCCACAAATACAATTATTTAACCAATAATAATCTATATGGCTAACCAAGGACATCACCATCAACTACAATGGTTAACTACATTGACTACAAGTACAATTATTCCACCAAATACTTATCTATGACAAATCAAGGATGTGATCATCAACTACAATAGATAACTACATTGACTACAAGTGCAATCATTCAAACAAAAATAATCTACATGACAGACCCCATTTCTAAAAAGATGTGAGGCAACTATAAATGGTAGAAGAACAAGCTAGAACAAGAAGAGTTCACCTATTAAATCAATAAACTAAAGTGGACTATATATATTTTATCGTGACAATCTTCGAATTCAATACATACTTTGACTATAAGCCTTAAAGACATGAACGTTAAACTATTTGAGCAATATTTTGAACTTAACCTAGTAAGCTTAACTTAAGTAAATAATTGTTGAAACTCCATCCTTTTAGTCTCTGAAGTCCTGGATCTATCAATATTGTACCATAAAAATATATATTATAGCTAAATAAAATAGAAATGAATAGTAATTTTACCTTGAGAGTAAAACTGCAACAAAACCAATTCAGAACGTTCCAAACAGTCTCACAAACGTCCTCACAAACCTTATACTCATTTCAAAATGGCCGCTCAAATCCCCTTGAAACTGACTCGTTCCCAATCCCAAAATCGTACTCGTGCAACACAGCTATCCCAATAAGTGCATCCCCGTAACCGCCTAGGTTCGACGAGAGAAGAAAAAAAAACCAGCTGAAAACGCTTCAAAACCAGAAAAAAAGCAAACAAACACAAGAGTAGATAGTATTTACTACATAATCAGGAGAAATTTTTTTTTAGTTCCATGAGGATTCGAACCCAGACGCTTCTATTTGCTTGATATTGCTTTGTACGCTGATGTTAATACGCGCTGATTGTGCTGATTGCCTGCCTGTCTACATGATTGCCTGGGGTGCCTGTGGATTAGCAAACTGATCTTAGTACTGTTTGAAGGCCGAAACAAAAAGAAATAAGAAGTACTTACTCGTTTTCTCCGGGGTTCGCAAATAAAATCAGCCAATAAAAAGACGACGTATCTACTGTAAAATGATTGGTGCTTGAAAATCGCAAAAAAACATCTATTGCCGACTTTCATGTCCGAGAGGGGAGTGGGTACGAGTCCCCTAAATGAAGAAATCAGCGAATTGGACCTCATAGTATAAAAAAGCTTATAAAAATGGATAGGATTCCAAAGTTTCATCACGATTCATCAAAAATTAAGGAAGTTATAGTCATTCAAAAATGCCAAATATTGCAAAGAAATATATGGTTTGTGGGGAAAGGCTTCCCCACAAACAAAAGATTCCTATGCAATTCTTGGCATATTTGGAATTTTGTTATTCGCTCAATATCTATTCAAATTCAACAAAAATTAGGAATCATACTTATTTTTATGAGTTATTTCAAGAAATAAGGTTCTTTACCCCAATTTCTTCATTTAGGGGACTCATACCCACTCCCCTCTCGGACATGAAAGTCGGCAATTGTAACGTGATTGGTGCATTTCGATCCTCTTTTCTCGTATAAATACTGAACTTCAGCACATGGTTTTTACTTTTCTGCAGCCATGGAGAAGAGGGGATATGTTACTCATGTAAGTCCTATAAAGCGAAGCCGTACAAAAGACTTTCCGTATTTTGATTTCACATTGCAAACTGGCTCAGAAGAAAAGCAAAGAGTCATCTGTTATGACAGCGTGAAAGGCAAAGAGATAAAGAACTATTCTGACAGTGGACAGCCCTTAAAACTCCTCAACGTATCACAGAAAGAAAGTCTTTTACTCCCCGGAGAGATGGACATAATTTTTACTAAACGATCCAAATTAGAGCCTGCCAGCAATAGTGAAATTGGTTTTGAATGTCCCCAGATAGACCCCGACGAGAACTCGATTATCACTACTGTCAGTGGACGCCTTCAATTCAAAGAAAATGCCATCGTGCCAACTACAGTTCGTGGACGACAGATAGACATGATGGAACAGTGCACCTTAACAGATCATACAGGCAGCATAAAGATCACTCTGTGGGACACCCTTGCCAGGACCCTTCACAGCGAACGATGTTATCGTTTTACCAACGTCAGAGTTAAGCAATTCGATGGAAAGAAGTATTTGACAACTACCACGAACACATGTCTGATGCCGGAAGCGGAAGATTTCCCAACTATGACTGATGACGATTTCGACGCTTTCTTTCAAATAAGAAATATGACCGTAGATGCCATTCAACTTATTTCAGCCTTCAGAAAGCAATACGTTTGCAAGAGATGTGGGAAAACGATAACTGATGTAACATCGAATGCTGTCACAATAATGAAATGCAGAGTATGTGATACAACCCAGGATCTGAGTACATGCAGTGTTTCAACATCAGTCCGCATCGCTGTCCGAGATGATACTTCAAACCTGCTGTGGCTTACTTTGTTTGACCAACACTTGAAAAAGATCTTAGAATCAGATCCATTGGAAGAAGACCAAGTCTCCCAAGCCCTTTTCCAGTTAAGGACTTTTCAGATCCAGTACGACACTGAATCTCTTTGCGTTAAAAAACTCACCCTCTGAGAGACAGTTTGAAAGCCTTAAAAAGGCTTAAAAACGTTTATCAACTGTTTGTCATCGTTATATATTTCCTGAAGACTGTAAAGTAACTTTTTATGTTTAGAGTTGAAAGACGAGAACAATCTTGTTTCATCGTATTCAGTTACACTTTACAGAATAGTATGTAGGAATTATATCTTCTAAACCATTTCTTAGGAGACTTATATATGTTGTTCCATTGCAAGTCGAACTCAGAGTCGAACTGTTGTGTTTCTTATTAAAGTGTTAATGTGTTATACATTTGAGTGTTCTATGTCTTGGGCCGGGAGGAAAACGGTTTAGTATCTCGATTATACTTTTGACTGACCTTGACTGCTTGCAAACAACTTGTACCCGGCGCAAAAAATGTTTATGATGCATTATTATCATTATATATATATGCATATGAGCTTTATTACAAAGAAAGTTCGGTAATAATTCTTCCTTAAACTATAAACATTTTCATGTTTGAAGACGAAGTAAAGAATTTTCCTACTTGGGCTTCCTCTTTTGTTTTACCGTGCACCGACTGCTTGGTCTCCCTGTGGAATTTTCCTGCAAGTTGTATAGGCTTTACAAACAAAACTCATTGTTTGTGCTACTCCTAGAAATCCTTGAAAAGCCCTGGAATTGAAAACCCGTTTTCAAGTGCACTCGAAAAGCCCCGTTCAAAGTAGGAAAAAATATAAAATCCTGGAATACTCCTTGAATCTGATGCAAACTTTGTTATTTCTAATTTTCCTACTACAATTAATCAATAAAAATGAAAATCTATCGAAGAGTTTCTAGGGAAAAGTCCAGATTTGATGCAGGCTAAGAGTTTCTGTTTACTTGCACATGCCTTTTTTTAACAGACTTAGTTGCATTGTAACTTTGGAGTTCCTGTGTTATGCTTGCTACGCGCACATGCTAAGACGAAGAATTAAATTTCAAAAACCTTTTATTTTAATTCTATTCAATTCTATACAAAAATGTTTATTCGGCCATTAATGAATTCATATGAACTATTTTCTTTGGCCGGGGGTTTCACCAAAAAAACTTAGTCCTGGAAAAGAAAACTTTTGTGCTTGAAAAGTCCTTGGAAACGTCCTTGAATTTTGTGATGAACAAAATATATATAGCACGAATCCTGGAAACAATGAAAATCGCTTGTATTCTGTTGTTATTTTAAAATATTACAACTTCAACAGGCAAAAAAGCAACTAAACAATTTTTCATCAAAACCCTCAGGAAATTGTACAAAACGTTTGATGACAGCTTACCAATCTAAGTGGTTGCATTTACTTGGGCTACCACTCCAGCAAAGAAACTCTTTTGCTGATATCATAATTGAATGCAATGTTTTTGTGTCTATAGTTCAATGTGTTGAAGGGTTTGACTTGCTGCTTGTGTATAAACAATTGGCTCAATCAAGAACACATGTTTAAACAAGCATTTTTAACGTTGCAAATGAACACAAATCAAAGCAAAGGAGCTGCCGGTTGGCGAGGACAGCTCACTTGTGTATAATCAGCAGTAATGGGTGCCTCTCCCATAGCCAGAGTATGTGCAATATTTGCGTCTAGAAAATGTAAAACCACAGGTATCCCAAGCTCATTTTTTGCGATCTTTGAACAATGGAGAAATAATAAGACTTTAAGAAACTCAAGAGCACCTAAAAATTTCACAGATGTCCTTTTCTTCAGAGGTCTGCAACATCTAATAATGTGATTCGATGAAGGTCGACTATGTTTTATGATGCACTGCATACTACGCCAGGCTCAATTCTACCTGGGCACGAGTAAACGCACCATTGTGCGTCTAGTTACATCTCAAAATGAAATCCCTTGTTAATAATCTTGTATTATCATATGATATCTCTAGACTGTTTTTACATCTCAAAATGAAATCCCTTGTTAATAATCTTGTATTATCATATGATATCTCTAGACTGCTTTTACATCTCAAAATGAAATCCCTTGTAAATAATCCTGTATTATCATGATACAATGTATCTCTAATCCACTGTTCTTACATCTGAAAGTGAAATTCCTTGACTGTGAAAATGAAAAACGTGTATGTGACTGCAATTAATTAAGCTGAATTATTGGATGAAACTGAGTATATGCCCCCAGTGGGTAACAGCCTCCGAGGTCTGCATAATTCTTCATATCATATAATAGCTGAATCCCATAAATGTTTTATTATTTTTTCAAAATATATGAACAGAACCAAATGATTTGATAAATCATTTTCTTGCTCAAACATTCAAAATATGATGTCAGAGTACAGCCACAAAAATTGTAGTCCTCTATACAGTTGTGTGACATCAGAACACAGTTAAATCAGTTGTAGGACGGTAAGTTGCGTGGTCATGAAAAATTGATCAGAATAAGTTTTCAGCCAATCAGAAACCAGCATATTTTGAAAAAATAATAAAAGTGATATGAGCATCTCTATATATTCAGTTCAGTATTATTTTCACATTCATACAAGTCTCAGTTTCACTTTTGAAGATATCAAAACAGGTACATGTATTTCATTTTATAGGTGAATTGATATTTTCCATGAGTTCAGTAGCCTTAAGACAATTTGCTTTTTCTTTGAGAGATCTTTATGGTCTGTGCTTTTCATGTAGTCATTTTGATTGGGTATTCGGTTATTCTCTATCACAAAGTCCTGGTCCCAGCATTTTAATTGATCTTTTAGAGTCTTGACTGTTTGAAGTATTTTTGTCTGGATCTTAACTAAGACTGATTCATATTTTTTAGCATAAAAATATGATTTTGGATTTGGATCTGCTAGTTTTTGTTTCAGTCTATCAAGCTCATAAACATCATCTGTTCTACCTATAAGTAGCTCAACTGCTTTAGCAGTTTTTGACTTCAAGGGATGATTATTACTGGTAGACGTGCATGTTTTCTTAGGTGATGGTTCATCTGTGGCTGAGCTATTAAGATCAAGCAATGGTCTTCCTTTCTCAATGCCAGGTATGACATCCTCTTTTGCTTGCAAAGTAGAAGTAGCCCATGTAGTGTTGGGATCAGGGAGTGTATATAAACTAGGAGTGGTGTCACCACTGTTACTGTTGTCATCAGTGTAATCAAAAACAGGGTCTTCATCTTCAAAATTGACTTCGTGAACTTGTTCTTCTGGTGCTGAAGTGATCTCTGGTTCAGTTTCTGCTGGATTTGTTTCTGGGTCTTGCAATTGTGATACAGTGTCATCTTCAATTTCTGAAGAAAATCCCTCTCTATTGTAGATGATTTTACCCTCTGGATCACGGACTTTGTAGGCTGGAAGATTTTCTGGTGTTAGTTTACACATGTCCCAGGCATTTGTGAGATTGCTGTATACATCTTTTAGACTCTGGGATCGGTAGTGATATAGCTGGGGTCCTTCTTCCTTTTGTTGTTGCACTTGGGGTCCATCTAAAAATTCCACAGAGCCATCCTCTCTCCACTTCCACCAAACGTTGGGTCCAGGTATCAAATAGTCAGCAATCTTTATCATGTGAGATTGCCACAGTCGTGAATGCTTGACCATGAAATCTTTGGTGATAACTGTGTTTAGTGATTGTGGTAGATGCTTTCCCAGGCGTGAGATCTCTATGGTGGCCTAGCAGTGCCATAAGAAAATAACAGAAAATAATAACTTTTATAAATATCTTTCAGTTTCGATTTTAATTTATTTTAAGTTTATTTCGTTTTATTTCTAATTTTATTTACTTTTATTTCAGTTTAAAATAAGTTTACTTTCTTTTTCATTTTTAATTTATTTCGAAAACAAAACTAAACTGAAATTAAACTGACTCCGTGGCCTATGAGTGCCATAGACCATGATGCAATTGGATCATACAGGAAGCCATATTGAAATACCCATGAGGCATTGCTTCGAGCTAGTCCACGTTTCCACTAGATCGAATCGTTTGTCTCGTTCAGTTTTGTTGTAGAGAATATTTTGTAGACTTTGTGCCAACCGTAAATATGCCGGCTAAACGAAACAACAACAAAGTAGATTTTGTTAAAATCAAAGAAAACGTCGCCAAAAAAAGACTGCGCAAAGAAGAGAATGATACAGCACTGGAATACATCACCGTACAAAGGCTGTCTTCGCATGTGGAAAGCAAATATCAAAAGTATTCACGTATCGGCGCTCTAACTAGCGTGCCCCTCAAAGACGAACCAACGATTGACAACATAAAGAAAGCGTGCAAACGCCATTTCAATGTTCCTGAGGGAATTAGCTGTGATATATTAGCTGGAGAGAGAGGGCCTTCTTGGAAAGAAACGAGCCAAATCACCAACCTAAAGCTCATCCATGTGCGATTTATTGAAATTGAAGATGATGCCGATAACATCGAAAGAGATGAAACAGAAGTCGTTACAGTAAAATCCAAAAGAGCCTCTCCTGTGAAGTCATTTAAGCCTATAGTGGCCACCAAAACACCATCATCAGTGCCTCTCAGTAAAATGCTACAACTGGGGAAACTTATCGAGCCGTCAGTGGACATACAGACAGTCCACATGGAAGAATTTAACATCGCTAAAAGATCATGGAGTCAACCTTTTGATGCTACATTTTCAATCAGTAGACAGAAGTTTGCAAGTGGAACATTCCGAGATGCTTATCTGGCTAAGCCTCTGTCAGGCTTCCATCCAGGCAAGTATGTAATCAAGAAGTTCAAACCTGAACAGATTACTGAAGTTGAAAGATTGTTTACATCTATGGAAGAACACACACGTAAAAGTGTCCAGATGAATGCACTGGCAAGGAATTTCACCCTGTTAGGTAAAGAAGCACCAAAAGGGTATGGTTCTCCACTTTGCTACACTAAAGTTTACTATGGCATGTTGAAAGATGAATGTGTAACTGTTGAGAGCTTTTTAGAAGGGGAATTCAAGAAACATGTCAACAATACAGGGGAAATATGTGGTGACAGTAACAGCGATTTAACCATGAAGGCTGAATCATTCTCCCATTACACTTTTGAAAAGTCAAGCAGTCAGTTGATGGTGCTGGACATTCAAGGCGTTGGCCACCAGCTCTTTGATCCCGAGATAGCAACATCATCACTCATGGATGCAGATCAAACAGAGATCTATTTCTGTTGTGGAAATCTCTCATTGGAAGCAATAGATACCTTCAAGAAGAAGCACCTATGCAATAAGTTTTGCACTATGCTTGAACTCCATTCAATGGTTTGACAGTTTGACATCCTCATGTGTTTATATATAGCATAGAGTGCAAACAATATATCCGTAAAATAGTACTAACTATTTTGTACAAAATAGTACTAGTTGAACAATAGAAAACAATAGAATTTGCATAAAATACATACAATTTAGGATTAGTACTTTTTCACGTATATATTGTTTGCACTCTATTGAACTGTTGTTTAAATATTAGGTAATACCAAGGGCGCTAGAACGCGCATTAATGTAGGCATTCAAAGTTAATTTCTTCGAGATTTGAATACATTTGTTGTAGTTCTTGCATTATTATAAGAAAGAAATCAGTCTACTAAATTAGTGTCTTCTGTTATAATGCTAAACTCTTTCACTGTATTCTCAGCAGGGGTCTGCCGAAGAGTCTAAATGTAATCTGGGAGGGGGATCTGGGGGGGGGGGGGGGGCAGAGGGGGCTCTTTGGAGTCAAATATATTATTACACATGGAAATGAAAATCCTATTATACTGTTTGTAATTCAAAAAGCACTTTTATTCACACAAGATTTTAAATAGATGTATGATTCCTTTGCATCTTTTGGTGCTATGTCCCTTGGGTCTGGCAAATGCTGCTGGCATTCTTGCCGTACTGCTACAGTTAGAAAGTCATCATGATCACCAAGAATATCAGATAACTCTGCAATTTCTTCTAACTCCTCAGCTGTAACATTAAATCCACATTTCTTGGCACCATATTTTTCTGGAAAGTGATAAATATGTTCTGGGATTCCAGCTGGCAATTCCTTTGCTTTTTGTTTTCTACATCTATGGCTGTTCCAAACACACTCTCTAAATATGTCCAGCTCTTTTTGTATTACTGGGATATAAACATAAGCCAGCATATCCCTGAAATGACACATAAATATTATATTTTTTAATGTTATGGTACTTTTGTTTTTGACATTAGTGGTACCAATCCTAACAGTCTCCTTTGCAGGCTCATCTTCAAAAAAACAGGAACTTGGGCTACTCAGTATCTAGTGTGGAAGGGGGATAGAATGGTAAAACTCAAGCCTTGCTGACCCTACATACCCCTTGGTTTTCAACATGTGCAATATAACTAAAATCAGGAGTTATAGCCACAAAGGGTCTAATGATTATCATAGTAAAAAATACCTGTCCAGTGGGTCGGTAGCATCGTAATCCCCACTCTCCAGTAATGATTTTAGTTGATCTTTAAAGTAATACTCTAACCTATCTAAAAGTTCTCGCCACCAACGCTCAATTTTGTTCTGCGTTGAGGGTCCATAGAGTATTGCATCTGTGGCTTTTTCTAGGTCGCCCTGTTTAGCTCTAAGGTAGCAGTGAATAGCTGCTAAGTCATCTGTTTCAGTACCTCTATCGACACGCAAAATGTTTGGTAGAACTGTAAGTAAAAATAAATAATGCATGATGATACCTGGATTACCAATATGCACCATCATTTTAATGGAGATGTGTTAGTTTCCAGAAAATATCAAAACTCCCTACTCCCCCACAGAGGGATGTGGATTTTCCAAAATATCTGAAATATGGAATTTCTAGGGGCACGGGGGGATCAAAAACATCTTTCTGTGGGGGGAGGGGGGCTCTGGGGGAGAGGGGCATGGGGATATTTTCTAGAACTAATAATTTTTTATGGATATTTTCTGGAACTACACAATTGAAAAGTTGTCCTTCAGTAGTATTAGAAGGTCTGGTGCCATACACTACCATGGTAAAGTTTGCTCAAGCTTTCCCTGACCACCAACATCATCAGGAAATGTAATGAATTAAAGTAAAGGTTGCCACAGTCATTATAATAGTTTGTGCCTTATGGCAGTATTTTATCATACCTTTTGACTCACATAAATACTCAAAGTAAAATCTTCCTACGACTTTGGGGTCATTGTTTGTAGTCCAAACCCTCAGGAAATTGACTCGTCCACTATAGGTGTCCATTCCTCCATAGACACACAATGGAAACATACACTTCTGATATCCACACAATTTGTCATGTCCATCACAGGACATGGTATAATCAGGTCCCTGTCAAAAAAAGTCTGTTATTAAACAGTGATGGAATAGAATGAGCCCCAACTCCTATTCACTTCTCTGTACTTCTATCTCATCTTGTTATCCATAGACATTGTAAAATGTCTAATGCTTATAAAGATTATGATATATGCATGAACTTCCATCAGTTATTAATTAATCAGGTGTGACAGTTATTAAGTTATTTAATAAAAGCTTATATTTTTCAGTGTTACGGTCGACATATGTCAATACCAGATAAATGTAATTTGTCTAGGGAGGAAGGAGGCGGGGGAGCAAGGACTTGGGTTGCTTATTTTCGAATTTGCTGCAAATTTTGTTTAAAAGAAACAATGCCTGAGCCCCAATTGCTCCCCCTGAATGTGCCTTTGTATAACTTTCCCCTGAGACGAATGCATTAAGCCGTTTTTGTTGTTTTTTTTTTTTGGTATTCCAACGCCGCCTCTATATTCAAGTCTATCTTCTTGTGCCATCACTTCATATATTACGTCACGAGAAACGTTTAGCTCACGAATCTCTCGAACTTTCTGTTGCATTCCTCGATAACCCAACAGTTTTCCAGGGCCTTGCAACTCCTTCTGAACAGCTTCTTGTATTTCAGCCACGGTTACTTCATAATCTGTATACTTAATGTCAAAATATTAAAGTCTTCTTGTTAGACTTCTTAAACTCCAAGCATACATAGGATAATCGACCCTTATAAAATCCAAAACTTCAATTCTCTTAAAATTTTTGCGGACATACTTCTTAAGGTCTTCTTTTAAATCAGCATCATTTCGCAATTCCTCGTTTCTTATGCGGCCTTCAGGACCTTCTGCCATTTTGTTTTTATCTCGCCTAGAGCCCAGCCTAGGTGCATTCTGGACAGTCGCTATGTCCCCATTGCATTATGGGCTATGACACTCCTAGGCCACGGATGCAGTTTAGTTTTGATTTGAAACTAAACTGACACAGAAATGAAGCTGAAGAAAATAAAAGTAAACTTATTTTGAACTAAAAAAAAATGGATATAAAACCATTTGTGAGTAAAAACAAAACAAAAACAAAAGAAAGAATTGTAATCAAATATAGAAAAAAAAAAAAAAAAAAAAACCTAAACAAAACTGGTATAAATGCTCAATTTTGCTATGGCACTGCTAGGCCACCATAGATCTCTTTTTCTTGGACACAGAAGCTTTCCTTCTCTGGTACCATTTCATCTTCAGCCTGAATATGCAGGAAGGCATTTGGTACTAAATCTTCAACATGCTTATTCCATGTTTTCCTCGTGATGTCTTCTACTCTATCAAAATATATCTCAAAAAGTTCTGCAGAGATGGAATGCAAACAAATAAGCCTGTATATCAGGGGAGCATGGTCTACGGCCCCATGATAATAAATGCCACAGAGCTTTCTGAGAGTCATGGCCTTAGGTGGTGTGAGCATCTTCTGAATTGCATTGCCATGCTGAAAAGAAATGTTATATAGTCTTAACACTGAACAGGGTGTTCTCTTCTCATCATTTTGATAATAGAATCCCATCATTTCTGCAAATAGCAGTAAGATGTCTCTCATATATCCATCCAGGAGAGTCTTCTCAGCTAAAGATATTGTTAACTTCAAAATAGCTCTTCTGTAGTCTGTTGCTCTTAGTTTATCTTTATTCAACACCAAGGCAATAACTTCTTTGAAGAGAAGCAGAGTGTTAACATCTGTGATATGAAGGGGTAATTCAGTAAAAATATTAGAAATATGATTTAAACAGGTATGCAGAGGTTCGAAACAGAGAACTTCATAGTCTTCAAGATTGAGAGATTTTAGATGAAGGCCTTCCTCTCCAAACAACAAGGCAGGCAGCCTGCTTGTTCCACGTAGAATATCGGTGAGTTGATCCTGTAGCAGATCTTTCTTGATTCCTTCAGTCTCTTTGACTCCTCTTGCTCTTAATTCTTTCCTGAGCTCATTCACTTTGAGGTTTTTGAATGGCGTTGGAGTGTTATACCTCCCAAACTTTCCAGAAAGTACCAGATTTTGCTTTTCTTCTAACATGTATCTCTGGTAGGCCATATAATCATATTCATGCGCTCTTCTCATATCACCTTTGCAGCCACAACATGCGTAATGCCCTCCTTTCTGATTCCCGTCTTCAAATTGAACAGCAGGGCTGTCCCCACTCATGAACCTCATCTTCTCTTTGACTGTGATTTCAGAGCCTTCTACTTCTATCTGGGATTGATAAAACTCCCTTAAACATTCTCTTCGAGTGGGCACAAATGCCAGCTGTTCACTGTCCTTAGCACCAGATGCTCCCATCAGGTAAAGTTGTGGGGCTTCAATAATTGACTGTGTCTACATCCTCCCCAGTCTTCTCCTTGTATTCCTTAGCAGTTAGATGGATGGCAGGGTCAAATAATTCACTTACCAGAAATAACAAAACCTGAACCTGCAATAGATGAGTGGTCATGCCACATCAACCAGTTACGTGTCAGCCCATCCCTTATCCTCATTAGCTGTGAATTTCTTTTGAGGCTTTTTAAAGCTATTTCTTTCAGTGGGCACTTTCTTGCAGAAACATTCAAGTTCTTCTTTTCAATTTTGCCCTCAGATGTAAGGCTAAGCTTTGTAAAACAATTTTCAAGAACTGGTACACCAAGATCGTAAGCCCCACTTGCAATCTTGTCTTTAATTGCACTTTTTAGCTTAAGATTACTTCTTGCTACTGGAATTGAAACAGCTCCTCCAGGTTGTTTCTTGAGGGCACGACGTACACGGGACTTCCCTAAATACATTTAAAAGTTTATTGGCAACTACATGGATAAGAATGAAACATGATTCAGTTGATAAGATCTAGAATGAAATTGGGATAACTAGTTGAAGGGTTCCCTGTGAAAATGACCTAAGTGAATTTTGGTGGATGTCCTGAAATTAATTTTTCCAGCATAGGAATACTGTAATTAATATACCCTTTTACACCATTGAAAAAATATCATCAAAAAAGTCACTTAGGCCATTTTCACATGGAACCCTTCAGTTGATACATTAAGTGTAAGTTTTTAACAGCAGAGGCACACATGTCCAGAGCTGGCCCATAGGATCCCCTGTCCCCAGCATATATCCCCTTGTCCCCAAGGGATCCCCTGGGACATCCCTTGCATGTCCCCTGTCCCTGAGTCAGACTCTGTGGTATAAAGGTGTCTCTGTCATAATGAAATTAATCATGACTTGAAAACTTCAGTATTTAATTTGTGTGTTGTTGACTGAAAACTTGATCCCGATACCTACCTTTATATTAAAGTAGCTGAATACTATTGGATCTAACGATGAAAATTTGATTTTTAAAACCATAATTTTCTGAAGTGAAATTTGACACTGATTTCACAAATGAAATAAATTTCTACCTTAAGGTATATATTTATTGCACTCACTATTAAAAAATTTTGATTTCATGTACATGCATGTTGTATCTGTCATATCTATATTGTTCCTTCAATGCTACAATGCTCCTTATAAATTCAATATAATTTTTGCATTTACCTTCACCTTCTTTAACAAACTTAGATATGTCAATTCCTCTGGAGCGCAAATATTCCTTAAGTTGTTGTCCTGCATTCTGTGGTGATTCATTGCAGTTTAAGCCATGGATGTTATATTGTTTTGCCTTTTCAGTCCAATTAACAGGTTCACAGGGCCAAGTTGCTACGTCTTGATTCAACTGGTCTAAATTTCCAGTAATAGAGCGGGGTGTGTGGGCTCGCTTTCTTGCATTTGGAGGTGTCTTGTCCAATCTTACTTTTGCTTCTGCAAGTGACTCAAAAGAATTGTTAATTCTTTGCTTTTCTCTGCTGGCATATGAAGTTCTCTGTGCTAGATGGCATTCAATGTCATTTTTATTCCACATTTCTTCAATTGACTTCTTAAACGATCTCTGTTGATTTTGTTGCTATTTCTTTCTTTCAAGTGGACCCTTCTTTTCTTGAAGGTTTGCCTCAGGTGTTTTAATAAGAACCTCACTGAATGACTTTCCTAAGTTTTCTTTGTATTTGTTGGCTGATGTTAGTTAATGGATTTGTTTTTTTATTTTTGAAATTCTTGTTTTCAGGAAAGGACCTTGTGATTGATGCATGGAAAGTATTACAGATTTGGCAGTCCTTAAGAGTATGCAATCTTTTACGAGCAAGCCTAGACGTTATTCTTTATAAATCACAGGCTTCTCAAATATCTGTCCATGCAATGTACACGAAGAAACCCTAGCTTGCCTGAGTTACCTTTTCTGTGTTGTTTGAAAAGAAGCGTTAAACACTTCAAAAACTTCAACCACTGTAAATTGCTTGCGATCTAAGCATGGCGACCACTAAGAAGAAATTCATCGACAGAAAAACTTCATTCTAAAAATTCGTCATAACTAATTTCATGCAAAAAAATGTATACTAAAGTGACTCTTACACCGTAAAACTACGTTTCCCTGACACTTCTGTGAAGACTCAGGACAAAATGTGCACCGTGCAACACTCCCAGCTTGTGAAACTTTTGAAACTTCATAAAAGGTAAAACTGCTTTTTACTCGCACAACCAAAACTTGTGCGAACAACTTTCAGTACGTATTGTACTGTGTAAAATCATCGTGAAATATGTCTTAAAATGCGTTGAACGCAAGCATTAGGAAAGAAATGTACCGTGTAACAGTCCCTAACCAATACGATTTTCTGTTCCTACTTGAAGGTCTAGCTAGTAGAACAATTCCCTTTAAGGTATCAGTGTACCCCTAGCAACCACTTTTCATCATTCCAGATCACCTCCTTGTATTCTGCGGAACGGAAACGAGCAGAGGATTGGGAACTAGTTCGAAGCGCGGGGCCTGGGCAAACTGCCTGGGTGGACAGGGAAAATCAAGATGGCGTCGTCGAATAACAACAGCAGTCAAATTTCGACAAATATAGTTGTTTCTCTAAGGAAAGATGACATTCCTGGAGCAAAATTACCTCAATAAATACCAGAGCAATGTAATGTTCAACAACTTAAGCAATGATTTAGCTGCAAAGGTGCCTGTGTTTCTGGAAAAAAAGCCCCAACTTATCGCAAGGTTAGTTTGCACTCGGTACATACATGTATCAGTTTTTAATAACTCTAAGGTTAGATTTAAATATAGATCAGGAATTTATAGCTTAATACTGCATTTATCCACAGAGTAAAAGACTATGTAAAGTCTGGTTTGGCGGCAAAGCATCTGAGAGATCCAGATGGTGGCATTCATTTTGCTAAAAAGAAGGCAAACCTTGGCGTCATCCAAGAAATCGAGCCTGAAGTAAAAACCTCTTTCCCTGCTGAAGGGTTCAGCGACAGTCTTGATAGCATTCCATTAATAACATTTAAAGCTGTTTGGACCTACATGGTTGCTTGTATGGAAGCCAAATGACAGCTGTCTACAGCCAAACCTCTAGTGAAAGGTTTTAATTTCTTCAAATCAGGTCATGTTATAACTGTAAAATCATGTACGAAGCCAGACACTATGAGAACATATATCAAGTCACAAGTGTTGCCATCTATGAAGAAAACGTCTGTGTACTCATGCTACATTATCCTGAAAAAAATGGGCTAGTGCAAAGAGCCTTTTGTGGATGTCCTGCTGGCGTCGATGGACGATGTAATCATGTTGCTGCTACTTTGTTCTATCTTGAAGAGTTTTGCAAAGTGAAGGACAAACAAGAGGGAACTAAAGACTCATGCACTTCCAAAAAATGTAAATGGGATGTACCAACGAAAAGAAAGGGTGTTGTGATGTTCATTTCAAATATGGAGTTCAAGAAGCATGAGTATGGGAAGAAAAAAGTTAAGAGAAATCCTTCTATAACTCCTACCCAAGATGTAAGAGCAGTACACCAGAGAGGGACAGACAACACCAAATTATATAACATTCTTATGAAAGTAAGAAACTTCGAAGAGAAGACAGGAAAGATCATTGGTCTTAGCCATGTGTTACAGAAAACCACTGAAGAGGACATCAAAGTGGCCATTAATCATGATCATTGTTATTCGTTGCCAGTCCCTGACAAGCCCAGAGTCAGGCATGAAGTGGAGGATTCAAAAAATCATGATGAATGTATTTCACCCATCAAAGTTCATCCTCCTCCTTTATCAGAAATTTACTCACGCTGTGAAAGAATTAAACAGAAGTTAGCTGTGACAGAGGAAGAAGCAGGAGAAATTGAAGCTGAGACTAGAAACCAGTCTGCTGATGATGCTTGGTATATGCATCGGAAATACAGAATCACAGCATCAAAAGCTTATCGCTGTGCTGTACTCAAGGAAAGCACATCTCCAACAAAAGCAATTCAAGAAGTACTTTGCTACAAGGAAGTACATGCAACTGAAGCAATGAAAGCAGGACTTGACCAGGAGCCTAAGATTGTTAAACAATACATAGAAGAGAAAACCAAGGATGGTGATACAGATGTCACAGTACAAAGTTGTGGATTTTTTGTGAGCAAAACACATGGGTTTTTAGGAGCCAGTCCTGATGGTATTGTCATTGATACCAAAGCTGCGGATACATCAGGACTTATAGAGATGAAGTATGTGCAAACACTGGAATCAGAAACACTCAATGATGCACTTGTTAGGAAGAGAATCTGTGTTTTAGAGAACAACAGTATCAAGATCAATAACAAGCATCAATACTATTATCAGATTCAGCAGCAAATGTTTGTTGCAAGGAAAAAATGGACTGATTTTGTAGTGAAAGGTAGTATGGGTGAATCTATTTACATTGAAAGAGCCATGTTTGATTCCAACTTTTGGTATTTTGAAGTTTTCCCTAAACTAGAATCCTTTTTTAACAACCATATTCTTCCAGAGATTGCTTACCCTAGCATTAAGCATGGGAAAGCACGGTTTGTCCTGCAATATGTTGCTCGTGGTATTTAGCTTATATTCTCAGTTTTTCAAACAGCAATTAATAATATTGACAGCTGGTTCTATATTCACAAAGGAAGAAATTTTTATAATTGAGTTTTTCTGTATCAGCCCTTACACATGCAAACTAAGCAATTCATGACTTAAATAAATGGCAGTTTTGTTCACGAAAAGGAACATATAATCTAATACTGCTATAAAGATAACGTGTAATATCACAAATTTCATATTTGTATGTGTATGATTTTTCTTATGCAGAAGAGCCCAAGTGAATAAACTGTAAGGGACATTCGTTTTCAATAACTTTTTTTTTAGTTTTTAAAAATTGATACTACTATACACATATTTACAAGTGCTTAATAAAGTAGTGATTTTATTTACCCATGAGATAAAATACAATGATACCTTACTTTAAGATCATAATTAGATTCATTTCCTTGTATGATCAGTTAATTAAATGGGATTTTTAAATATTGCATTTTACTGTTTTATTAATCACACAACTGTATTGCATAATTAAAATAATATTAAAATATACTGCTCATGAAATTAATGGTGGTTGAAAATTTGTTAGGGCTGAATTCACTATAAATATATCTGATGCAAATGGGGCTAAAGAAATAGGGATCTTAACATCCAGAATATGCCAATTCTTTATTCTTTCCATACATCTCTCAACATGCACTCTGAGACAGGCAACTTTCTTGTTCTTTGCAGCTTCTTCTTTTGAGAACTGTTTTCTACCCTTTAAAAATGCTGGTATGGTTAAGACAGCCCCTACAGAGGCCAGTTCATCTTGGATTAAGAACCCTTTATCTGCCATTACCTCATCACCTTGCTGAAGGTGGTTGAGGAGTCCACTTTTTACTGTAATTTCCTTGTCAGAGATGCTGCCAGGGTATAGCTCACTGACGAATGCTGTTGTACCACTTGGGGTTATTCCTACCAAAGCCTTCATTGTTGTCCTGGATTTATAAGAGGAATAGCAAGCTGACTGATTGTTTAAGGCAGAGGGTCTTTCCATCTCAACCTCTGTGCAATCAATAATGATTGCAGTTTTAGGGTAAAATTATGTGAAGCTGGATAACTTCCCTTGGTGGCAATTGGATCATCACTTCCAGCTCACGTCTTAGGAATCTGATCCATGTTCTAAAAATCTCAGAAACGATAGTAGGTGAGATCTTAAATCGATGAGCTAAGTCCCTGTTAAATAGTCCAAGCCTCAGTTTCATTAAGACCATTATGAATTCTTTAAGTATGGTAAGCTTTCGAGGCCTCCCTTGCTTGTTGGACGCAGGTGAATTGAAGACCTTTCTTTGATGGGATCCATAGCTTAAGTTCCTTGAAGGTTCCTCAACAATATCAAAACACAGCATAAGGGTTTCATAGTCTGAAAACCCAGTAAAAAAGGCTATATCCTGGGGTTTATCCTTAAACTGTTCTATATCGAAACGGCTATCTTCCATTTCTCTTTTGAGCTTCTCCAGCTCCATTTCCAACTTTTGTATTTTGTCTTCGTGAGAATTAACGTCAGGTTCGTCAGAAAAAGTTTGGGTGCCAACTTCAAGTTTTCCAGAAAATGTTTCTGTTTGAGTACTAGCATTGGCGTTTTCTGAGAAAAGATCTGTTTGAGTGCCAACAGTACTGAAAGATTTTCTATCAGATTCTTCTTTGTTGCACGAGCTTTGATCGATGTTCATCAGCTGTTCATCGGGATCAGTGTTTTCACTGGCGTTTCGCCTTTTCTTCACTTTCCTTGTGTTTTCTTGCACTTCCGCAATGCTTATTCTCTTAAGTGCTCTGCGTTTTGGCTTTTCAGTTGTCCAAGGAAAGAGAGAAGGGAGGTGATCTTGACTACGCTTCTTTCCTCCTTCGAAGTGTTGACAGCAAATTCTCGTATTTTCGGCTTCTAACTTTAAGTTGTCGTTTCGTAATAGTCTCACATACTCCTTGCGAATGGTTCGATCTCTTGGAATCCTGTAATAATGTAAACTTGGATTATTTCTGAAGTTGTTTAAGCAATTAGGAACGCAGCAATTCACTTTTTTGGGCATAATTTCAAACAGTAAACACAGTATCTAGATATCCCACAACGCGATGCTTTCTTGTTTCCAAGGGATTGCTGTCCACCCAGGCAGTCTGCCCAGGCCTCGCGCTTCCAACTAGTTCCCAGTCCTCTGCTCGTTTCCGTTCCGGAGAATTGACCAATCATCGTCTGACCCAAATCTGGTCAGACGCCATTTTGAATATTACAAAACGTATTTTATATTTTAAAAGAATTCTCTCAGGCCCTCTCTCAGCAGTAAAGGTTAGCCGAGCCAGGGTCTGGGTAACCGAGACTAGGAGGATAATAAACAGAGCTCTGTTGCTCACCCCCTCTTTTAGAGTGGACATTAAGTCGAATTTGATTAACTCTTTGACTGTGAATGGGGTGGCGAATTTCAAATAAATTGCGAACATTTTGGCCTTTACTGCTAGATTTTTGGTAGTATTTTGTGAATCTGTCTGGAATGGACGTATACGATGTAATGTAAGTCATTTACATGAAATACTTTATCCAAATTCTCAGTTCGCCGTAAAAATCCACAAAAATCTTTTTAGACAGCTGTCCTATCAATGCATTCCAAACAGAAACGTATCTATCAATTATTCCACTTCCTGAAAAGATCAACTACTGCTTTTGGTATTGTAATTTCGCCACCCCATTTGAGCTTGAAATTGATCAAATGTAAAGTCACGTGGCTGGTCACGTGATGGATATTTCACCAATGTGTATCAAAAATTATACTTCGATAATAGATTACTACATTGCTACGCAATATCAAGTCAATCGGTTTAATATTGAAAATTCTATAATTTTTTAAATAATTTTTCCATATTTTAGAAAAAAACATGCCTTAACATGCTTGAGTTTGACACTGTTGATCATCATATTCTGCTTAATCGTCTTAAATCAAAATTTGGTATTTGTGGTAATGCTCTCCAATGGTTCAAGTCCTACCTCTCCGATCGTTCACAGTTTGTTTCTATAAATGGCTCATCATCAGACACCCTTGATCTAGATTGTGGAGTACTGCAAGGTTCTGTTCTTGGCCCATTTTAATATCTACTCTACACCTCCCCAGTGGCTGATATTCTTCGAAATCATAATATGTTCTTCCATCTTTATGTTGATGACACGCAATTATGAGGATCTCAATGGGGTTAAGCGTCAACCGTCAAATGGCCAAAATTTTAGCCGTCAAGCGTCAAAACACGGATATTTTAGCCGTCAAGTGTCAAAAACATTAACCGTCAAGACCGCCAAAAGGATTAATTATACGATAGTTTTTCTCAAGAATGCATTTTCCTCCCCCCTACTTCCCTCCCCTACCTGTCCTAGCTACGCACAGCTAGTACTGACAGTAATTTTTATCAGATTATGTAATAGTAATTATATTAGTTATTGATAAATGTCATTTGAAGGTCAAACGATGACCACATGGTGTCCAGGTTTGATGTATCGAATTCCGGCTTGATTAAATCTTCCAGATTGTATCTGTTAGTGTCGTGTACGGAGTTCTAAGTGAGCGTTCTTTTAAAATCCATTGTAAGCTTTTATAGAACAGGCGAAGAAAAGCCGTTCGAAAGGTATAAGACTAGAACTCTCATTGAAGAGGAACAAAGGCAGTTCTTTGATGGTTTAAAAAAATGCATCATCGACTTCTTGGGGTTGAAAGAGCAAGCCCTCAAGTTCGGCCTGGGTCCATTCGAGTTGAAGTTGTTTCGATTAGCAAAGACAGATGGGAAAGCGGAAAACTTCGCAACAGCAACACAAAAACAACTTCAACTCGAACTTCCAATGCTTTTCATTGGCGAAAGTGAGCTAAACGGTTAGTAAACATAAAATCGTACTTGCAGTCGACATGTAAATTATTAATATTGTTAAAAACCTTTTTGCATATTTCTCAAAAGTGGAAAGCAATTGATGACAATTAGTAAAAATAGACGCCTATTAGGCACGTGTCTACAGCCTAGCTGAAACTAGAAGCCAATTTTAAGCATTTGATGGTAGATGCATTATCTATTAAGTATCAACTGGCCGTACCTTATAGTTCAAGAAATACTTCAAGAAATTGAAAGAGCATCGATAGTAGTGAAATATTTGGTCAAAACCTTTAAAATGGTAGAAATAATAATAATATATTTAAAGTATAATACTTTCTGAAGATTTTATCAGAGAAACTGGATGTACTGTTTGAGGTACTGTTTGATTTAGTGGATGTCGTAGATACAGAGATACAGATTAGAAGCGAAAATTCAGCTAGACGAGAAGATGACTCAAATACTCCACCAGTCATGACTGTGAGCTTTGTCTGTGATAAGAACATCCCTTTAGTTACAGTTGAGGATGGACTGCAAATTGATGAATACGACAGAGACTCTGACAGATATGATAGCGACAGCGACACAGAGGAATTTGCACGTAGAGGCATTGTAACACGTTCAGGCAGGCAGATTACAGCCTAGGCAAGATTTGATATTTAAGGTATGTGTAGATATATTTGGGATGAATATCGCACGCCTAACATTGAATTATTGCAGTTTTACAAAATTACACACCCAGCCCGAAATTGCAGTTTGAAGGAACAAAATATCGTGTGGTATTTATCCCACATTTCCTGTATACACTATATGCTTTTTTTCGTATGATAGTACAGAAGACAAGAATTTCTTTAAGTGCTTTCGATGATCAATAGAAACAATGCAATATGTATAAGTTAAATCGTTTTGCCCAGTTCTACTTTTGAAAACTGTTAAGTGCAATTTTCAAGGGCTGGCCACACGGGCCAGAAATGGGCCAGAAATGGTGAGACCATGCAATATTGTACAGATTAATAAGTAACAGTGTATATTTTCCAAAGTTAATTATTAACTTTTGGTTTTTAATAATTAATTGGTATATTAAGCGTCAAATTGAAAAATTAACCATCAACCGTCAAAATGCCCTTTTTTTAGCCGTCAACTGTCAAACGGACCCCCCATTGAGACCCTCCAATTATACTTACCTTTCTCCTGTAATGATGATAATTCCCTTGGAAATGCTATGATATTTTGCTAAATAAACTTTCTTATTATGGCATCAAAAATGACACCCTCAGCTGGTTTCAAAGCTATCTAAGTAATCATTTACAGAATGTTTCTATCCAGAATGAAAATTCTGAATATTTACCCATAACCTGCGGCGTCCCCCAAGGATCTATCCTTGGACCTATCTTATTTCTGATCTACATAAATGACTCTCAATTTGCAACTAAATTCGCTCATCTTGTATTATATGCAGATGATATGAATTTACTCTATAGTCACAAATCAATCAAAAATATCTTCAACACCCTAAACAAAGACTTGTCTAGCCTCCAGAAATGGTTTCATGCAAACAAACCAACATTGAATCTTACCAAAACAAAATATATCCACTTGATTTTCCTATAACATTCAGGGAAAAAAATCTAAACATTCACGAGAAAACACAATCTCGTTTCAAAAGTCTAGTGACATTGAACAGTGAACTTTTTAAATTTAAAGTTTTTACATTGTATAATTTTTTTTCATTTTTTCCATTTCCATTTTTAAAATTAATTCTTCTTTGCCATAAAACCCACTCCAAGGACTTCGCTGCAGTTTAGTGATAAGTGAATCATTTTTTTTAGAAACAGATTGAAATGGCAGCTGAGATAGAGGAAGAACAAGAGGAGGAAGAAGAAACAGAAATATACGTACAAGGTGTTTCTTCGCACTCCTTTCAATCTCTGCAATCTTCTCACTCCTCGCAATCGACGCACAGTTCTGTTCCCGAAGAAGAGTTGAGTATTTGGATTGATGAGGTAGAGGAGCAAACTCGAAAGCGACAAAAACTCAACGAAGCAGTTGATTTTATATCTGGAGGCCAGTGTAGCCCTATCCAGTCAACACTAAATACTGAATGGGATGACACAACAACGATATTACTTGCGTAAGGCAAAAGAAGCAATCACTGCTTCTCTGTCAGTGATAGCACCTGGACAAGAGGAGCAAGTATGGAAGGGATAACAAAAGGAGCCACTCCATCATGAGACATGCAAGCGCTTTGACTCCTCCACTGGAATTGTAGATGTACTGATCAAGGCATATCACCAAGCAGATTGTTGGCAGACCAAGCACCAGATCCTGTCGCTTTATGCGAACGATTTTACACGAGCGGAGCTGCAAGAAATGATTCCAGGTCTTTCCAAATGGAGAATAGACCAAGCTCGCCTTCATGCAACTTTAGCCGGGGCAGGACAACCACTTCTTGAGAGGCCAATATACCGAGCCAAAATCGACCCTGTAAAAGTTGATCATTTTATCAACTATATATCAAGACCAGAGTTTGTACAAGAGGTTGCGTTTGGAACAAAAACCCTAAAGCTCGACTCCGACGAAAGAATAATCATCCCCGCAGTAATCAGAACAGTTATTCCTTCTCGAATCATTAGACAATACATGGCCTATTGCAAAGAGCAAGTCTTTGAACCAGCGAGCGAGCGGTCATTATACAGGATGATTGAGGTGTGCTCGGCGTCCATGCAAAAATCTCTGCATGGACTTGACAATGTCACAGCAGAGGGAGCAGAAGCTTTTGACAAGATATTGTCCATTCTCGACAATATATCTGAAAACGGAATCAATGTCACTTCTACTCAGAAACTTCTCAGAGGTGGAAAAAGATATTTGAAAACAGATTACAAGACCCATGTTGGGAGAAATGACTGCAGCGACCATTGTAGTGTTCATGCTCTAAATGACAAAGACAACAAAGAGTTTAGTAAGAAATGCAAGCATGTACACCAGACTGACTGCGAACAATGTGAATCACTTGAACAAGCACTGGAAGATGTATCAACGATGCTTGATGAAATGCAAATTTCAGAAGAAGAAGAGAGAACGAGACTTAGATTTGAATATTCAGAGTGTAAAAGAGACATCAAAGCATGGAAAGCTCATATGCTTAGATCTTGTATCCAAGAAGAAGCAAAACAAGATGTTCTGGCTAATCTCAATCAGGAATCATGTCTGATAATAATGGATTGGGCTATGAAATTTCTCCCGCAGAAGTACCGAGAGCAAATGAGTGATTTTTTTGGCAAGAGAGGTCGAAGCTGACATTTGAGTGCAGTAATCACCAGCAAGAGGAACAGCGTAACTCAGAAAAACAAGTTTGAGGTGGAGTGTTTTGTACATCTTTTCAACAGTTGTACACAAAATAGCTTTGCTGTGCTTTCTATCATCGAGAACTTGTTGCAAACTATCAAGGCTGAATACCCAAGTGTCAAAGAAGCATACTTCCGATCTGACAACGCTGGATGTTATCACAACAGTCCTCTACTTCTTAGTCTACCCGATGTTGGTGTAAGGACTGGTATACGACCAATAAGATACGACTTTTCAGATCCGCAAGCCGGAAAAGACATGTGACCGTAAAACGGCTCCAATGAAAGCCCATATGAGAACTGGGTGAACGAGAAACATGATGTTACCACTGCCGAGGAAATGAAAGAGGCATTAGAGTCACACGGAGGTTTAAAGGGTTGTCGGGCAGCAGTAGTAGAGTTTGACACGTCTAAAGAAGTAAATCAAGAAAACAAAATTCCTGGGATCAGCGTTTTGTACAACTTTGAGTTTGAGAAAGGTGGCATTAGAACATGGAAAGCCTACAATATCGGTCCTGGGTGTCTCTTACCATGCAACCTTCAGATTCGACCTCAAGGCGAAACCAGTCTAAAGGTCATCCAACCTCTCGGGCCAGCTGTCAAGGAACGTGGAACTGTGGGAGAAAGCGTTAGAGATCAGGTGGAGATTTTTTCTTGCATGGAGACAGGATGCATTCTCACTTTTAGATCCCAGTCAGATGTGAACAAGCACATGGACACTGGTAAACATAGACGTGAGTTGGAATCCGAGTCAACGTACGATAGTATACGTCAAAAATGGGCAAGCAAGGTGACAGGAGTGGCACTTGGTGATTCCCATATCACAAGCAGAGATACAGATAAAGAACCACAGTGTAGCGCCTCTAATGACAATAGCTGTCGTAGGCCGTCGGGTTGGGCGCTCAAAACCGTTAAAAAGTCATCTCGAATGACAAAGAGGGTTAAAAACTTCCTTGAAAGCAAGTTTAACGAGGGTGCGCGCAGTGGACAGAAGGCCGATCCTACGAAGCTAGCCAGAGAGATGAAGGACGCTAAAGATGAAGAAGGCAAACTGGTATTTACAGTCCAGGAGTGGAGGAGCGCGAAGCAGATTGATAATTTTTTTTCGCGGCTCACAGTTCTCCAGCGCCAGAGAGGTCTTTCTGAGGAAGATATCTCAGAGGAGGACATTGTTGCCATGGAGACAGAAATTGTTATCGAGACCCTTCAAAAAGCCGTCATGAATGATATGGTTTTACCAATGCACCCAATAGTTATTAGATTAAACAATGTTTGTGAGCTAATTAGCTCGAACAAGCTTCGCTCTTTAAAACTTGGAGACCTCGAAGATATCTGTGAAAAGCTTGAGCTCGTAACGACTGGTTCTTCTTCTAGAAAGAAAACGTACTATGAACCTATCGAAGAATATGCAACGTCGTGTCCATGCCAAAGTCAGTGAGTTAAAAAAACATGACTTATGGACATGCTAGGACCTCCGATGATTTAAATCTATACAATTCTGAAATACGATCATAGAAACGTAGGATGCAAAATGTATCCAATAACTTTCATTTAGCTGACAGTCAATGCAAACCTAGCTGGAGCCGGTTGTACTACTATCACCGGCTTCGTGACGAAGCCTGGATAAACGCTATCCGCCGAATAAATTGTTAGTTAAACGGATTGAATTTTAGCTCTTATTCGGTGGATAACATATCCAGGATTCGTACAACCGGCTCCAGCACCCTACTAAGTCATCCAGGTTAAACTTTATGTTCTTTTTGGATTTGCAGTTTACTTAGTATATTTAGTTGATCTTTATATACCATAAGTTGTCGTATTGCGAACATCCCGCTATTATGGGCACCAAATGACGACCCCGATCATTCTCAGGGACCGCGGAGACGGGGGGGACTAGGGAGGCTAAGACCCCCAACTTTCTAAGTTACCTGGTCAAATGTTCTGTAAAAACTTTTTTGACTGGGTATAGTCTACTATATTTTCAAATGCTGCCCAACTCCATACACACTTTTTCAAGGTGCTCTGCGGTTTGTAATTCTTGAGGATGTCAGGGGAGTTCAGGGGAGTTGGTTGTATGTTATCAGTACTGTAAATAATTAGTAATTAGCAAGATTTTGCGATTTGTCAAACTAGAGGCCATTTTTCGCTCAGGTCCGAAACCACTTGCAGCGAGCTTGCGAATTAATAGTCAAAATATTCAATTTGCTTATCGAGTATTCTTTGCAAGTTTTTTTTTGGCAATGAGCATAGAATAAGTATTAGATTTTGAGCATCGCGGAAAAAAGCTGTTTACTATACGACAAAAATTAAGCTCGTCCTAATAAACGACAAGGTCTGCCTTGTTTTGTTCTTCTTATTGACGAGTTATTGCTTGTTTGGACGATACTTGTTTCTTTTGGCGAGGAAAAAATTCCAGCAAGCTATGCTAGACACGATCACTGAGATATATATTGGACAATAAGCACGTATAAATGTGTCACGCAACTAAGGGCGATACTCAATCAAAGATATTTTTATCTATCTTTTTTATTTATTTTTGTTGCTGACTTTTTTGTTTCTTAATTAGTATATTTAAAGACAAATTATTTGCAAACATTATAGAACCCGAGCAAAAAGACCTGAGTCTCTTGCAATTTTGGGATCAAAATGCAGGTCGAAAAAAATTTGGCGTCAAATCTCAAAATCTTTTTTTGTGAAAATCGTTTTAAATTAGGTATTAATTACGTTTTACATGGAAAGATTTTTGTCCATTTCAAACATTTTTATTCACTGCAATTACAAATAGGCTATAAAACGTAAATACGAGGAGGAATCGAAGGGAGAAATTTTTTTCTCGTAAACAAATATGCTAATTAGGTATACTAATTAAATCAATTTTGGCCAACTTCGGAGAGCTCCGTTTCAAAAGCATTAGAAGATCCCAATTTGTATTTCACTGATGATCAAAGTTCACTACATGAACTGCATAGAAATAGGTATTTTACTGAAAACCATTCACGCACAGTGGAGAAAATAATTTTTCAAAATATCGTAAAATTAGCAAGCGAGCGGAAGTCCGTCAGGAACAAAGTACGCAGATTCGCTCAGACCGAACTACTGAACTAAAATAGCTAATACTAAGAGGATAGCTTATTTAGAGAACAAATATTCTTCACAAATCAAATCAATAATCAAAAGCGATGCGAACTTTGTCAAATCATCTACGCAATTTGGCCTTGATTTCACACGATTTTCTTGCGAACATCAGCTAAAACGAGGGGGGGTGGTCGAAAACGAACTGATTTTGGAAAAAATTGAGAAACCGTAGTTGCATTGCAAGAGTAATTTGTGGTAGAAATTTGGAAGGAATCGGCCGACATCGATCCGTGGATCCCGCCCGGTTTTCTGTGACAATAACACTTAACCCTTTGGGTTGTAACTCTTAACCCTCCATTTATTATATATATTATATATATCATATTTCAGTTATTCAATACGTGGTAAATAAAAACCTTTGAACCTTTAAATGTACATGTAATCAGTAAAGGTTACTGTCTGAATTATTGAAAGGTGCAACTATATATAGCCAATTGATCAGCACAAAGCAAACATGCTAAACTTATTAGCATTACCCCCAAAGAGAAAAAAATTAATGCACCACTGCATGCATCATTAATACTCCTTAATTTTACAGTAACAGCAAGCTTTTTTATAAATGGGGTTATTTCTACAGTCTGTTTATATTTTTGCACATTGCAGAAATGCGCAGCTGGCTCGACCAATAATGATTAACAACGGTTTGAGAATTGGTATGTATAGGCCTGCATGTTTACAAATAATTCAGACTGTAAAAAATACAAGATTAATAAATGTCAAATGGAGAGATCATACAACATCTCGACGTTGGTTCTTCAGTGAATCTCAAAACCCAACACTTCATCCAAAACCCTTGTTAGTTTTATAATAATTATAAAACTAACAAATCAGGCTTTTTTTTATTAAGTTAACACACCAAAGATTTCCAAATTTTAACACTTATGTTTTCAAAATTAAAGTAATTGTCAGTTGATAGCATACACTGTATGTGATCATTTGGTGTGATATAGAAAATATACAAGTAGAATCTCAGATTAAAGTATATAAAAAAGGTATATCATCATTAGGTTCAATATTATATATTAAAGATTGATATTCATAGGAAATATCATTGGAAAATATCAGTTTATAAAATGCATTTTACTATGATATGCTTTATTCTATTACATGTATCTAATTAGAGAATGATAATTACTTTTGAAAGTGTATATCTGATAGAAGTCTAAATTATATTGGTGAAAATGAAAAATTATATCAAACATATAATTAGCCCAGTATAGCCAGAGAAAGAAGTATTACTCATAGTTATCTAGTTAGAGTACTGTAGGAGATATCAGAGATTATTGAATTAATCATTTAATCCTTACAAGAGTATGTGAGAGAAGAAGTTAAGTTAATAGACTTCTAGACTATATTATTAGATGAAATAACTAGTGATATTATCAGATAATATCAACTAGTCAACATCATTGTTATATCCAATCCCTGTTGCCATACCAAACTACTCCAGAAGTCATTCGTGTACATAAAGTAAAAGAAAGATTGAGAGGCTCGTAGCTAGTCACTGCATGCAGTTCATTATATTAACAGTTTTTAATTTAAAATTAACTATTTATTGTAGTTAAATCTTATATATTACCGCGGAGTGCATATTTTGAGTACATGTTTAATGAAAACATTTTGAACGTTTGTTTTGACAGTTTGAATGTGCTGTTGTTATACTAAATGTCAAGTGTTGTTAGGGGGTCAACATTTGATTGCTATATGACACGTGTTCTGAAGTTCTCACAGAACATTACAAATCTTTATCTTTAAATGATTTGCATTTGTATAATCTTATGGTAATACAGGCCCTTTATATACAGTATGTTACTGTTATTGCCTTACTGGAAGTCAAAAGAATGTAAATACAGCCTACTAAACAAAATAACCTTTATTTAGCAATTCACTACTCCTATCTGATATTAAAGTGCAAGCGACAGGACACCGATTTCTGTAAAATGTATTTCTTTAATATCTAGAAAAAATGTCCTGAAAATTTCGAATAATATGAGCGATAATAAATATCATTTTTTCGCATTCAAAATACTGCCCTTTCGCTAAAAATCTGTCCCACTTATCGCTCGGCCAAATAGTCACGTGACACAGTACGTGACGTCACATGGTGTACATCGATCGGCCATCATGGCGGAATCCACAAAGAAACGTGGAGGCAAAATATGTGTTGCTGGTGCACCAAATAAAATGAGCTGTGCAAACAATTCCTGCACAAAAGGCATAACCATGCAACAGTTTCCTTCTGATCCCGAAATACGATCGAAGTGGGTTTGTTTTGTACAGAGGCATAGAGATGATTTCAGTGAGCCAGTCAACAAACATGCGTGTTTGTGTTCTGCTCACTTTGAGGACAGCGACTTCACTCGCGAACGTTTGATTATGGAAGCTATGGGGACGGAAAACACGAGAAGAAAGCTAATTAAAGGAGCCATCCCTACTCGAGATAAACAGTAAAATTACCAAGCAGATCTCCGGAATTAACAGCGAGATACAAACGACAGGTAAGCTATCTGTCAGAATGAACCCAGCTGAACTGATCGTGTTCACGTTCGAAGAACCTTCACAAACTCCAAACATTGTACTGAGCTAAATTATTTGAATTTATTATAGTTAAAACAATATGCTCTTTCTAAGAAAGACGAAATTTCATCGAAAAGCAAGAGGCCATGAAAAGAAACAGAAGTTCCAGCAGTTATCAATTTGATGCCGCCTGAAGAACCACTATCAACATCCTGTTTATCCTGTCATGATCATGGAAGCTTAACGCAGTCATCTAAACAAGTTACGGAAAAAATCAGCTGCAAGAAATGCAGTATAAAAACAAAAAAGTGCCAAACTCTACCAAAGGCAAATACTAGACTTACCCGAAAGATGTCGGAATTGAAAAATCGAATTAAAGAACTTGAAAATGTAAGTAAACTTTATAAGCTTACATGTAATTAGAGTCTATCAACTTCAAAATTGCATGTAGCTTAACTAATATTATATTCCATGTGATTATTTTTACATTTTGTTTGTCATTTTCATGAACATTAACCATCTATAAATGCCTTCAAATGAATCAACATGTATCATATATAACAGTCTGCCATTTTAAAATGGAAAATTCCATTTTAAAGTGGAAAACTCATCATGTCTGACCCTTGTCTGGGGCTAGTCCTCAAGCTAGACCAATGAGAGGAGGTTTTAACTTAAGGCTTTTAGACCTTGAGGACTGTCCTCAGTTGTATCCAATCATAAGTTCATGCTAAGAGGACTATCCACAAGATAGACCAATCAGAACAGCTGACCATCAGAGCGTGAAACCATGTCCTGATAAGCTGTGGACTGTCCACGCTGTAAGCCAATTGCATTGCGTTTGTCTGGCTAACAGCTGTCATCATTGAAAGCTGTTAATGGCATGAACACATTTATTTCAGTCTCAGTCTTATACACTCAGTCTCCTTAAAAAAAGGCTGCTAAGGAGACTATTATACACATCACTGCTATATTTGAGCGAGAGTCTTGTGAATCAAAGACCTTAATTAATCTTCAGATTATTTGGCTTTGTGAAAAATGTTTGAATAAGGTGTTATCTCAGGCAGACAATAAAAAAGGTCACCAGAATCAAAGCCCCTTCATTACCATTTGAGGGTTAAATAATTCTTGGCTTCAAAAATGCTATTTCAGTGGATAAAAACTAGAACAAATCGCAAACTTAAGGCTTCTAGACCTTGAGGACTGTCCTCAGTTGTATCCAATCATAAGTTCATGCTAAGAGGACCATCCACAAGATAGACCAATCAGAACAGCTGACCATCAGAGCATGCAACCATGTCCTGATAAGCTGTGGACTGTCCACACTGTAAGCCAATTGCATTGCGTTTGTCTGGCTAACAGCTGTCATCATTGAAAGCTGTTAATGGCATGAACACATTTATTTCAGTCTCAGTCAGTCTCCTTAAAAAAAGGCTGCTAAGGAGACTATTATACACATCACTGCTATATTTGAGCGAGAGTCTTGTGAATCAAAGACCTTAATTAATCTTCAGATTATTTGGCTTTGTGAAAAATGTTTGAATAAGGTGTTATCTCAGGCAGACAATAAAAAAGGTCACCAGAATCAAAGCCCCTTCATTACCATTTGAGGGTTAAATAATTCTTGGCTTCAAAAATGCTATTTCAGTGGATAAAAACTAGAACAAATCGCAAACTTAAGGCTTCTAGACCTTGAGGACTGTCCTCAGTTGTATCCAATCATAAGTTCATGCTAAGAGGACCATCCACAAGATAGACCAATCAGAACAGCTGACCATCAGAGCGTGCAACCATGTCCTGATAAGCTGTGGACTGTCCACGCTGTGAGCCAATTGTATTGCGTTTGTCTGGCTAACAGCTGTCATCATTGAAAGCTGTTAATGACACGAACACATTTATTTCCGTCTCCTTTGAGCGAGAGTCTTGTGAATCAAAGACCTATTAACATTCAGATTATATGGCTTTGTGAAAAATTTTCAAATAAGGTGTTATCTAAGGCAGACAATAAAAAGATCACCAGAATTATCAAACCCCTTTATTTCCATTTGAGTTTCAAATGTTCTCGGCTTCAAAAAATGCGAGCAAAACGCAATCTAAAATCATAAAATTGTCCCAGCTAGCTCTGGAAGAGAAATATATCTAAGTAAAGCTAGCAATGGCCATAGGAAAAAATAATCATCTAGGGATAGTCCACATGTATTATAGACCTTGAGGACTGTCCCTGGTATTATCCAATCATAAGTTCATACGAAGAGGACCATCCACAAGATACACCAATCAGATAAATGACACATTTATTTCAGTCTCGTTCTTATTTATACAACCAAAAGACGATCGCTACAACTAACATTCCATTGTATTTCAGACTGCCTGGTGTTTGGTAAAATGTCTATGAAAGTTTTCTCTTCAACTTTGCGATTATCACAGTTCACGGCATTGTCGAGGAATAGCCGCGGAAAAACTTTTTGACTTTTAACTTGAAATGCCCTAATTCATATTATATTGATTTTATTAATCCTCTGTTTTTGAGATTTCATGAATTGTTCTACTGGGTGGGAATTGGCTGACTGAAAACTTAAACGTGTATGGAATGACCGACGTAGATGGTAATCAACGGCTATTACATAACACCTCGCACATTTGATGACTATTTGAAAGCATGATTGTTTCTGTTTGAAAATGGCACGATTTGGATTAAATATTTCGCCGAACAACACTGCTATTTTTTTTCGTGTTTATGATGAACTGGAAATTTTTCTAAACTCAACTGATTGTAAAGAAATAAGACTTTCAATTGGTGTAATTACTATTCAACAAGTACCGCAATCAATCTTATCCAGTGACAGGTCTACTACATCGACTACACCGACAGTTAAACCAATAAGATTAAATACACAGAGAGTTAATGTATCCGTTCCACTGTCATGTTTGTCTGACCGTAAATTCGATGTTGTCAAGTGTGTCATGTAAAATAGGATACATATTACCATAACGCAAACATGATTTTTCGACCTTTTACGGTGAATATATTCTTTATCAAGAGTTGATAGAAATATATCTAGTTGACATCTAAACTAAGTTGATCTCGTCAAAAATGACGATCGAGCTCAGTATCTGACACAAGAATTTCTTAAATTCTTTTTTGATTTGATCTGATTACTAAATGGCTGGAAGTGCCTTATGGATAGATCAATGAAGCGACCCACGTGAAAGTTAATAACCATTAGAAAATTTCTACAGAGTCTCAGAATTCTGATTAAAATGTTGGTAACCTGTCCATCGCATAACACGTACTTACAAATTGGAGTCACTTTCGATCTTAAGCTTCGATTGATGTGGTTGCCTTTTGCCTTGGCCGACTGTCAGCAAGCGTAAATCACTCGCACAGTCTGTTGATAAGCACCCTACCAAAAGGTCTTAGGCGCATCAACTTGACCAAGACACTACAAGCAACATACATAATCATCACACGGGTCAAAACAAAGGCATAATGAAACAGAGTGAAGCGATGGCTAATGTGAAACTTATCATATAAATTTTCGCTATTCAGGACATACATTAACTCTTGTATTTACGACTCACCGTTTCCAGTTTTGCCATTCTTCTTGCCGAGATCATGATACACGGACCGTATCCATGATAATCACTGTATCAAACGCTTTGGCGCGCATGGTTGTACTGTTCCCGCCACTTTTTTTGTTTCCGGTGTAATACTATACTTAGACAGCCCTTTGTATGAGAATAGAGTTTCGAATTTTTATTGTAACAGTACTTCTCATCCACTTATTGTCTCATATCAGAATTTCCCGTTAGTTATTTACAGCCATTATATACACTTGTGATCTAGCTTATAAAATTTTTCACAAATATGAGCAGTAAAAATTACAGTTTATCCACTCTTTGACTTTAACCTCATTCTTACCGACGGGGGACTGAAAGAAATCTATTTTTCTTTTAAAATAGTTGTGAGGGAAATTTACAAACTTGAGTTCACTGTCTAGCTGGTCTTACCGTATGAGATTTATGTGACCTTTGTTCAACGTTTATGTAAATCTGTCAAGTACACAGCCTTTCTGTCATCACTTTCCAATTAACCAAACGTCTTGGTCAGAGCGGTTCTCTTTGAAAACAACTACTTGTACACGTTTTGGTACAATATTAAAGTAAGGTTGTACATAGATATCGCGAATCGTTTAGATTCTTTTAAGCAATCACTGCAGAAAACTGTGGCCGTTGTAATCATTCCTTTTGTTCCTACAATTTTGGACTGACTATCGCCCTGAGTTCGCTTCATCAGAGAGTTTACAATAGACAAGTTATTGTACATTGTGTTTCCACCGAAGTGACGAAAAACATACATCCGGCAGTGTGATATTTTTCTGCATTGCTCTTTGAAATCCAAAAAACATTTATTCGAAAATGTTTCCCTTTATTTAGAATCCTGAAGCGCTTTTAGACAGTCAAAAAAAATCGAGCAAAAAAATGAAAAAAATATTAGAACGTCTAGTTATTTGAAGACCACGTCTGGTTTGTCGTGTTTCTAAGTGCCACGCGTTTGGACAGCTCAAGTTCGAATTTTTTGGCTGCCTGGAAGCGTTGTAAGGAATCGTTCTAAATAACCGTACATTTTCGAATAAATGTCCGTGTCCGGCTGCTGGATGTTTAGTCAAGTCGTTCAATGGCATAGTCAAAAGCGCGAAAGGGAAAACAAAACTTTTTTACATGTTTTGTAACATCACGGTTTTCCTTACTGCTCACCGAACTAGTCCCTTGTAAAAAACGAAAATCTGGATAGGAAATACTTATTTTGTTTACATGTTTTCAAGACTGTACCCTGAGTCAGTCTGCTTCGCGGCTCTTTTTTTTTCGATTGATTAATTTTCTTTTTCCTATTGATTAATGTTCTCTTGCTTGTTGATCAGTAATTTTCTGTTCCTTGTAGTGAAATATTCTGACTGAAGTTGAGTGTTTTTTTGTTGAATATGAGCCTCTGTATGTCTTTCTTCCCCTTCTGAACCCTCCCCTCCCAGCTCGATTCTCCAAGGATAGATACTTGAAGTCTGCATCTATTTGTTTCTTTTCCGTTTCTTTGCTGGAGGCTCTCCTTTCCCTTTTTCAGGTCTGCGAACTAGCTTAACCTGTAAATATCAAATGCAGCAGAAATAATGTTCATCACTCAATTAAACAACAATTATCAATTGCAATTTTGAGTGATATCATACCGGTGGACGTTTGACTTCCTTATTCATCAGCTTTTCAATCGCTGCCTCAGCCCTTAGGGTTTCTTCGTCATCGCTTTCGTCTTTGGCATCTTTGGGCTCTGCAAACTGAAGACCATCCAGTTGGAAAGATCTCCCTAAGTCCACCAACTCTTCGTCTGTGATATTATCCATGAGATTTCTCGTTGCTTCTTCTTTCTCAATAAACATCTCCCACCAGGTATGATCTTCCATTGATAGCCTGGATGAGAGATGTCTAATGTAATTTCGCATTTCTGCGGGAGTGGGATTTTTCTTGTTTTCCTGACGAAGAATCGGTGGCTTTCCTTCTGGCTTAAGCTCCATAATGGTAGTTGTTCCCTGCCATTTCTTGTCGTTTGCCCAAAGCCGGTATGCAACCTCAACTTCCCCCTTCTCATTTTTTTTGAACCGGAAAGCGTGGGGTGTGCTGTGATTCGCCAATGTTCCAGTGTATGGACGTAGATATGATTTCATATCGTAGATGTTTTCAACGAACACTGTTGATGGTGCAGGAGTATAACTAGAGTGAATGGTCTCCCGTAAGCTGTCCAGTGTCGTGGCATTCCTTTTTTTCAGTGCAGAAGAAATTTGACTAAACATCTGTTAAAAAGTAAGCACGGTTTTATGATATAGATTCGACAATATCGCAATGAACGTTCGATAATATTAAAGTGGTACTGATATACAGAAAAACTGAAATTGGACGTTAATCCCAACTACTTGAAGGTGCAGACTGAGTAGTTCTTATGGCACAGTATCAGAGGAAATGAGGTAAAGAGATTCGAGCCATTTACCATTTTGTTTGCACCATCTCGTGATATGTGTATATGCTCATCAGTAAATGACGTTTTTTTATGCAATGAACGTTATACGCTATGTTGGTGCATAGAAACTAAAACCGCACTCTGAACCGACATGCCTCCGCAACTGCTAAAAATGTTACTTACTTGGTCTACATCTTCATGCGTATGCCCTACCATAAGATATGAGAGTCTAACCTGTGATTGATAAGATATATTTGATCAGACCTTAAATATATCATATGTTAGTATATATATAACATGTATATACCTTTTTGAAAATGCCAGCCATAACGAGAAAAGCGCAGAATCCAAATACAAATATATTTTTACAATCCCGCCAACAGTTGTCCATCTGCCAATAGAGCACTGGTGGCAGGCTTCCTTCCTATGTATGAATAAAATTATCTGGCTCAAAACCACTATTTAGAGTATTCATGTTGCACCCGTTTTTAGAGTTTTACTCTTCATGGAATGACTGTTACCTTTTTAGCTATAATTCGTAAAACCAGTAACATAATATTGATTGTGGTATTGGCATCTTGTGGCCACCGTATCAGATCAAGGAAACACCAAGAGCGTTTGTGTCCGTGTGACAAAACTCCTGTCACGTGTGTTTTTAGGAAGTTTGCAGATTCACCTTCAAGCTGTTTGATAAATAGTATTCGTTAACAATTGTTTGGCATTGATATTAATGCATTCAAATTTTTCTAGCACACACCTGTTAAGTGACAGATATGCACCATATATATGTTTTATGTATTTATCATACGTATTAATTAAGTAGCTTTGCAATTCGTTACTACTTCAAAATGTTTAACAAGAAATCACGGTCGGAATCTTTTTTGCAGTTAGTTTTTTTGTATCACATTCCTGTCTTACCTTTGATTGAATATAGAAATGTGGGAGGTTGGTTTTCGCCTGGTCCATCCCATCAATGATGATCGAAAGGTAATGTTTGGGATGTCTCTTTGCTTTGTCTTGGTGTTTATAATATTTTTTTCTCTCATAACTGTTTGTGGCAGACAAAAAAGAAGTTGATTTATGAATAACAACCGAGGAATCGCGTAAGACGTACTGCCTATAATTTCATTGCTTATTTCATTTGTTGTTTTTGCTTACGATTGTTGCTTGAGATGAAGCTCTTTCTTCTCTAACCAGTGAATTCGTCTCTTCTGTCCCCGAATTTTAGAAACATGCTCTCTAATTAGGGTACAAACCCCGCACTGTGTGAACTTTTGAACCTTTGGAAAAATGGAAATGCTAAACGATATTATAAGTGAAAATTAATAGACAACACGTTAAACATAATTAATTGCATCCAGCTTTTCAAGTCAAAGACAATATTAATGATATTGAAATAATTGGGTTACCTCCGGTATTGTGACATTAGAAAACTCCTTTGTCCACATTCTGTTGAACTGTGTGTAACTCAACGCCTTTTTACACGAAATATCTCCAGCTTTAAACGACTGTTGATAATTTGCATAAACTTCCTTTTTTGTCAAACACGATGGCAGGTGCTTTTTAACTTCATTTGGCATGCTGTCAGCCATTGAATTGACATATTCCTCAAACCAAAGCATTGACGCAAGGTTTCTGCGAGATTTCAGCTGTCTCCCAACTCTGAAGCTAACAGGACATGTCCTTTCCTTCAGCTCAAAGTCATTTTTGAGATTGAAAAACCTAAAAATAACCATGACCAAAAACGCAATCATTATGCATAAGTGGATATATGCAGTATTGACAGTGGGAAACTGAACTGACATACGTCGAGGGGGGGGGGGAATGATATTCATCCCTTGACCGATTTTTAACTAGCGGCACCAGTTTTCAACTTTGAAGTCGCTAAATTCTATTTTTTTTTTTTTTTTTTTTCATCTGATAACTGGGATATAAAATGAGATTAATTATTCTCACCTCCCATTACTTATTCCGTAGCAGCGCTTCCATGCATTTTGGCATACTTCCTTTCCTTTAATAGTGTAGTTGTAATGGTAATTCCCATCAGCCTTTTGTACTTGATTGAGGAACAGAAAGTCTAATATAAAACCTCGCTGTTCCTCCTCTGATTTCTCCCAGAAGAATTTTAGACAGCTCTCAATTTCTTCACTTTTTAAAATCGTCACAAGACAATTTTTGCTGCAACATTTCGGGTGTTCCGTCAGGAGGATGTTCAGATGTGTGCCACTTGTATATTTTAAAGCTTTCTTGCACACCTTTTGTTTTTTTTTGGGTATTTTCACATTATTAGATATTCCGGCTGATAGGGGCTGTCGGATTCGCTCTGTCTGGCGTGGTTTGTCTTCAGTTTCCTGAAACACGGTTTGGTCATTAGAGAAAAGGACATTGAGAAGGGTCTGTAGCGTGGTCCGAACCGGAAATACCTCTAGAAATCAGTCCAAATTAACCAGAACCTAAACGGCAATTCTTATTCTAGAAAAGTGTATTTTGTAACATGTTTCCCAAATGTCGCGAAAATTCGTCATCCTAACTCCAAAGCAGATTTGACTCATTTGGACATGCACTCATATTTATCCCTCCTAGCCCTACCGCATTACCATCGTAATGCGATCAGGCTCAAGCTTGACAACTAGTGACACCATTATGTCATCAATTTGACCCACGAGGTTCTCAGGGTTTTGCCTTGAGGTTATCAGGTTATGTCTTCGATTTTGCAGTCGTGTGTGAAATAATTTATGAAAGGACAAAAATAGATCTTTGCTTAAAATTTCTTAGTCATTGGTACTTACATTCTCTTTGCCACATCCTCCTCGTAGTCTCAAAACAGGAGGCTGTTGTAGTCTAACTTTCTCACGTTTCTATAGCGATACAGCATTTTTAATCAAAATGATGTTGGAATAATAAAAACATGGTCAGTCACAGTAAAGAGAATTACCTTTGAAGCATTCATCGGTAGTATCGGCTGATTTACAATTCCAAATTTTCTAAGGAAAAGAAAACTAAATACAATCCAACTGGCAACAACGGAGAAAAAAAGACTTAAAGAGAAGTTCATCTTGTCGACTGTACACGCGTATCAAAACTCAATACTACTTGGATCTAGCAATAAACTAACATTCATATTTCCCGCCTTAAAGACATCGCTCCACTTGATTTGCTGTTGATCAGCCTAGTCCACAGCATAAACCAATCAATATCTGCTTGTAATCACATGATTTGTGACGTCAACAATGGATATAGATCAGGGCAGTTCTCAAGAAAGCCCAATCCCAAGCCCGAGCTTTCATGGGGGGGGGGGGGTGCTTATGAACACATATTAACAGGCTTTGCTCTTGCACCACAGGAAATTGTTTTTCCGGAAAAAAATATTTTATATGGCATACACTAATGGTAAGTCATCACGGCCTTGTGATAACACGATAAGAAAATTTCGTCATATCCCTGAATCGCGGTGCGTGTGCCTATACTGCAAGCAATTTCTTTACTTCATTCACACTTTGTTGGTGCTGACAATGTATGGTAGCTACGAATCCTACGTGGAAATTGCTCCTGCTTCTGAAGATGGATACGAAAGAAAATATCAGCCCACTCCTTACAACGCTCCGTCATTTATCAAGACTGTTGAAGACATGAGAGCGAAGCTCTTTGAGCTTCAAGGGGCCGATGGCTCCATAAACGAGCCAACAACCGATCGCACTATCATATCAAAATGGAAAGACAGTAACAAACTGCGATTTGGAAACGTCAATGTGAGTATTGACTGCATGTGAATCACACAGTGAAACAATAAGTTAGTCAAATTTAGCCTTTATTCACCTATATCTAGATATCAAATGATAAACGTTTCCATTCACATAACGAATTAAATCATCTAGTTATAAACTGTGCTCTTTTTGTAGGACCTACGAAGGTATGAAAATGTAGCGATCCTAAGCAGGCGCAGCTTCGAAAAGGTGATGGAGATAGGTCGGAGAGGGCCGGAATTTAACCCAACAACCGGAAATATTTCCCAACATACCTTCAGGTGGATTGCATCTTCCACTATGTCTGATCAGGATATCTATGAAAACCTGTGTAAGCTTCTTTCTAAAGAAACAACTGTAGCTGAGCTGAATAACAAGGTGGTATAGATATGAACAAATTTTACTTTATATATACTGAGATTGACCTATATATTTTACCTCATGTTTTATTTCCGTAATATGGCATTTTGAATCATCGGTTTCTACAGTAATCTAAATTTACAATAATCTTTCTTAAAAATAGGGTAAAAGGCAGAGAGCAAAGTTGTCAAGTAATGAAGAGACGGACGCCAGTGTAGATCACCAGGGATGCCAGGTATTCTTCACACCCCGGGGGAACTCCCTAGAAAAATGGCCGGGTATGCTACAATTGTAGCTCGTCGGAATTTTATTTATAATACCGCTAAAAGAACCCCTAAAACATACCGGAAGTGGTTTCAAAAGGGCGTCGCTGGACAATTTTTGACCCCTAAGAGATACCCGCGATAACAAGAATGAACATTATTATTATGAACACAAAATTGGACGATCGACACTTTTTGTTGTTGTTGTTGTTGCAAATTTGTTCCTGATTTAAGATCACTGGACAACAAGCGATGGGATCTTTGAATACTCTAAAAGAAACCAGGGAATTTCAACATCCTAAAAGATACCAAATCGCTGTTTTAACCCTAAGAGGTACGACGAGCATCAGTATTCAATATGCATCAATATTTTTTTCCTGTTTGTAATTCAGCTTGAAATCGAAAGATGGCGAAGGGATTTCATTAGGCAGCAAGACACGAATTCCCACTTAAAGAAGAGCAGCAACGAGGTGTTTTTTCATATGTAGTGTTCTGATTGTTTGTGAATTAGCATAAAACAGCATGTTTCACGGATAGAGAGATCGTACTTTATAAACCGTATGTACAATATAAAAACACTATTAAATGAAAGAATTTGCAAACTAACACTTCGTAGCACGCTCTAAAACTCAAGTTTTCTTAGTTCTTTATCAACTACATCCAACTTTAATTTGAATGAAAATCGCTCTCGATCCGTGAAATAGTTGTAATACTAAATTGTGCAATTTTATGAAAATCCGATTGTTTTTCGTTCTTTGATCAGCACAATTTTGTATTATTTAATTATTTGTATTTCACGGATATAGAATGATGGCACTCCAAAGCGTGAAACAAAATCTAATAGTCAGTCTCTAATAGTCTAGAGTGGTTTCACTTAACCCGTGAAACAAAATCTAATAGTCAGTGCGTAATAGTCAGATGGATACAAAATAAAACAATAGAAATAAGGTCTACAAGTGTCTATTAGTCTATTATCTATTTTACGGGTTAAGTGAAACCACTCTAATCAAAACAAAAGAAAATTGTCTACGGGTTAAGCTAGTGCCATCACTGTGTTGAATGCACTCAAAAACAGATTTAGAACAATAGAGACTTTGTACATTTGCATGGTTTAAAAGCGATCATTTTATATAGTGTTTTCACTCAAGCAAGTATTTATGTGTGTCACTTTTATATAGCTGAAGAACAATCTTGCTACATTAAGGAAAGACCACGACCATATGAATGTTAAACATAAGCAGCTCAAGGAAAAAGCTGAACAGGCAAGAATTTTTTTTCTAATGACTCCATGTCCTGGACCGTTATGTATAATATTATAAACGTATTCATTCACTCTTTTCATTGGACAGCTGCAAAGTGAAAGAAATGAGCTGCGCTCTATTATAGACATGCTCAAGGAAAGGGAATACGAAGAAAGAATTACAAGTGAAAAGGTATCGCACAAAGATTGTCGTTTATTAGTAAACTCTAACAAATCGCAACATGCATCCCGTCAATTTATTTTCCATTATTGTTTTGTCACAAAAAATCAGTCAGTGATAAGTGTGCATCTGTTTCATAGAGAATCAAATGTCTGGAAGAAGAAGTACAATCCCTCAAAAAAGAATTCTTTGCAAATAATTCCTTGGTGAGTCAATTTCCATCAATGATAATCTCTTGTGGTAGCTCAACCTTTCTGACGTCTATTGTTATGCTTTTGAAGGATATCACCGACATAGACAATACTAACAGTGAACAAGAACAGAAAACGGAGGTATTTGTAAAGTTCAGCCGATTTCAATTTTGAAATGGTATCATTGACAGTATTTTATTTATCCGTGTTTGGAATCTGTGGAAACAGGGTGAACGGTATTTACGCTACCTTGTCCATCACTATGAAAATGAGGGAACAATTTGCCTGTAAAGTTGACTGATAATCAAGATCGAAAGGCTTGGTTCGTCCGCGTTTTTTCCGTGCCTAATTTGATGATCTTTCAACATGTACTTTATGTGAAAGTTGCAATTACTCCGACATTATCTGCAGGAAACAAAAGTGCAAAAAGGTGAAGCACATGCTTTGGAAGAGGTGGTCACTACAGCCCAAAGTATTGTCAGAACAACGGAGCAGGTACGTGTTTTAGAGCAAAATAGAGCCATAAAAGAAGAAAAGGCAATAGAGTAAACTCTTTACAAAATTCGCTCTATAGTGTACCTCAATATAACAAATTAAACGCCCCGCTTTATCCATATTGATAGATAACTTTGTCATCTGGTCATTCTCTTATAATGAATGAGGTCGACGAGCTGTCAATGAATACTACAACAGGATCAATCAGTGAGAGCCAGATTAAGGTTAGGATAAAATGACCATCACTACATGTTTCGCTGTTTCGGGCCTTTTCAGTATGCTGGATAAATCATACATTGTTTATTACCTTTGTTCTCGCAGAGTAGTTTGCTTGTCCAATGAATTGCTGCAATAGTGTCAAATATATGGAGGGAGGTGTTTGCCTAATCGCTATGTACTTTTGTTATTTAAACAGGATTCTTCAACTCCAGATAAAAATGAAGCAGTAGCGAAAAAAGCGGAAGGTACAGAAATCTTCGGAGATCAGGTGAGACATGTGTCGAGCAAAGCTTTTTGTAATTAGGTGTTTGGTGACTACTGTAAATGATATAGTGCTTAGACTTAGCAAAATCATAAATGTTGTCTCTTATTTGTCTCTCTCTTCAAAGACAATTGAGCAAATTGAGCAAAACTCAAAAACGAAGGTTAAACGTTCCCGGCTTGCTCAACCAACCACATGTACATCGATCGTAAGTCATCTACTTATTAATATTCTATTTTGAAGTTGAATAATCTCTCCATTCACTGCTGACAACAAACTGTCTACTTTGCAGGATAAGCTTTTAACGCCTGCGAAAAAAAGAGCACCAAATGTAGAGGTATAAATTAAAAAGTGAAACCAACAGTTACTAATTGAACTTATAATGTATCTATTTCTTGCACCGACAGACTGGTTTCATAGCAGTTGGTTATACCGCGGCAAAACCGAAACCTCCTGCTTTTTATCTTGGCAAACCTGACACAAAGAGGAATGATGGTATCCTCGTAGTCAGATTCCTGGAAAAGATAAAAGGAGAGAAGGCCTATAAATGGCCAAAGAGCGCAGTGGTGGAAGAGGTTTTTATGCACCAGGTTTTTGCCGAAAATCTTAAAGCAACAGTTGAAGAAGACGGCAGTTTCACGTTTGACATAAACGTGGAACAGGAATTCCAGGACTGCCTTGAAAAACTTGCCGTTCTGGAACGAAATTCAAAGGTACATTTATCAAAAAGGGATTGAAATAGATATTAATGCCATCAGTCAGTAGAGAAAAGAACGTTATTAACTACAACAAAACTTACAGACGTTGTATCCTACAGGTAGAGGCAGTTTGGCAGGATACCAGTGCACCTTATCAAAAGATTGGTAGGGTGTGCTGGAAAGATTTTAAGACCTTACAACTTGAAATGCCCACTACACACCAGGTGCTTATGACAGACGTGATGGGAAGCACAAAGTGGGAAGTAGGCTATGTTAACGATGAGGTAGGTCAATGATTTTCTTATAAGCGAAAGGACTGACTACGAGTACTATGGACTAGTTGAATTTAATTATTTCTGCATTGTCGGATAAAGATTCTCCTCACATTTTCGATATGACCACTGCGTTTTTAAACCGAAGTGTACCTTTTATTTTAGAAAACCATAGCCAGAAACGCTAGATCAGGCATCACTCATTAAAGAATGTTTTAGGTTTAGTATGAATGCGATTACAAAAACAAGTTGACGGCTAGCAAAAAAAAGTCAAATGTCAGCTGCTCAAGCAAAAGATGCATTTTGCAACTTGAAATGCAAATCAATAGCAGTAGTCTCATAAACTTTCCCTCATTTTTGCAGATCATCGATGAATATATTTGCTTGCTAAAGAAAAGTGCAAATAAAATGGTAAGTACATGTAAGTCTCTCAGTACTGCAACTTTGAACAATCGAGAATACAATTAAAATAATAACCTTTGACATTGTAGGGAAGAAAAATAATAACAGCAAACTCAAAATTTTATTCATTAATATGCAAGGGAAAACCTTGGAACAGAAAGGTAAGAGCAAATCTTACCCTAACACAATAATGTTAAACAAGATAGCAATTATGTTCTTATATTCTTTAACAGGTTGATCTTTCAAAGTTTGAAAAACTAATTTTTCCAAGCCAGTTTATCCCAAACCACTGGAGTCTTGGGGTCAGTAACGTAGTAACGTTATTTAATTCAATTCATTGCATTCATAGCTTCACATCGTGGATGATCACGCTTGGTCATACATTCAGGTAGACGGCTTGATAGTGGGCAGGAGTCCTTAGCTAGAGGTTCAGTACACTGAAATTTTGTTTCCAAATTAATGAAAGGATCGCTTTTTGGAAATCTCATGCCCAGTTGCTTACGATGGTGTCTACCTGTCTTGTCGGGATCTGACTGTCTCATTAGAAACTATATTGTTGATTATTGCTGTTGTAATCATAGACAGTTTTTGAAAAAAATGAACAATCGATTCATTGCAGACTACTGTATGAAGTCATGTATTTCACTTTCAATAGGTTGTTGACCTCGTCAAAGGTACAATCGCAATTGTGGACCCCCTTGGAAAGAAGTGTAAAGCACCCTATGAACATATAAAGTATGAAATTATAGGCTCCTAGCTTAGGTCATATTTTGTTTGTTTGTCATTCTAAGGGAAGGTGGGTGTTTCCTTAAGTTTGGGGCTGCACGGTCGCCCGACTAGTGAGCTTTTATTTCAAGACAGAGGGACTCTTTTATGATTTACATACTGATATACATTTTGTGATTGTATACAGGAAGTTCCTTTTGGAGAAAAAAATAATAAAAGAGTGGAAACTCGAGCAGATTACACACCCACTTCAGCACGATGCAGTAAGCTGCGGAGTATATGTTCTGAAGGTAAAAGAGATTTCTGACTTGATGTGCATTGGACGTCCATCAATCTGACCTGTGCCCTTCCTTTTATCTTTTCTATTGCTCTTGTATTGCCATAACCGATTGTATAACTATTGTATAACCGATCATACCATATCTTCTCCATGACAGATAGCAGAAATTATTATGCTTCTTTCTGGAGAAATTGATTTCAACAAGGTATTACATGTCTTTTTTCTTTTCTTAATTTTTCTTTTCTTTTCTTTTCTTTTCTTTTCTTTCTTTCTTTCTTTCTTTGATTGATTGATTGATTGAGTGAGTGAGTGATTGATTGGTGTTTTGTGTGTGTGTGTGTGCGTGTGTGTGTGTGTGGTTTTTTTTTGGGGGGGGGGGGATAAAAGGGAAGGAACGATACCATAAAAGTGGTTTAGTTCTTTGACGACCATTGAACATATTGTGTTTTCTTCACAGGACGATATAGATGAATATCGCTACATCATTGCAGAGCGAATAATGCAGGGCCAATAAATATATAGAACCTACTTGTAGCGAAAAAAACACTAACTTTTAGTCAGAATGTTTCACTAAAAGCAAAAAGAAAGTTTATCGATAGAAAAATGTATCCTGAGTACTAGATGTATTTTTTCCACTGAAACGATCGAATTGATATGAACGAACCAGACTGACTCAGGGTACAGTCTTGAAAACATGTAAAAAAAACAAGTACTTCCTATCCCGATTTTCGTTTTTTACAAGGGACTAGTTCAGTGAGCAGTAGAGAAAACTGTGATGTTACAAAAGTTTTGTTTTCCCTTATGCGCTTTTGACCATGGACGAAGTGACTAAACGTCCAGCGTTCTTCAAATATCTAAACGTCCGGCAGTGCGATACATTTTTACCTTTCTCTTCGAAATCCAAAAAATAAAACTTATTCGAAAATGTACGGTTATTTAGAACGATATTCCTTAAAGCGCTTCCAGGCAGCCAAAAAATTTGAACTTGAGCCGTCCTAGTCTGCATAGCGGCCACTAGCCGTCCAAGCGCGTGGCACTTAGAAACACAACAAACCAGACGTGGTCTTCAAATAACTAGACGTTCTAATATTTTTTTCATTTTTTTGCTCGATTTTTTTTGACTGTCTAAAAGCGCTTCAGGATTCTAAATAAAGGGAAACATTTTCGAATAAATGTTTTTTTGGATTTCAAAGAGCAATGCAGAAAAATATCACACTGCCGGATGTATGTTTTTCGTCACTTCGGTGGAAACACAATGTACAATAACTTGTCTATTGTAAACTCTCTGATGAAGCGAACTCAGGGCGATAGTCAGTCCAAAATTGTAGGAACAAAAGGAATGATTACAACGGCCACAGTTTTCTGCAGTGATTGCTTAAAAGAATCTAAACGATTCGCGATATCTATGTACAACCTTACTTTAATATTGTACCAAAATGTGTACAAGTAGTTGTTTTCAAAGAGAACCGCTCTGACCAAGACGTTTGGTTAATTGGAAAGTGATGACAGAAAGGCTGTGTACTTGACAGATTTACATAAACGTTGAACAAAGGTCACATAAATCTCATACGGTAAGACCAGCTAGACAGTGAACTCAAGTTTGTAAATTTCCCTCACAACTATTTTAAAAGAAAAATAGATTTCTTTCAGTCCCCCGTCGGTAAGAATGAGGTTAAAGTCAAAGAGTGGATAAACTGTAATTTTTACTGCTCATATTTGTGAAAAATTTTATAAGCTAGATCACAAGTGTATATAATGGCTGTAAATAACTAACGGGAAATTCTGATATGAGACAATAAGTGGATGAGAAGTACTGTTACAATAAAAATTCGAAACTCTATTCTCATACAAAGGGCTGTCTAAGTATAGTATTACACCGGAAACAAAAAAAGTGGCGGGAACAGTACAACCATGCGCGCCAAAGCGTTTGATACAGTGATTATCATGGATACGGTCCGTGTATCGTGATCTCGGCAAGAAGAATGGCAAAACTGGAAACGGTGAGTCGTAAATACAAGAGTTAATGTATGTCCTGAATAGCGAAAATTTATATGATAAGTTTCACATTAGCCATCGCTTCACTCTGTTTCATTATGCCTTTGTTTTGACCCGTGTGATGATTATGTATGTTGCTTGTAGTGTCTTGGTCAAGTTGATGCGCCTAAGACCTTTTGGTAGGGTGCTTATCAACAGACTGTGCGAGTGATTTACGCTTGCTGACAGTCGGCCAAGGCAAAAGGCAACCACATCAATCGAAGCTTAAGATCGAAAGTGACTCCAATTTGTAAGTACGTGTTATGCGATGGACAGGTTACCAACATTTTAATCAGAATTCTGAGACTCTGTAGAAATTTTCTAATGGTTATTAACTTTCACGTGGGTCGCTTCATTGATCTATCCATAAGGCACTTCCAGCCATTTAGTAATCAGATCAAATCAAAAAAGAATTTAAGAAATTCTTGTGTCAGATACTGAGCTCGATCGTCATTTTTGACGAGATCAACTTAGTTTAGATGTCAACTAGATATATTTCTATCAACTCTTGATAAAGAATATATTCACCGTAAAAGGTCGAAAAATCATGTTTGCGTTATGGTAATATGTATCCTATTTTACATGACACACTTGACAACATCGAATTTACGGTCAGACAAACATGACAGTGGAACGGATACATTAACTCTCTGTGTATTTAATCTTATTGGTTTAACTGTCGGTGTAGTCGATGTAGTAGACCTGTCACTGGATAAGATTGATTGCGGTACTTGTTGAATAGTAATTACACCAATTGAAAGTCTTATTTCTTTACAATCAGTTGAGTTTAGAACAATTTCCAGTTCATCATAAACACGAAAAAAAATAGCAGTGTTGTTCGGCGAAATATTTAATCCAAATCGTGCCATTTTCAAACAGAAACAATCATGCTTTCAAATAGTCATCAAATTTGCGAGGTGTTATGTAATAGCCGTTGATTACCATCTACGTCGGTCATTCCATACACGTTTAAGTTTTCAGTCAGCCAATTCCCACCCAGTAGAACAATTCATGAAATCTCAAAAACAGAGGATTAATAAAATCAATATAATATGAATTAGGGCATTTCAAGTTAAAAGTCAAAAAGTTTTTCCGCGGCTATTCCTCGACAATGCCGCGAACTGTGATAATCGCAAAGTTGAAGAGAAAACTTTCATAGACATTTTACCAAACACCAGGCAGTCTGAAATACAATGGAATGTTAGTTGTAGCGATCGTCTTTTGGTTGTATAAATAAGAACGAGACTGAAATAAATGTGTTCTCTCATTAACAACTTATATAACGAGGACAGTCCGCCGTTTATCAGGTCACGCTCTGAAGAACATTTATCTGATTGGTGTATCTTGTGGATGGTCCTCTTCGTATGAACTTATGATTGGATAATACCAGGGACAGTCCTCAAGGTCTATAATACATGTGGACTATCCCTAGATGATTATTTTTTCCTATGGCCATTGCTAGCTTTACTTAGATATATTTCTCTTCCAGAGCTAGCTGGGACAATTTTATGATTTTAGATTGCGTTTTGCTCGCATTTTTTGAAGCCGAGAACATTTGAAACTCAAATGGAAATAAAGGGGTTTGATAATTCTGGTGATCTTTTTATTGTCTGCCTTAGATAACACCTTATTTGAAAATTTTTCACAAAGCCATATAATCTGAATGTTTAGGTCTTTGATTCACAAGACTCTCGCTCAAAGGAGACGGAAATAAATGTGTTTGTGTCATTAACAGCTTTCAATGATGACAGCTGTTAGCCAGACAAACGCAATGCAATTGGCTTACAGCGTGGACAGTCCACAGCTTATCAGGACATGGTTTCACGCTCTGATGGTCAGCTGTTCTCTTAGCATGAACTTATGATTGGATACAACTGAGGACAGTCCTCAAGGTCTAAAAGCCTTAAGTTAAAACCTCCTCTCATTGGTCTAGCTTGAGGACTAGCCCCAGACAAGGGTCAGACATGATGAGTTTTCCACTTTAAAATGGAATTTTCCATTTTAAAATGGCAGACTGTTATATGTAACTTAATGAATAATGCCTCATCTACACGAGCACATTTTCCCTGATTATAATTATTAACAATTATTGTTCTTCCTTGACGGTGAAAAGTGCTTGTGTACTGCATACTGTAGCTTGAACTTGGACTATAATTCAACATCGTATATATACTTACATTAGCTGGTATGTCACTTTTATGTCCTTTATAGAGAGTTGTTGAACATGGAGAATCAACAGAGGTAGAGACTGATGAAGAGCAAGCAGAAGAAAATCATATAGAAGCAGAAGCCTCCCTTGAGACAGAAAGTGAAGGGGAATGTGAGGAAGAAAATGATGACTCAGAGTGGACATATGCATCAATGGAAGAAAGTACTGAATTTGAGAGCAACAGTGAAGATGATGAAACTCCATACAATGAATAAAGGTATAATCACTGATCCAAAGAGCAGTCAATATTCCATCCACTGCTGCTGGAAGACAAAGAGAATTGGAAACAGTACGTAATGTGCTCCTAGACAACAACTATCCAGAAAGACTTATCCACCAGTGCAAACAGAGAATAGTAAACGATCAACCGGCATCAGGGGAAGTTCAGCATCAGAACAAACAAAACACCAATGACAAAGGAATGGTTGTTCTGCCATACATCAAAGAAACATCAGAAAGATTGGCAAGAATTTTATGCAAACATGGACTAAGGGTAGCGTTTAAACCATTAAACAAGATCAATATGTTGTTCCCACGTCACCAGAAACGTTCAGAAATCCAATCACGTACAGGAGTTGTTTATAAAATGATTTTGTCTACTATGGACAAACGGAGAGATCACTGAAAACGAGACTTGCAGAACATAAAAGATCGGTTTGCAACAATGTACGAACGTCGAAGGTAGCCCAACATGCCAACGAAACTGGGCATACCTTTGACTTCGACAATGCGAGCATTGTTGACACAGAAGCCAAATACCACCAACGACTGTTCCTAGAAGCCTAGCATTCCAACTTGGACGCCAATGCTGGCAACGGCCGAATGACTCTTCCCGAACTATATAGAACGCTACAGGGCACGAGCGCAAGCTCGGACTGATGTTTTGTCTTTCAATTGGCGTCCTCGCGCAACTAACGGTTAACTGATGAAGACTCGATTGAGAGTCGAAACGTCTTAATTATGTAAAACAAAAAAGTCAGATGAAAACATAGTTATTTCAAATTAGTTAAGGTATTACAAGTACAGATTGAATTATAGTGATTCAGAAGTGAATATGAAAAAGTTACACTCGAAACATCAGTTATCAGTACTTTGTGTTAATGTCCATCCCACATTGTAACTTACGCTAGTTGTTGATGATAAAGTCTCTGGCACATTTGTATTATGGTCCTCAGATATGTCTTGAATCAACACAATGTATTCATAGTAACAAGTCATTGAGTTATACTGTAGCCCCAGCAGCCCAACCCTGGATCTTTTTTGCAAACCCTGAAACAATATTGTGCATCAAAAATTTAGCATTTTTTACGATGTTTTTTTTTTTCTGTTTTCAGAGTAAATCCAGATCTACCAGAGTATGATCAACCAAAGTTTATTGTGTTTTACTGGAAGCTTATCAGCCTATTCACCATGTTTTGCTTTAAATGTAAGGAAGCCAACCCAACTGTCACTAAAAAGACAATGGGGACAATGGTGCCTGTAACACAACATTGTCTCAAGTGTCACCAAGAGTATAAATGGAAATCCCAGCCTCTGTTAGGTGGACGGATACCATTTGGAAATATTTTACTCAGTTTTGGCATATTGATGGCTGGAGCCTCTATAAGCAAAACACTACTGATATTCCGCCACATGGGTCTCTGTGTTCACTCAGCCAGAGCATACTTCAGACACCAAAGAAATTATTTATTCCCATTAGTCCTTCACCATTGGGAGAACTACCGAGACAAGCTAGTGACATCATTGAAAAGGATGAAAGAAACTGTATGGTCTGGAGATGGCTTTCCTGGGATGCCCAGACAAGTTGTTTGGAAGGGTTCCATGCCACATTAAACCACTGGCATTCCAAAATGATTTGTTTTTCATGGTTAGGGACATTTTGCAGGTATTTTATTGAATTGAGTTTTCTCATTCTGATATTCTTAGGGACAGGTCAATAATTAGCAGGAGGGGGAGAGCTGGTGCAAATGGGGGAGGGAGGGGGGGGTCATTATTTTTCATGCAGGCTAAAAGGGAAGGCCAGAAAGAATTGTGCAAGTCTTAAGTGGAGGGCCAAACGTTTTTTTTGCATAAAATCAGGTCAAAAGAATTGTAAAAAAATTAATGATCCTGTCACTGAATCAAGCTAATATTAAAAAGCTCCAAACAGAAAGTTAATAAATTTGTTTTTTTTTTCTTCTTAGAATATGATCACACTCACTCGCCCAATCAGCGCTTAGTATTTAGGTGCTCTATTTTCCATAGAGTAACTAAAGGTGTCCAGTGGTTAGGGCTTAGAAGCACAGAAATAAATTGTGGGGTAAAGAAAACAAGTACACAGTCAGTGAGTTTCTATAACTAATTAGTAATCTCTATATACAGCATACTAATAATGTCTTTCAATTTGCTTTATTCGAAGGATTGGTATGCTCTATATAGAGAATACTGATTAGTTATAGAAACTCGCTGGCGGTACTGTTTTCTTTATACAACAATTTCCCTACTGCCACTATTTGACATCTTTAGCAACACACAGAGCATCAAAATACCAAGCACTGATAAGCCTCCAATTATTGACCTGTCCCTTACTTCAAAATGCCTTGTTACAGTGTATATTAAACAAATCAATTGCAGTTAAAAAGCTGCTGCTATAAAGATAAAATAATATTTTCTTGACCCCATTTCAAACATTAAATAATGCCAGTTTTTTCTCACCCATATTTTCTTTCACATGTTGAGGTAAAACATTTATTTACTGTTTATTGCTTTTTGCTGTTATCTAGGCATGCTTTGGCAAGCCTCCATTTCAATGAAAACCTCCAGAGAGAACCACGGGTTTCCAAAACTGGTGTAACATATGTAAAAGTGTCTTACCCGAAGTATAAAATAGGTGACAAAGTTGTTCGTGATATCAAGGTTGCCCCATCTTATGGTAAGTAAATAATAAATTATTGTACAGAATGACTTCAAGTATCTTTTATTGCAATTGAGAAAAAAGAACGGAAAAAAAGAAAAGAAAAAAGTCAAAAGAAAATAGTTGACATCTATATGACAACACAGCATAATATATTTCGGTGTGAAAATATGTCCTGCAGGTTATGTCTCAGAAATGAGAGAGCAACTATTTGCCCTGAAAAAGCACCACTGGATAAAGATATTTGAAAAATACTCTGCCAAAGCCCCAAAGTCAGTAACATCCCAGTTTCAAGACAGGGTTAGTAAATTGGAGGCAGTGAAAGTCCATGAAAAGAGAAAACAGACTACTACCCAACTATACCCAGCAGGTAAAATATATAACTTTCTCGTCTTCTCAGATAAGGACATTAAACTAAAGGCCCTCTCTCTCTCTCTCTCTCTCTCTCTCTCTCTCTCTCTCTCTCTCTCTCTCTCTAGACGAAAAGTGTGGCACTTTCGTAACTTTGTCTCTCTCTTTACTAAATGCTAAATATCTCAATATTAAACCAAAAGAAACGTTAAAAATCTTAATATTCAGGTGCATAGAAACTCAAAGAAGATATCCTGAAAAAGGTTTTTGATTTGAATCATTTTCAGCCGAGATATATTCATTTTTGTGAGCGAGAAGTTACAGGAGTGCCATTTGGCGGGGTAAGAGCCAAAATAAAAGGGTAAAAGCTGAGATTGTGCCATTATGCGGATAGATAGACCCTTATAACCCTCCATATCATTCACTCGCTTACCCTCTCAAACTGAATCAGCAATATTTTGAGTTTTTGAGAAAGCACTCTCTCAAAGGTAGGAGTTTTCATAGCTAGTGCACATTATTACGATTCCAAATTAGCTAAAAAAATTCAATCTCAAAGTTTGATGCCTAATAATTTTATTTCTATTTAGTATAGCAAGGTGGGTACATTACTGTTTTATATATATTCAAAAGATCAAATCTGTAGTTTAAAAATTTCCAAAGATAGAAGGGATTTTGTAGGTGTTGTCGAAATTTTTCTTTAAGTTACACGAGTGCCACTTTTTGTCCAGTTTTACAAGAATTTCAACGCAAAGAGAATGGGGCAAGAAATTTCTAAAACTTAATAAAATTTCACATGCAGAATTTGGATAATCTCTTCTCTGTGTGATAGTATTTTTCAGCTTTACCCTCATTTTTTAATTGAGATACAAGTCATTTTTTAAACCATCTACTTCAGACATTTCACCATTATGTTCAGATTGCCATACCGCGTTTTTATGAAGATATTCTCAACCAGACTTCAGTTGGATTAATATCACACGCTCTGCAGTACTCCATATATAATAATCAAACTTACCAAAATAACAATTAGTGAATAATTGTAAGAAAATATGTCAAAAATTGTAATTGGTCGAGAAATACAAGTCTTATACACTTTTTCGCGTGCGTAATTTCAGTTTTTTGCTTATCATATGTCGCAGGCTAGTTGATAACTTGCAAAAAATACCTTTGATAATATGATCTTTAGCTTTGTGTTTCAATACTGAGACGGAGTTTGCTAGCTGTAAAATTAAGTAAAGCAATGCTATATATTTCATGAGGAGGAGTCGGAGGAGTCGGTGTGGCCGAAGGGCAAGTGTACTACAATACGCCTGTACACATACAGGATTATCAGCGTCAAGCATTACCTGTGCAGTCAATGGTTTACGAAACGACAGCAAATGTGAAAAACCTTTTTTGCCTCAAATATTAGTCATATTTCTCCAATGGTTTGCGTTTCTTTTTGCTGTCTTACATGTAGTGGTTGTTTGTTAACTCAGACGCTGTCAGTGCATCACGCAACCAGGTCCCAACTTATGTATTGTAAACTTGGAATCATAAGAAACTGACTTGGCCATGTTCATATTCGAGATTGGAAGAGTCTTTCATCTTCGCGTTTTTGTTTTCTTTGTGTTTTTTTTTTTAGTTTTGCTCAGAAAAAATAGGCCTGAAAAAGATAAGAATACACGAATCCAGGCGTTAAGTTACGGCTAACTCCTAGACTTTCAACAAGGCCGCGCCTTTTTCTTATAACTTTAATAACGGCAATCTCTAATATCCGCTAAATTAATAACATCATGCAAGATAGCACTTGAGTTAGTGCTTTAGGATAATGGAGCAGATTTCATACAAGTTTGGAACGGACTGAACGGTGCTGTGACCGTGTCAGTGCCGTGTTGTCTATCAAAGCATTCGAAACCATGCCGTAGCCGTGTGGTAACGTTTACACAGTCATACAAAATCTGCTCTAATGATACTTGCCTTTTAATGAGATGACTCCGATTTTAAACAAGAGCTAATGTCCGTTATGTTTCTATAGCTCCGTTTGTAATGTGTCACATAATGTATTACACGACGTAACATCAAACCTTGCATATGCATGTCAGATTTTTCACAAATGACGATTGGTTGCCTATTTTTATCATATATGGAAACAGTGCGCGCGCGATAGTCTAGTTCGATGCCTATCGATTTCTTATTTGAGTTAATTAATTTTACGCGCGCGGATGGTTTCCGACAGGCTCAATTAATACCCTATTCACATTAACAAGTTCAACATGTTTAAAAGCGGTTTAACTAAACTAAGCTAAAGATTAGAAGTCAGTTTTAAAGGGATTTAACTAAACATAGTTAAACATTAGTTGCTCATACCTTGCGCAACCCAAAACTAAGCAAGGTAAAACCCTATTTGATTAATTATGAGTAGTTCTACAAAGAACAGAAGCGAGAGGGCCAAGCCTTATAATAGGCCTTACTCATCTGGGCAAAGAAGAAATTATTACCAGAACAATACTTTTTTAAGGAAAGAGGGGAGGGGAAGTTACCCTCCCAGGTCCAACCACAGCCTGAATGGCAAGAAAAAGTTCACAAAGAACTAGAATTATTAAAATCTCAGGTAAATACCTTTGAGACATATGTAAATTGCAAATTATTGCCTTATCTTAATTATAAAGTCAATATATTTAGAGGGGGCCAACTCTCTCTTTTTATTCAACAATGGAAGAAGATAACATCTGATGCAAATATTCTTAGCATTATATCTGGGGATGAACTCGATTTCATTTCAGATCCACCTCTACAATCCTCATATCCACCAAATTCTATTTGCAAGGATCATAAGTTATTAGTTGAAGAGGAAATTTTACAGCTTTGTGCTAAGAACATCATAGTGCCCTGTACACATGAAGTAGGAGAATTCATTTCACCTATATTTACGGTCCCCAAAAAAGAGGGGAAAATAAGGTTGATTCTCAACCTTAAAAAGCTGAATGCTTATATAAATAATTCTCATTTTAAGATGGAGTCAATTTATACCATTTTGAGATTGGTCACTAGGAATTGTTGGATGGCATCATTAGACCTAAAGGATGCCTATTATAGTGTAAGAATAAGCCCCACTTCTCAGAAGTACTTAAAGTTTTATTATAATGGTCAACTTTACAAATACACTGTTTTTCCGAATGGGCTGTGTACATGTCCTAGGCAGTTTACTAAGATGATGAAACCACCCTTATCCCATTTAAGACTTCAGGGACATATTATTTCAGGATACATAGATGACTTATATCTTCAAGGAAGTTCATATAATAAATGTGTCTCAGGGGTTGTGGACTGCATTAATATGCTAGATAATCTTGGATTAGTCATACACCCTGATAAGTCATTCCCAGTTCCAAAACAACAGATTGTTTATTTAGGTTTTGAGATTGATTCTGTCTGCATGAATGTTCGTTTGACTAGTGAGAAAAAGGACAAGATAAAACGTTTAGTGTCTCACGCCTTGGACAATGCATCCGCAATAAGCATAAGAGAAGTAGCCAAAGTAATTGGATGTTTCGTATCGAGCTTCCCAGGTGTTAAGTATGGTCAATTATTCTATAGGAACCTTGAAAGTGATAAGGTTTTGGCACTAAAAGAGTCAAAGGGCAATTTTGACAAATTAATGTCCATCTCGCAGAAAGCCATAGATGAATTAAAATGGTGGTCTGTCAATTTAACCCCAAGTTTCAATGATATACATCCTCCTGCAATAGACATAACCCTATATTCTGATGCCTCACTTCAAGGATGGGGAGCAGTGATGAATGACGTATCAACAGGGGGGAGGTGGTCATTTGAGGAAAGCCAAAACCACATTAACTATCTAGAATTAATGGCAGCCTATTTTGCTATTAAAACTTTTAAAGATCACCTAATTGGGAAGCACGTTAAGTTAATGATTGACAATAGTTCAGCTGTAGCTATGATTAATAATATGGGCACATGCCATAGCAGTATTTGCAATAGTATTGTTTTTAAAATTTGGAAATTCAGCATCTCACATAATATTAAATGGATGACTGCTGCTCATATCCCCGGGTCTGAAAACATTGTAGCAGATAGTGAATCACGAAATTTCCATTCTCAAGATACCGAGTGGATGCTAAATCCTGCAAAGCTAAAACAGGCCCTCAAAGCTCTTAGAATAACACCTACAATCGATTTATTTGCATCCAGACTAAACAACCAGATGCCTGTATATTGTTCATATAAACCAGACCCGGGAGCTTCCTTTATTGACGCTTTCACTATCTCATGGTCTAACGAGTGTTTTTATTGTTTCCCGCCTTTTAGCTGTCTTCCTCAAGTAATACAAAAGATAATCCAGGATCAAGCAACAGGAGTCATTGTTGCTCCACTATGGTCAACTCAGCCTTGGTACTCCCAGCTTGTAGCACTTCAAATTTCAACACCTGTTATACTTCAGCCAGCAGAGGATCTCCTAACACTGCCAGCCGCTCCCGAGATGGTCCATCCTCTCAGCAAGAAGTTAAGGTTGACTATTTGCATTGTATCAGGGAACAGCTCCAAAGCTTAGATTTTACAGAGCGTTCTATAAATATCATAACCTCCTCATGGAGAAGTGGAACTACAAAACAATATCAGACATATCTCACCAAATGGCTTGAATTTTGCCAAACACAAAACCTCAGTGCTACCTCACCTCCTCTGCCAGCAGTTGTTGATTTTTTGTCCTCGTTGTACGACTCTGGGTTATCTTATAGTTCTGTTAATACAGCGAGAAGTATGTTATCATCCTTTTTGCATTTGAATACAAACTCTGTTACAACAGTTGGACAGTTACCTCTCGTTAAGCGTTTTATGAAGGGCATATTTGAGCTTTATATTATATTATATTAGCAAGGTGGTTTGAATTTGTCTTCTCGGGATAGTCAAATTGGAAAAACTTTTTTATTTATTTATTTAACTAGTTTAGTGGGTGTGAATGCAATGAGATATCCTTAGCAAAATTTAATCTTTCATCACCAAGTTGTTGTGTCATATTAAGAAGATATCACAAGATCACCTAAGACTTGCACCAACAAGTCCAAACTATAAGACGTCAGTAACACATCAAAACTAAGTTCATATTAGATCAACTTTGCAATTGAGTCAGAAACTGCAGATCAATTCTCTATGGAATGATGATAGAGTCGTCCTAAAAATATTTATATGACAAAATGACTGCATACTATGGCACTATAGCAGGTGGGAGAGTATGTATGAAGAGAGAGGTTTATAGGTATCAAGGGGGTCACTTATAGTAGGTCAAAAGAAAAAAGAAAAAGAAAAGAAAAGAAAAGAAAATGACACATTGACAGCTTGAATAGTAATTTCTGTCACTTTCGCCAATGATAGTAATTTGTATGGTACACTTTTGGTACTTCTAAAAACTGGTCTTATAAGATAGAAAAGGCTGTAGCAAAAACATTTTCTAGCAACAAACTTATACCTAGCTTAATATGTTGTGGTTTAATTTTTTCCGTTGGTTTACACTTTTCTGAGCTAGGTTGGTTATGTATGATAATGATTTATAATAATGATTTATTGAAAAACATATCATCGCACCAAAAGCAGGTGATTTACAATATGTGAGAAAAATATATATTGTAGATAAAATAGATAAAAACAATACTATTCAATGAAAGTTCAATACTTCAAACATCTACTTATATACTGTATGTATGGTGGGTAATTTATCTATTCAGGGTAACTTTAGACAATTATTAAATGAAAGAAAGTGTATTATAGAAGTGATATATGAATAAATAGAATATATGAGCCACTGAAAGTTACAAGAGTGCCACTCAAGTTACTAGAGTGCCATTTCATGTTACAAGAGTGCCACCAAAGGTTACAAGAGTGCCACCCTAGGTTACAAGAGTGCCATCCTAAGTTACAAGAGTGCCATTCAAAGTTACCAAAGTGCCACCAAAGGTTACAAGAGTGCCACTAAGGTTACAAGAGTGCCACTTGAAGTTACGAAAGTGCCACTTGAAGTTACGAAAGTGCCACTTGAAGTTACAAAAGTGCCACATTTTCAACTTTGCCTCTAGCTCTCTCTCTCTCTCTCTCTGTCATGGATGTGACATTAAGAACCCACACCATTATTCAGTAAGAGTAAGCCAGTGATGTGGCCTGCTCTAACAGCATGGGGTATAGATTATAATGAGGATTGAGTTCCTCTCTTTTATAACAAAGTTGAACATTACAAAAAAATGAATTTAGCCTCTCATGTCAATTTTGGTATTATAATTGCAGTGAGCAAACAGACTAAAATGCAACAGGCTGAAGAAGCAGCAAAAAAGAAGAAATCTAGGAAAACAGAAGCAGCAGCAAAAAAGAAGAAATCAAGCAATAAAGAAGCAGCCGCAAAAAAGAAAAAAACAAAACAAAAAAGAAATCTAAAAAATAGTAATGGTTGAGTGCAATTAATCATTAACACCCCAAGTAATGTTTGGAAGTGAGTTTAGTAAAGTGGTGTTCACAATTGCCCCCCTAAATAAAGTATTTACAAATATCACATTATTAATCCATGATAGCATGTTTGCACATGGAATATTTTAAGATTGTATTTTAAGAATGTAACACATACAAATGTTATAAGTTGGTTATCTTGATTTTTCTTGCTATATACACTGAGAAGTTATTAAGTGCAATAGAAATTTGAATGATGGATAAAAATGTCACTATTCACAATAAATTTTTATTCTGGCTGAGCAGCAGCATAACCTTTAGTATTATAAGAATGATACTTTGTTCTTATGCTGTGATAAACACAAGCTGGTAAGGGTCTTCGATTGTCCCAGCCCATGAAACCACAAATCCATCTTATCAACCAACAATAGGCAATAGCTCGAACAAACCTGTCACGACATAAAGGGAAATAGTGTAAGATCGTTAAATGCTAAAGTAAAAGTTATGTATATAAAAATACATACTCGTTTTCGCTTGATCCGGTCTGTCGACGGTATCTCAACAAAGGAGCAACTTGTAAAAGTACTGTTTTATTGATCAATGCAGGATAATCTTCATGTTCTGTTATACAGCTGATAGTGTCTATTGATCCATCAAATAAAAGTTTTCCAATTGCATTCGTGATCTCGTGACAGCAGCGATATTCAATAGCGTTTTCTAGTTTTTCATGTTGACATTGTTGACATTTGCACCTACAAAGGAGTGAATGAAAACTTCATGATTTATACGGCCATAAGTTTTGGAATAGATTTGTTTTAAGCTTTTTTTACTCTTAAATACTGTTCTTAAAATTTGAAATATCTGTTATAAAAAGTTATTTCTCCTGGATTCGAAGTAAGAACAGTGAATCAGAAGAGTTTCTTGTTGCTCGTGTACTACATGCATCGGCCGCCGTTACTAGATGTTCTGTATGATCATTGACGACTATATTACTCACCATTCTTGAACTGTTGGAACATTTGGAACATGGATATGTTCAAATCATGAATTTGACATTGACAATGCGAAAATCGTTGACCAATGCCAACAATGGTCTGGTCGTTTATTTCTAGAAGCATGGCATTCCACCAAAAACAAACACTCCATTAATGAACATATCCACGTTCACGGCAGGGCAGTGGCAATATTACAGCACTTTGATCTTTAAAAATCTCACATGCCCACGTAAGAAAGTCCTTATATATGGACATCTATGTCTCAAGCTCAGTTAACGGATTTTCTTTATTAAATCCACAAACAACTAGCAAACACTACTATTTTTGGTCGTAGTTTTAAGTTTGACACCAATAATTTCAATCTTTTCTGACCAGTCACAATTACAAGTGACACGCTTCAATGACACTAACGCTGTTGAGCGACAGCGTTAGAACGTAAACAAAGATTTGAAAAGGATCAGAAATCCCGCTACGTCATTGGTCGATCAACTTATTCCTATTGTATCTAACCAGCCAATCAGGTTCAAGGCTAAGAGTATTTAAGCCGGCCCCGAAAACCTATGAAGTCACTTGATGCTCACACTCCTTGAGCTTAACTAGCCAAAAACGCAACTGACGAAGATAGCTATTACAGTTATCGAAACCGGTCTTGCTACGAAAAAACAGTTCTATTAGGAACTATGGACGAATTGAGCAACACTCAAGCCGCCGACATTCTTGAGAGGATGATAGAGCGTCAGCCAACCATCTCTCCGCTAAAGTCACCAGTCAAAAGATCAGCCATTCTGCTCGACAGTGAGGATGAAATACCATCCAGCCAGCCACCGGCTAAGAAGCCAAAGACCACTGCCACGAACTATAAGCCTGATCTCAACCGACTCACGTACTTGCAAACCAGAAAAGCCAAAGCCACGAAGTCTCTGTCATACCTAAGAGAGTACCACTCCAAAGGCACTGTCCTGTGGGACTCCAGTACCAGTCCCAAGCCGCACCTGAGACAGACAAAAGACTTCCAGAAAGCCATGCGACAAATCTGTGTTGAAGCAGAACAGAAACTTCTAGCCCTCACAACAGGAGCAGAACATCAAGGAGGACTCGCAAGCCATCAACGATGCAAAGAGCCGCCTAAACAACATCAGTGAAAAGCTGTGAAATCAGCAACTAGCAGAACTCGTTCTAGAATTAATAAGAAATCCAAACCAGACACTGTAAAAATGGCCGACCTCCATGCTAAATTTAACGAACTTAAGGCCATGATAGATACCATGAATTCTTGTAAATTAGCTCCTAAGACTGATAATAAATCAAGAGATGAATTGTATCAAAGTGTCTCCTTTACTGACTCCGCGAAGCGAAAGCCGCTCATAATAGCAACTAGAAATACTGCGCGCCTTTTAAGACGCAAAAAAGCAAAGCAAATTGCAAACAAGACTTTATCTAACCAATACACTAAGAACCTCTCTGCAAAAGTCTTGTCCGACAACGAGCTTAGCTTATTATCGAATGGTCTGAAATATATACCAACACCACCAAGACCGGCATCTCACTTTCCTTTATTACGAGATTTCAGAACATTCTCTCGCACTTTACGATTGAATTATCTTTTTGCTAACTCAGAAACTAAAAAACATCCATTCTATGTTAAGTCTACCTGGCAACCACCACCTCAACCATCGGTGGCACTTGAGACTTATCTCGAATTAACCAAGACAGAATTAGCAAATGTTGTTTTCAAACATCAAAATGATAATTTATCTAGCAGTGAGAGAGCAGCTCTAAAGAGTCTCAAAAGTAATAAGGACCTTAACCTGAAAAAAGCCAATAAAGGGACAACCACTGTCATTTACGACACTACTAATAAAATCAAAGAGGGAATGGACCTATTAAACGATCCAAAATTCTACCATCCACTCTCTGAACCAATAGTAGAAGAAACCGCCGCCAAAGTTCGAATTATAGTAAACAAACTACGAACCGACGGCTTTATCGATTCTATGACACATAAATGGTTATCTCAAACTCAGACACCCACAAGAATACCAGAATTCTACACGCTTACCAAAATACACAAGAAAATACCGGTAGGGCGTCCTATAGTTTCTGGCAGTGGAGGACCGACCGAACGTATTTCTAGCTATGTAGATTACCTTCTACAACCTATTGCCAAAAAACAGGAGTCTTACATTAAGGATTCAACAGAATTTATAAACTTTATCGAGAAAACTCCTATTCCGGACTCAGCTATCCTTGCCACACTGGATGTTTGTTCATTATACACAAACATTCCTCAGGAAGAAGGTATTGAAGTAGTTTGTTCACACTATGAACAGCATTATGAGCCAAACTTACCGATCCCTGTAAGTTATTTAAAAGAGCTCATGAGCCTGATTCTGAAAGAAAACTCTTTCAAATTTAACGACAAACACTATCTACAGATACATGGTATAGCAATGGGAACGATGATGGCTGTTACTTTCTCTGTCATTTTTATGGCACAATTTAGAAACAAAGCTGCTATCTAAAAGTCCCTACAAACCCCTCATCTGGAAACGTTTTATCGATGATATTTTCACAGTGTGGACTTTGACCGAAGCAGAGATCACAAAATTTGTTGATTTAGCTAATAATTTCCACAACACTATAAAATTCACTTGTGAAACATCATCACAGGGCGTAACTTTCCTCGACACTACAGTTTATAAAGGACCACGATTCCCTACTTCACACATCCTAGATGTGAGAACATATTTCAAGCCAACCGAAACCTTCCAATACACTCACTTCTCATCATGTCACCCTCTTAGCGTAAAGAAGGGCTTTTGTAAAGGGTGAGGCTTAAGACTACTTCGTAACAACTCCGTAGCCGAAAACGTTTGAAAACGACATACAAAGTTTCACCAAACGCCTCCACAATCGAGGTTATCCAGAAGAGTTTGTTAGAAATATCCTTAAAGAAGTTAAATTTTATTGGAAGACAAGAGGCGCTTAAAGAACGAAATAAAAAATCACATCGCAAAATGCTACCATTCGTCACGATGGTACCAACCCAGCAGTTCCGAAATATCAAAAGGATTTTGATGAAGCATTGGCATCTTATTTCTGGCAACCAGAACCTAAAAAGGATCTTTCCCTGATCCTCCTTTTCGTCTCTTACAAGAGGAATCAAATCGCTTAAAGACTCGCTAGTCAGAGCAAAAATCCCGAAAAGAGACTAGATACTGACTCTAACCAATTTGAGAGTGTTTTAACTCATTGAGCATAGCGGCAGGGCAGTGGCAATATTACAACACTAGGGCCTTATGTTCCGTAGATTAAGGACTCCATTCGCACATTGCTGATGAAGGTTTCAGTTGAAACCGAAACGTCCAATTTTAGTCTTATTTTTTAGGTCAGTGACAACTACAACAATTCTTAATTTTTATTTTATCACTTATTCTTCATAATTTCTAGAAACTGGCTGAAGAATTCTTTCTTCTCTTGGTGCATTTCTCTCATTAACTGTGTCTTCTCCTCCTCTGCTTTTTCTCGCTTTTCTGTATATGTATGCAAGAAGGCTAGCATTTCTGCAGCAGAAGGATAGCTCTTCCTCTTTCTTTGTGGCCTTTTCTTTACTTTTTTATGATCATCATCACTACCACTATCATGATCTGATTCTTCATCATTTACATCTATACAGCTTGTGGAGGTTGATGAACCATCCTAGTCATCACCTGTATCATAAGTATATGTTGGATTGATTTTAGGATTATCACCGATGCACTGTTCCATTGCATCTGTAAATTTCCAGGTCTTCTTCCCTTGTCCAGTTCTCCTGTTGTGGTCTTCCACTTCTTTATATTTCCCCTCTAACTTAATCCACTTTCTCATGCATTGGTCTCCAGAAACCTTTACATCAGCAGTTTCGTTGAATGCAGAGGCTATTATCTCGAAAACATCCTTTTTTGTCTTCTTTCCTTTTTCAAAAAGGCTTTTATGTGTTTTGTAGGAATCTATAAGTAGCAAAACATAGCGGTCATCCCACTTTCGTAAGACTGATTTCTCGGTTTCTTTGGTTGTAGAATCTATAGAAACATTGTAATCAATCACTGATTTAGAATTATTATAATTAGGTTGATAATCCACATGATAATTCCCTTGAACATACTTTCTTTTTGACTCACGAACAAAAACAAAACAAGACAAAACACCCTTCAAAACATCTGACTCAAAAACACATGTTGATGTGCGAAGCTTAAACACGTTTTTCTCACCTTTGTCTGTTGCTGGACATTCTTTTGATGTTTCATCTGGTAGTAACAAGCTACAAGGATGACTTAGGAAAATACTTGCTTCTACTGAGATGAAACCACACATACTACATTGGAAAATTTGTCCTTGTGGCTGACTGTAAATACTGTGGCCGTAATCCGCCATTTTGTTTCTTTGCACGTGAATTCATGGCCAAGGAGATTTCGAAATTTTCGAAAAAGACGACTACCTCAAAAGGTTGTCCAGAATTTTCCAAAATTCTTTTCGAAAGATTTCCATTCCATTTGATATTTTCCCAGAAATTTCGATTTTTTTGGCTGAATGGAACGTGCCCCTGGTCTTCAAAACCCTATACACCTATTTCAAAAAAGGTTGTCAGAGCTAAAGGCGATAGGCAATAGGAGATAGGTCATTCCACTATTCACGGTTGGGTTTTCTATTTGTTTTTATTAAGAAAGTCAAAAATCAAACATTCATATCCAATGTTCGGAGCAAAACGAACGGAATAACAAAGCTATTTTTAAAAATTCTTGATTACTTCGGAGTTTGAACGACCTATCTCCTATCGCCTATCGCCTTTAGCTCCGACAACCTTTTTTGAAATACGTGTATACTAGTAAGCAAGTAAGCAATGTATGGGACCTCAAACCCTAGTTAGGGTTAGGGTTAACTTCTAATTTTTTGTACAGTGTATGAAAATTGAATAATAATTATATTTACAATATGCAATATCAGTCAATAAGAAACTAGACGCACACGTGCGTTCACTTGTGCCCCGGGAGACCCTTTTAGGAGAAGCTCCAACGACCGGCCCCGTTCGTACTCTTCCCCGAGCCGTTTCACAAATTCTTCACCATTCCGGGAAATAGTTAACTGTAACATAAATACCCTTTTTGAATCGGCTAACTTAAACTAAAGATATCTGATTAGTCAATTTGTCTGTCAGCAGCTATTAATATATCTCCGACATGCAAAAATATTTCCTGCGAATATACCAGTTTATTCAACTTTTTATTTCACTATGTATGTCAATTGTTTGCTGTAAAGACTTCTACAACGGCGTTTTTGAAACAATAACAAATCGTGTATTTTTTCGTTCATGTTTCGGATATTTTAAGATGTTACGTGACCAACAAGGTCAATTGAGCCTAGCCGTTCCATGCAATGGTCTGGTCTTAAAACTCAGTATAAAAACCTCTCAAGATCTCTTGAATGCTTGAATGAGGAATATAATTGACTTGCTTCTATGTATGTTTGTTCAGCAACATGTAGGATGAGAAATTTGTAGATTCCCAGCTCATAGTAAATAGTCTTTATCGCGAGGGCCTCCTTTCTAGTACTCCATTTAGAGTTCGATATTTGGTCAAAGTATTGGAGATCAAGCTCAAAATAACAGCCCATTCTGAAGCTCTTATAAGTATATAGGCATATCTCGAGTTAAAAGCTCCAAATTACATTGTTCTACTGCAGGGAAAGCCTCTCTCTGAAAGCTATTTTCTTTGTAGTCGGCCATCTTGCATTCCCAAAGTTCCTGGCTTGTGTTCGCAGTCGCTCAAAGGTGATGAATGAAGGGCATTGTTTTTACGTTCTTAACCAATCAGAAGTTCCTCAGGACGAACAGACGAAAAAAAACATTTGCAGTTTATAACTCGTTCCCGGCCTAAAGGCCTGGGCACGAGTAATGAATATTTACAAGATTATGATGTGTTAAGAACTAATCAGAGTGTAGATTAGTTGTAAATAAATTCAAATATTGATACTACATATATAATAATATTTTATGCTCCAATTTTCACCCCATGTCAGATAATTTCTTGGTCAGACTGAAAACTGTGCTAAGCTCTGTTCGCAAATGGAATTGGAGAATAATCCACACTTGTTTTGGAGTATAATGGCTATGTGACATTTTATCACATAGCCAGTTTATTAAATATCTCATCAAAGGTATAAATACATAACTGAATCAAACTAGTCAGTATTAACATATTGCCTTGCAAAGGTGAGGGCAATAAACCGCGCAACCCAAGAACACAATAAGAGGCTGGCCTGGAGTGGAGGTGGGGCGAAAGTTCAAGAGCTGTGTGTCAGCGAGTCCGAGATACACGCCATCTTTTGTACGTCATGAGTGTCAACATCATAGGATTCAAATTACCGAACATCAACCCCCGCTATCCTGGCTCCCATTGCATTGTGGGTAGCATTAAAACAGTGGCTCAATTTTCACATAAAATTTTATTTGTTTGCATATATATCAATATATAATATTCCTTTTAAAAAGCCTAAGAAATATATAGTATGGATATTTAGTCCTAAAATTCAAAATCTAGTGCGGCAATTATCCAGTTCAAAGTCAGTTTATAATTAATTTTATTATTATTATTACTATTATTATTATAGTTCATAAGAGTTCATTTAGAGTTCATTAAACATCAGAATGCAATGTCACCATTAAATAGAATTTTGGGAAACAAAATATATTTTATGGCGAAAAAATAAAAGCGCTGGTATAATTATTAGCGAGGTTTACTTCCGGTGACGTCAGCAAGAGTTCTTGGGATTGATGTATTGGAATGCAATGCTAGCCGCCTATAGGCATTTCTGTTTTTCCGCCACTGTTCACTTGGCAGCTTGTCATTCTACAGTTGACTTATTGTACAAGGTGAGAGTGGAAATTTTTCGCTTTTATGCGATTTATCATTGTTATTTTTCTGTATAATTTCATGAAATGGCTAACAATAGTGTTTTTGTTCTATTTCCGATTGAAAGTCCTCGACCTTTTGAGGTGAATCGGCGTAATCTTCCATTGTATTTTTATCTCCGACCGAGGTAGGGTTTCTCCAACGGCGGTTTTTTCTTATGACTTTATTCCGATTAAATTTCTTCAACCGTTTTGGAGTAATCGGTTAGTCCTTTGCTACGTTTTTCCGATTGAATTTCTTCAATTTTTTCTGAAGCAACCGGTGTTATGTGGCATTTATTTCCGATTGGATTCTTCAGCTTTTTGGAGCAATCGGTTTACAAATTTTCCCGATTGGATTTCTTCAACTGTTTTGAAGCAATCGGCGTGATTTGACAGTTTCGCATCGGTAAACAAGGTCGTTCAATCTCTCTTTGCAGTTAATACACCATGTTTAAACCCAAAGTCATGGTTCTCGGTCATTCGTTTGTCTGTCGTTTACATGCCGACCTAGAAGGGAGTTTTGATCATCGTGCAGCACCACATTTTAATCTTGATCAGTGTGCAGTTAGACTTTTCGGTGTAGGGGGGCGGACCGTTCAGAAGCTTCGCCAGCACGACTGGAAAAACATTTGCCGCTATGGACCGGATATTATTATTTTAGAAATTGGCACCAACGACCTTGCGGTTAATTCGCCCGAGATCATTGGCTCTCAAATAGATTACCTGGTCGCTGATCTCATACAAGAGCTGTCGGTTAGAGTTGTAGGGGTTTGTGGCATAATTCCCAGGGCTGACGAGTCTATGAATCAACGAGCCAAAGTTGTAAACCAGTACGTGGACGTCGTTTTAGGTGACAAACCAAATGTCTTTGTCTGGCATCATCGCGGCCTTTTACAGCCCAAGCAAAATGTATTGCTTGCAGATGGCGTGCATTTGAACCCGCACGGGCAATACCGGCTCTATCGCAGTTATCGGGGGGCTATTATTCATGCCCTTAAGTTGTATGAAGCACTCAATTGATTTGAAGTTTTATACTTGTATCAGTCATTGTACTGTCTAGGTTTGGTGAAAATAAACTAACTCATGCTCGTTATGCAGCATGTCATTTGTTGCTTTGGTTTCTTATTCTTTCCATTGTTTCATTCTTGCCACCGGCTAATTGCGGAGACCTTTCTCAATTTTGTCAATAGCTATTGTTAGTCATTTTATGTTACTTTGCCAAGTATAGTCACAAGCCCACACTATGCTGGGCTGTGGCCTTGTTGATTTTATTTGCGCTTCGTTGCTAGCCCACACTATGCTGGGTTAGCTTGCTGCCATTAATGGGGTTATAAGCCCACACTATGCTGGGTTGTGGCCTTGTTAATTGCATATTTATTGCCTCCCACACTATGCTGGGTTGCATTATTGAGTTTAAAGGCTAACCCATACTATGCTGGGTTACGACCTTGTTTTTTGTTCCCACACTATGCTGGTTTTTATGAGGCTTAACTCACACTATGCTGGGTTATGACCTTATTTTTGTTGTTTTCCCACACTATGCTGGGTTGCAACATTTTAATGTTTATGTGTCTTGTGCTCATTTATGATGTTGTATCACTAATGTGGTGGTACTTTATTTTTATTTTGCCAGCTTATTGTTGGCCATTTTATTTTATGGGTCGAGTTGACCCCCTTTTTTATTGTTCTGACCACCCACACTATGCTGGGTTCCCACACTATGCTGGGTTCGGTCAAGGCTATAGGGGTGACGCCTAGCGGCGACATGTGATGTTTTCAGTCTGCCAAGTCACACCCTGGCCTATGTTATTGGCGTATTGCGTTTATGTTGTGATGTAATCAGTATACAGTAGTGTGAAGTTCCGTATCATTGTATATATCTCCGCACACTGTGTTTGCTCCTTCTGTGAGTTCCTTTTTTGCAGGATGTCTTCAAGAAGAAGTACTAGAGCGCGACGCCCACCAGTTCGGCTTGCAGAGCCTAGTGCTGATGCCCCTGCAGCCCAGAGGAGATGTGAGGTCAATTTGTCTGACAACCAGCTCGACGAGATAGTTCAAAAAGTGTCTGAAACAGTTTTGGTTCAACTCCGCAATCAGAATGTAGTAGATGTAGCTGAGTCACAGGTAGACTCTGGGGCAGCAGCCACTGTACAGGGGTCAGTGGTTGCCGTCCTGGACACCTTGTCTGGTGAGTCAGGTGAGGGGGTGGCCCAACCCAAGAGTGTCTTTATGGCATCTGATTTACCTATAGGGCTGAATGTGCCAGCGAAACTCAAAGCCAAAATTGTGGCCAATGAGTATGTGGATTTTGGATCCCTTATTACAAACTATTCAAAGGCCAACACCAGTTACAGACTTAGTTTGTCAGATGCAAAAGGCAGTCAGGGTGCCACTGCTCTAACCTTTGAACCAAATGTTAAAATCAAACACATAGGGAATATTGAATCCTGGACCACGGCATTTCAAGTGTATGTTGCTATTTATACTTCGCAACACATATCAGAGGCACCTGCCTTGATGAAATATGGAGAGATAATCCGTGACCTAGCCACCAGAGGGTTCAATTGGCAATATTACGATGAGAATTTCAGGTTTTTACGCCAAAGTAACCCCCAAGGGTTTCCATGGAGTTCAATCCATTCTGAATTGTGGTTGCGCTCCCAACCCTCAACTAGTCAAAAGGCTGGGCCAGTCAAAGGCACCAGTCAAGGGATGGATGGGAGGCCAAGACCTATTCCTAAAGGGTTTTGTTTTACATATCATCGGGGCCAATATTGTGGTGGCTGTTCTTTTAAGCATTCATGTCCAGCCTGCCACAATAATCATTCCTTAGCAAAATGCAATTTTCGTGGCTCCCGCGACAAACAGCCTGCTGCAACCACAAGTTCCACCACTACCAACTCCAGTAAGACTAAATAATTTAAAGTCTTTATTACTTGGGTATGACCAGACTAAAACCCAATTTCTTGTTGATGGTTTTTCTGTTGGATTTCGAATTTATTCAAAGTAGAGGATGCAGTTTGTTTTGCACCAAATTTGTTTTCAGCAAGGGAGAACTCTGATGTGGTTGACAGTAAGCTCCAGAGAGAGTTGGAAGCCAATAGAATTGCGGGCCCATTTGCGACTCCACCATTGCCTAATTTTAGAATTTCTCCTTTAGGCGTTGTTCCTTAAAAATCCCCAGGGGAGTATAGGATGATTCATCACCTTTCATACCCCAAAGGCTCCTCAGTTAATGATGGTATACCTTCTGAGTATTCTAGTGTTACCTATGCTTCTATTGATGATGCTATTCATTATGTTAAGAGGTCTGGCATTGGGTCATTTTTAGCAAAGACTGATATCAAACATGCATTTCGAATCATTCCTATACACCCTGGGGATTATCATCGGTTAGGAATGCAGTGGAAAGGGTCATTTTACTATGATAAATGTATGCCTATGGGCTGTGCCAGCTCCTGCAAAACCTTTGAGGCGTTTAGCACTGCTGTTGAGTGGATTGCACGTCAACAACTTGGAATTCATTACATTGTTCACCTCCTTGATGATTTTTTCATCTGTGAACCTACTAAGGAGAGATGCGAGGCTAGCCTCAGGGGTTTTCTTGCGCTGTGCAATTATTTAGGCATTCCCATGGCACCGGAGAAAACCGTTGGTCCATCATCTGTTTTGTCCTTCGCTGGCATAGAATTAGACACGGTCGCTTCAGAAGCTCGTTTACCCCTCGACAAATTGCAGGCATGTTCCAGTCTAGTCCTTGCCTTTCTTTGCAAGAAGAAGGCCACCTTGCTTGAACTGCAGTCTCTTATTGGCAAGTTAAACTTTGCTTGCTCAGTGGTAGTGCCTGGTCGTGCCTTCCTCCGTCGTCTTATTGATTTAACTGTGGGTTTGAGACACCCGAAGCATTTCATTAGACTCACCGGGGAGGTTAAGGCAGACCTGAAGGTATGGAAATTTTTTTTGCAGCAGTTTAACGGTAGGTCATTTTTTCTTGAAGAGATATGGGAAGACAGTTCTTCCTTGCAACTTTTTACTGATTCTTCGGGGGCTCTTGGTTTTGGAGCGATTTTCGGTTCTCATTGGTGCTATGGGCGATGGCCTATGGAATGGCAATATAAAAATATTGCGATCTTAGAATTCTATCCAATAGTTTTGAGTCTACTTCTGTGGGGAAAGTCAATGCGCAACAAGTGTATCACGTTTTTTACGGATAATGCTGCGTTAGTCCATGTCATTAATAAGTGCACCTGCAAGGACAAATCCCTGATGGTATTTGTAAGGAAAATGGTCTTGGTTTGTCTTGAAAACAATATTCTGTTTAAGGCCAAGCACATCCCCGGGATTAAAAACAGTCTTGCCGATGCACTACCTCGTTTACAGATACAGCGTTTTCAAGCAGTTGCGCCAGCTCATTACGATTCGAGTCCAACAGTGGTGCCATCGGACCTACTCCCACAGAATTGGGCCTTATAGTGCGTAAATTAATGTCATCCAGTCTTCAAAAATCCTCATTGCCAACATATCAGAGAGCATGGCGCCTTTTTAGGCAATTTTCCTTAGATGTTTTTGGAAAGCCCAGTTTTTCACTTCCAGTGCACCCTACCACAATGGCACTATTTATTGCTTACTTATTTAGCCAGAGCTATGCCCCATCTACAGTTAACACATATATATCTGCAATGGGTTATTACCACAGGCTTGCTAGCCTTCCAGATCCTTCTAAAGTGCCATATATTATTGAGATGTTAAAAGGTTATGGGAAAATTGGCAAAACCCTTGACACCCGTTTGCCTATCTCCCAACCAATTTTGGTTCAGATAGCCCAAGCCAGTGTTAATGTTTGTGGCTCTCAGTATGAACATGTGATGTTCAAAGCTATGTGTTCACTAGCATTTTTCGCATTTTTGAGAATTGGGGAAATTACTGCATCCAGTGGGTCTCGAGATAGTCCCATCTTGCACATCAGTCAGTTGTTTAAGATACTTGATGCAAGTGGCCAGACTACTGCTTTTAAGTTGACTTTCAATAACTTTAAGCATCAATATAATCAGTCACCCTTCTCAATTGTTCTATCCAGGCAAGCTGGCCTTTGTCCAGTACAGGCAATGTTAGATTATCTGGCTATCAGAGGTTCCCATTCAGGTCCAATATTCACTGCTAGCGATGGTAATGCAGTTTCACGGAGTAATTTTTCAAAATTATTGAACCAGTGTGTCAGATTGTGCCATCTCGATCCTGCTCTGTATAAAGGTCACAGTTTTAGAATAGGGGCAGCAGCTTATGCAGCCCAGCAAGGGTTTTCAGATGCAAAAATCAGGTTATTAGGGCGCTGGAAGTCAGACGCTTTCAAAAAGTATATTCGTTTGCATTCTTTACCTTCCATATGACAACAGTACAAAACAACAAAAAGCATTTAGGGGTTAGCTAGCAGGGGCAGCTGATCCTCACTCTATTAATGTCACTGCTTGCATGGGCAGTTAGTGACAATTCAAGGACTTCCTTTGTTGTCAAGCGTAATAGTTGTTAATATCATGTTCAGGCTTCCATAGATTTTCTTTTGCTGCTTGACTGATCATGCAATATGTTCTGGGGTGGGGCGGCCCCTTGCACCAAGGGGCTGTGGCGGTTCTTAGCCCTCACCTTCGCGCAGGGCTCGTTTTAATGTATCTTGATGTTTGTAAGTTTTATGAGTTAGTGTTCTCAAGCTTATTAAACACCGGCTATGTCCATGACATAGCCATTATTTAGCCACCCTGGTGTAGTGTCTTGCCTGCGCGAACAAGCTCAGTACATATTGCATGACCTGATTTCTCAGTATATTTTACTAGTTTTTGAGATATAAACATTATTATTATCATTACTAATATTCTCATTTTCATTGAAAAACTAGGAAAATACAAGCTGAGAGTTGATGCTCTGATGGACTGTCCAGCAAGATGGCTGGACAGAGATATCAACACCAACACAGTTGATGCCTTAGCAAAGAAAATTCAAGAAAAATCTGGACTCCTGAGTGAAACACAGTCGTGGTTGGTCATCGCCAATTTAAACAGGGAGGACCTGGCTAAAGGCCAATCTACAAAAGACCTGTTAAAAGGATGTGAAATACTAGTTATTGGGACACCGTCGACCGGCTTACAAGAAGGTATTTATTTTATAAAATAACAAAATGAATTACGATTGTCTGAGGCGCATACTTTATCAGAGTATATAGTCAATTGAAGAAACGTTGTCGGGTCTAAAAACATAGAACATAGAAGCTGAGACCGAAATGGTGCATGGGATGTCAATAATTATATTCTGATTTATTCATTTAAGCTGCAACCGTTAAAAAATCGAAGCCAAACGGCCCGTCAACCCAGGTTCTGAACACACTTTTGGCATTTTGCATCGAAGGCAAAGCATAAATGAATAAATCAGAATATTATTATTGACATCCCAAGCACCATTTCGGTCTCAGCTTGTATGTTCTATGTTTTTAGACCCGACAACGTTTCTTCAATTGACTATATATAATAATAATCAGAGTATACATCTAATATGATTTATATTTTATAAAAGCAATAGAAAACTTGCCCCCTTCACATCGTGCTTCTCCTAACACTTCTCTCGTGCTCTGATCACACCCCACATTTTATATTCCTTAAAAATCATTAATAATTCATAAGGCAAACACAATGAAAATCGCTACCATGATGAGTATCTTTATATCTGATAAAGATTCAGCCCAATTTACATCAACTTTAACCTCGATTTTCTCCAAGATAAGTGAAGATATTTTTGATTTTCTTGTAGAAAACAACTCTAATATGTGTTGGAGTTTTTTAAGCCGTATAAAGAACTCGAGATCGTGTTTTATCGGTATAAAGATCTGAGCCGTACTCTCTCGTTCTTTATACTATACATAGTACGTCTTATTCGAGAGCTCAATTATGGTATTGTTCATATTCCTGTTCACCTTTTTATCTACGGGCCATATTCACGGCAGCCGTTTGGAGTAAACAAAAACAACTAGTAGGGCAATAAATACATGCAACCATGATTCAATTATGATAAAAACAAATTCAAAAACATTGTTTTTGTTTTTGTTTTTAACTGATGCTTTTCGCTATTACTTATAGCCTATTATTTGCTCAGCAAATCAGAAAGCGGCATTGATGATAGCCCACTAGTATGAATTTGCTAATCACAAATGTCATTAATATTTTTTTCCCTTTTTCAAAATAGCTCGTAAGCCAAACTGACGATCTATCACTAAGATCTCAACTGGAGAGAGTGTGGGTTTCTGTCTATGATGACAAACTCACCGACGAGCAGGTGAAGCGGTTGGCCTTTGTCCATAATTGTATGGACGAAGGTAGCCGATCAACATATTAGTTTGAAAGGGTAAGGATATGCAGAGCCTGGGCGTCCAATTTATTTAGTCGTATTCCGGCGCTGAAAGTGTTTTGCCGGCTTTCTTTTGTTCGATACCCGCTATTAGATAGTAAATAGAGTGCAAACAATAGAGTACAAACACTACTAAAGTGTGCAACACTTTGTACTATTTACTATAAAATAGTGATAATTAAACGATAGAAAACAATAGAGTGATGACACTTAATTCGTGAAAAAAAATCTAATAGCCAGTGTGTAATAGTCTAATCAAAACAAAAGAAAACAATGGAAATAGTGTCTACTAATGTCTATTAGACTAACATCTATTTCACTAAAAAAGTGCCATCACTCTTATTATTTAGTATTTAGTGGTAATTATTTTTTAGTGTTTGTACTCTACTCTGCCTGCCAAGAAAATGTTTGCTCAGTACTGATCAAGAAATATAATTATTGTTTTTGTTTCAGGGTGTTTCGAGTTTGGAGCCAACTCTACAAGCTGCCCTTTTTTCAAAGCCGGTATGGGACTTAGTGGTGCAAATAGAGTCTATGTTCAGAAAGTCTGAATTGAAGGGCAAGACAGAGAACAAGCCATCACGTAAGCGAAAACTTGAGCTGAAACAACACCAGGTACTTCTATGATATTGATTGTCGTATCGTGACAGTTCTAACTTTCAATTCAGTCAAACCTATACCCAGCGAGCAGAAAGATTTTGTAAACCCTCTCCCAGCGTTAAAAGGAAAAAACTCCTCTCTGCACCTTAAAGTAAATGATCGTACTCGAGTATTTATGCTTTATGCTCAGAGCTAAGTTTGTAACTTTATTGCTAAAATGGGATTATCCAGAACTCTAAATAACGGACGGCATGCTTAAATGAGACTACTTGAAAGGTTTGACCGTGTATGGGGTATTTTTCAATGTCATCTTTAGTAGGTATCAAAAAATGCTTAACCCTCAATGGTATTCAAAGGAAACCTGCATATAGCGGTGAGCTAGTCATTTCCCAAGTCTATTAAACGTTATAGACAGGTTTGACTGTTTAATAATTCGCAAAATTAAATCATTGGATGCTGACTTTAATTAATGATGTATTTGCATCACATATAGATTGGGATGCCTCTGCAGGGTCTCAACGAAGACTCAAAGTTGACATTTCTTCAGAAATTAGTCTGCAAAGAGATAACCTTGACAGAATTCCAAGAAATGGCCAATAGGCCGTATTCTGTGACTGATTATCGTTCAGTTCCGCTGCCATGGTTCGGGCACTAAAATTTAACTACTCGAATATGTAGTTTAGAACTCACTTAACAGGGATTCAGTTGTTGTCATCTCCAAATTCTTGCAGTTCGTTCAAAAATCCCAAGGAAAGTTCATCAAATCTGCTTAGTATTTTGATGTCCGCCATCTTGAATTGACATGCGCAGTTGTAGTTTTAGATGCGAAGTCCGCTGAAAATCGCTGGCTCAGAAAGCCAACAAAGCTTGCAAAAATGGGATTTTCTTCTTGTTTAATTCATTTTAAAGGGTGGAGGGCGCTCTAACATGTTTCTCAGATATCTCTTTTCATTAATTCAAGACAAGTCAACAACTATGGCTTTCTCTCGATGGCCAGCAACGAGAAATTGCCGAAAAAGCAATTTTACAATTCATACATTTATATTGAGGGGGTCCTAGGGGTTTACGGGATTGCGGGATTGACCATTTCTTTGTTTGGTATTGTGGTGTTTTCTTTTTTGAGCTGTGGTATTACGGGAAAAACGATTTGAAATTGCGGCAATGCAGTATTTTTGAGACCTGCGAGACCTGCGGGTTTTTGTTTCTGGCGCTCGATAGAAAATTTCATGTTTCTGTGATTCATGTTTCTGCGTGTGAGGGCGTGTGAGGTCCTGTGGGAGTGGTATTTCGAATTTTTCATCTGGTGAGCCGTATTTTCGAATTTTTCATGCAGGATTGACCATTTATTCGTGCGGGATTGCGGTATTTTCGAATTTTTCATGCGGGATTGCGGGATTGACCATTTTCCGCCCAGTTGTCTCAGTTGGTTAGAGCATCGGTCTTTCGTGCGGGAGGTCGTGGGGTTCAAGCCCCGGCCGAACCAACACTCAGGGTCTTAAAATAACTGAGGAGAAGGTGCTGCCTTTGTAACTACATCTGCAAATGGTTGAGACCTTCAGGTCTTCTCGGATAAGGACGTTAAACCGTAGGCCCTGTCTCCCAATCCCTTCCTTAAACCTGTAAATGTGGGACATTATAGAACTCTGTGAGCTGTTCTTAAGAGTATGGATGTCTCCCGTTTCAAAGGATCTTACTACTAACACATTTGATTATATACATATAGATATTTGCGCTATATAAATGCGACAATTTCATTTATGTTATTTAACTAATCAATTAATTTTTTTTTTTTTTTTTTTGTGCGGGATTGCCGTATTTTCGAATTTTTTGTGCAGGATTGCGGTATTCGTAAGCCCCCTAGGCCCCCCTCTATATATTCCCTATTCAATTATCTATTGAATTTGATTTATTCCCATTTTCACTTTCCGTTTCGTTTCCTTTTTTCACCATTTCACTCTTTTTATTTTACAATAACATCTTAGCATTTATTTGTTTTAAGTTTTCATTTTATTTTTACCACTCGTTTATTTTTTTTTCTTCCACGTTTAGTCGTTTTTCAATTTTGTCTCACTTCTATTTATTTTTATTACTTTATTTGTTTTACATTCTTTTTTATTCTATTCCATTTCTATTTTTATTTTTTATCTTTTATTTATTTATTTATTTTATTTCATTCATTTTTCTCTATTTTCTTTTTTACTTCCTACTTTACTTCCTCGATCTATTAATTGCATACCCTTTATTTATAATTCATACATTTACATTCCCTATTAATTATTATTATTAATTACTATTATTATTATCTTTTATTCATAATTCATACACCCTAAGGCCCTAATGAACCACACATCCCTTATTCACTATTTGTTCATTCATTCACACCTACAAATGCCCTCTTGAATTGCATATTCTTTATTTACAACTGACACTGATGACGACGATAGCAGTAACGACGAGTACGATGATGACTTGTTCAACGATTAGCTCTCAACAAAGTTTTCAAAGGTGTCTGATTTGAGAATTTAATATTATATTTGTAAGACAAATTGTTTCTAAAATCAAATTACGTTGTAAAAAGGAATGTTGACAATTCAAATTCGTTATTTTCATTACAATTTTTACGTTTTTCGTTGATTTTAGTAGCGATTGGCAGAAACGTCAAAAGTAGACTTACGACCCCTCCCCCCAGGGGAACATCAAATCTAAATTATATAAATATCACTCTACATTCAAAATTATAACTTAAAACAAAAGAATCTGAGAACTGACAATGTCTAAAGTTTATTACTATCTATCATGATCCAGTTTCGGAAGTTTCAATGCATAATATGTATTTGTAAAAAATCCAATTCTGTACCCTCGCCCCCACAGGTAATGAAAATCCAAGATGGCGGAATGTTCAATTCCATTGACGTTTTTTAAAAAATCTGTGGGTTTTTCAGAGTGACAACAACTGAACTCTTTTTAAGAAAGGTAAAATCTATATGTTCACGTTGATTTAAAGTAGTGCCCTCGCCATGGCAGCGGAAATCGTTTTAGCAGCACATTTTCAAGGCACAGAATACGGCCTACAAGTCCATGAAAATAAAGTCAAGAGTGGCGGAAGCATTTATGCGCTTCACAGGAAGTAGTTCCTGGGAAGAGCTGCAGAAATGCTTCCCAAAACACGCAACCGAGGAAAAGCTGGCTCAGTTTAGCACACTCCAGCTCAAAGGAAAAGAAATACCTATGGTAAAATTTATAAATATGACAGCAAATTAGTTTTACAGTCAAAACGGTTTAATTTCCAAGGTAATAAAGACTAAAATTATTATTGGAACCCAGAGGGTAAGTTTGATGCATTTTGATTGTACAACGAGCTAAAACAATTTTTTACTATCTTAAATTGCAATGCAGTTTAATGTAGTAAAGAAATTAATGCAAGGCAATGCTACAACTAGTACTTTAATGGAATTAGAGCTTATTTAAAGGAATACTCCATACTGAATGGCATACATTCTCTCTTTTTGCAAATTTTCAAAACATGCCACTTGGTGAGTATTCAACCAAACAGGCTCAAATTTGAAAACAAATGCTTACATATTTTTATGCTCGTTCCAAGTCTCATTATAAATAAATAGCTTTTATTTGAGTAGTAAAAGGTATGGATGAACTTATATTTTTTTCTCAATAGGAATTGCAAAACTTTTTGAAAGGGCCCTTGCGGTCGAGGAAGATGTGAACTCAAGCTCCAGTATAAGACTGGCAGCTGAAGCGGAGAAGGAAGTGTATTTCTTCCAGAAAAACGAAGCAGTTGGCGTCGTTATCCATGGCGACATGGCCTCTATCAACACCAGTCTTATTAATAGAATCATCCCAAATTTTAAAGGTTTCCCATTGGCGCTCGTGTCATTAACAACGGTAAGTAACCCAGCCCAACTTGAAACAATACTAATTAAAGAATGCTAAGTAATTATTGCAATGAACATGAAAGGAATTTCATTTCATCTGCCAATTCTGGATTACTGTTCTACTGTTTTTCATGGATGTGGTAAAGGCAATGAAGCCTGCAGAGACGTGGTGGTAGGATAGTGCTAAATACGGCTCACTTGTCCAACGAACATCTGGGTAATCTTGGTTGGGAACTTCTTAAGTCAAGAAGAGAAAAGCGTATTGTCAAGCTTGTTAAAAAATGTCTTGACAGACAAGCTCCAAGCAACTTCTCAGACTATTTTCAACAGAAGACTCATGTGCTCTGTGCTCTGGTGAGTCCAGGTCAATGAAAATGCATATTTTTAATATTTGTAACTGTAGATGTTTATATAAACAAAGAGGTGTACACATTTGAAATAAATTGAAATAAAGTTCATTGTAAACATAACTGGCTTGGAATTTTGTACAAAAGCTTTGTGCCGTCATAAGAATATAAGCAAGGAGATCAGAATGGGACATTTTTGGGGTTGTTGCTAAGGGAAATAAAATGCTAAATGAGAAAATGTACATTTAAATAAACAAGGCACAGATTTATTCTTGGGGACTTTGTTTTTGTACATTTGGTAGAAATATACTATATACCTAAAATGATTTTGTACTTTTTTGAGGGAAAATTAACAGAGTCGAAAAATCCAAATATAAACTGTAGACTGTTAAAATGACAATTAGATCCACTGAGTTATTAAGTTACAAAAGTACAAAGGTCACAGTGAATAAAATGAAGCATGTTTGCATTTAAAGACTGAAAGTCGAGTCAAATCAGTGCCGTTTTCGTTTCCTGCTTATTTAAACATTCTATCTTGTGCTGATAGAGTACAAATTAACACGAACTAGCAGATCAACACACGGCCAGTTTCAGGCTGTTTCAGGCGGCAGTTCGTACTCAAAATGTTCGTACTCAAAATGTCCGTACTCAAAATGTTCGTTCTCAAAATGTACACCAAAAGCTTGGATGATTTTGATGTTGGACTTGCAGCGACAATTAGTTAATTGTTAATTACCAGTAGAGCGACGTAAAAAATTCCACCCAGAAAGGATTTCACTCTAGATGTGAAACTTTTCCAAGCAGAGTAGTACAATACAAAATGTGGCAAGGAATAAGAAATTAACTATCAGCAATTTCCCCTATAATCCGACACATCCAATCTTAGCGAATTGTGAGCACGTTGTCGTGTCCACCATCTTGAAGGCTCCACAAGTTATTTATGTTATGTTATGGTGTCCTCAATTAGCAACGCCATGCTAAAGTTAAAAAGACACCGAAATAAAGTTTATTATTATTATTATTATTATTTACATTGTGTTATATCAAGAAATATCCATACCCTATAAGGAGGGAATTGGACATTCTGCAAAGGGAGGGATGAGAGAAAGAACAAAATTACTGAGTTTCTTTGAAAGAAAATTGGATCTTCCAGGGGTCAGGGGGGTCCATTTACCAATTCCTCCCATGGTAGGGTATGGATCTTTTCTGAAACTACACATTTCTAAATATAACAAGCCTGGCAATACAGTCTCCTTCCAAGCCATATGGGATGTTGGGATACAGTGCTTGCATGCCTAAAAGCATTGCATGACAAAATTCCCATCAGTTGAAAAGGACACTAGCTAGCCATTCAGTGAAGAAAATCACCAGGGTTATCTGCGAGCAAACTATTGGGGCATATCAGCAAGTCACACCAGTACCTTACAGAAACTAGATGAGATGGGCAGAGGTTTTGATGATGAGGTTAAGGGTTGCAAATCTGAACTGGAGAAACACCATCTCATTAATGAAATGCTAGGCCATGTTGATGAATATGTAAAGACAAAAGATCAGGAGCAAATTCCAGAAGGGTTCCAAACAACTGATGTCAGCAGTCTATCCCTTGCATTCCCAGAATCATCTGCTGATGGTCAAAGCATGGAATACAATGAGGTTGAAAGCCAGTCTACAAACAGTGAACTCCTGAATATTTAAGACTTTCTACATGATTATGTAGAATATTGTGAACATACCAAAGATTCATATGTTGCTCAGAATGGCCCTATTTTCAAGCTATCTTTCAAGCAAATGTGGTTTTTCTGAGGGTGATCATCAGAATTTCATAGACTTGTCCATGAACAAGGTATTGATGAGGTGAATACCCTGGACAAACAGGATGTATCTATACTGAAATCTCACCAGGAAGATAATGAGCCTGTAAGGTATCAAATTATTGGGGACAATGTAGATAAGTTTGTGAAGCCTAAGCATATGTCCAGTGACAATCAGAACAAGGGCATACACTGGTTTGCTATGAATGCAATTCAAGATCAGGTATCTCTGCAAAGTACAAGCTCTGGACAGATTAACTCTTTCACTGCCAAGTTCCATCATTACACTAACCCCTCCCCGCCAAGTTTTTTTTTTAATTTGAGTACATGACATAGGAAATATTTGCTTTAATGGTCATAACTCTCCCAATATAAGTGCCATGATGCTGTAACTTGCACACATGATTGTCTGATAAATATGCTTTGGTATGATTACATCACAATGGTCACACGACTGTTACTATGGTGATCATCATGTTTCAATTTTCAAGAAGACTTTAAAACATTGATTTTAAATAAACTCCCTCAAGATAAAAATATTGACACTGGGAAACAGTTAAAAATTGTGAATTATATTACTTTAATTATCCATTGAGAACAAATAATAAAATAATTCTTAACTTTGGAGGTTTTTTCATTCAAACACAGACATAGCAAAAATGTTTGTGTTATATTTCATTGATCAATATAGAGTTATGAAGTAAATACCAGCACAATTTTTTGCAAACATTAAATCTTTACAAGCCTTGATACATAATCATATCCTTTGGAGCTATAATGACTAATTTATGACTAATTTATGACTGTATGTGCTCTGGCTTATGTGATTTAGTCCTTATAGTTCCTAACGGTATGATATTTTTCAAAACATGGTACAATGCATAATGGCACCTGACATGATGTTTGGTGTCTTTGTCTTGTCCTGTCAGAACAAACCTCACAATCTGGTTTGTAATGTTTATTTTCATACTTACCTGGAAAGTGTTGCCCTGTCATTCTGGGTGGTGCCAGTGCCTGGGTGGCCTTGCTTGGTTTTTGGAGGATCCCAGTCTTCCAGAAGTCCATCTATAACCTGCTGTCGAAATTTCTCTGGGCATAGTTTGTTCTGTTCATCTGCTTTCTTATAAATTATGTATGCATTCACTAAGGCAACTTCTATTTTCCTGTGATAAATTGTCTGATACCATTTAGAACACTTGTGAGGGTATTGATAGGACCCAAGCATTTGATCTAGGTGATCAACACCAGCCATGCAATTATTATATCTATCGGCCATCACAGGCTTGTCAACATTTCTCTGACCACCTTCAGCTCCCTTACTGCGAATTGTCTTATCCATAGTTAAATTGGTATCAACTGTACTGAGAAGAGACAATCTCTTGATGTCATGCCAAGCACATGCAACACGGTTTCCACTTCTCATAAATACTGGGGGATCACCTTTCTTGAGTGTCTTTGGATTTAATTCTTCTGGCATTCCTTTTCGATTTGCCTTCACTGTCCCACAGGCTCCAATATTTTTCTTTTCAAGTTTGGAAAAAAGATTTGGAGATGAATAAAAGTTATCCATATAAACAATGTGTCCTTTGTTTTCATATCCTTCCAATAATGTCAGAACAACTTGATCACCAAGTGTTTGTCCAGGGTTTCTTTGAAATGAAGACTTTCCAGTGTAAATGTCAGATTTTAAACAATAGCCACTTTGAGATTCACTTAAAACAAAATCTTTGATTCCCCATTTAGTAGGTTTAGCTGGAAGGTATTGTCTAAAAAATATTCGACCTTTAAATTTGGTTATACTTTCATCAATAGACAAGAATCTCTTTGGGGTATAAACCTTCTCATAAAGAGGATTACAAATATCAAGAGGCTGAATTTTGAATAAGGGATTGTAGCCTTCCTGCCCTTTCTACTTGGTTAGCAGAGTCATTGAAGTGAAGAAATGTTTGTATGAGTTCAAACCTGTTTCTAGACATCACTTTCCTGAAATTTGTAAACGTTAACCAAAAACTACTCCAATAATCTTCAAGTGTAGGCCTTTGGCAGAGACCCACAGCAATTTGAAGGGCTGTAAATGCTTTTATTTTTTCAGGAGAAGTGTCATACCAAGCATTAAAACATTAAAACTTTTCTGGCAAATCAACAGGATTATCAAAATAGTCAAAAGCATAGCGATTTGTTTCTTCGCTAATCAGGTCAAATGCTGCATCTGGATAAAACAGAGAAAATAAGTCCAATGGCTTGAAATCCATCGTATGAACAAGTATTCCTTGTCGGCGATTATAGTCTGTTAGCCAATTTGATTCAAATGAGTCAAAATCATCGTAATATTCCCAATTAAAATTAATTGCTTGACGATTAGTAGCTACATTTTCTGTTCCCTGTAATAGATCTCCAAATATATGATATTCTCTACAAGCCCTCCTCAGCCACTGATCAAGGGACCATGTGCTCCAACATGAATGTTATAAACAATGTCAATGCAAAAACAAAAGATGTACTTGAACTTCAATGAACTTCAATCCCTGCAGAGATTTTGTTGACATTGAAACAGGAGCTTATTTAGTAGCAGCTACAATGACCCACTTTAATATGAAGTCCATGGATGGAAAGGTTGTTCCAGATGCCACAAGAGTAGCACCAAAGAAAGAGCAACAACTTTGGCTCAACAATCAAATTAAGACCATACTAGAAACACATGTTATGAGAAAACAATCAGAGGAATATGGAAGAATTGTGGAAAACGTTAACACTTTGAATCAGCCTAAACAGAAACCAGTATGCAAAGTCATTGAATATGTATATTCTGTTGAGGGAATGTTGTTTATGACCCCTTTCACGAAGGAATGTCCCATGGCGGTAAAAATAGGCAGTTCTGATTGGTTTCTAGTTTATATAAATTAAAAGGACGCCTTTGCAAGCATTACTTGGTCAAGAAATCAGAGTCGGGGCCCGAATAGAGATCACGACCCACCCTTCCCACCCAGTTCAGCCGAGGTGCAGGAGCACCTCTGCTGGCTGCCTGCTACTTCGTATCGGAGGAGACTCCTGTCGGAGTTGCGTGTCCATACCTTATTAATAACAATGACTGAAACAGAATAATACACTATTTCCATGCAGTAGTAAACCCATCCTGTAGTAAATTTCATTGCGATCAAGTCCCACAAGTTCCTCGAGCTGATGCTGTAGCTGTCCTTCTTACTGATGAACCAGCTCTGCCGTCAACAGAGGCTGTAGTGCAGAAGTAAGAGAATTTGTTCCATTTTGTGGAGCTAACTTCGCTTTGATTGAATGTCGGTTCAGTGCATGTTCTCAGTCGTTGAATTTCGTTGAATGGCCCGTGATCGTGGCAATGCCGATTGTAGATTTCTTGTACTGAAATGTTGGCCTGTGATCGTGGCAATGATTGTAGATTTCTTTACTGAAATGCTGGCCCGTGATTGTGGAAATGATTGTAGTTTTCTTGTACTGAAATGTTGGCCCATGATCGAGGCAATGATTGTAGTTTTCTTGTACTGAAATGTTGGCCCGTGATCATGGCAATGATTGTAGTTTACTTGTACTGAAATGTTGGCCCGTGATCGTGGCAATGATTGTAGATTTCTTTACTGAAATGTTGGCCCGTGATCGTGGCAATGATTGTAGTTTTCTTGTACTGAAGTGTTGGCCTGTGATCGAGGCAATGTTTGTAGTTTTCTTGTACTGAAATGTTGGCCCGTGATCGTGTCAACGATTATAGATTTCTTTACTGAAATGCTGGCCCGTTATGGGGGCAATTATGTTTGCAGTGTTCTTGTACTGAAATGTTGGCCCGTGATCGAGGCAATGATTGTAGTTTTCTTGTACTGAAATGTTGGCCCGTGATAGTGGCTATGATTGTAGATTTCTTTACTGAAATGCTGTCCCGTGATTGTGGTAATGATTGTAGTTTTCTTGTACTGAAATGCTGGCCCGTGATGGGGGCAATTATGTTTGCAGTTTTTCTTGTACTGAAATGTTGGTGCGTGATCAATTGCAAGGCAATGATTGTAGTTTTCTTTACTGAGATGTTGGCCCGTGGTCGAGGCAGTGATTGTAGTAGTGCCTGTGAGTTATTCATTGTTATCAATGCTCTTTTCAGGATCCAAATCAGTTATTGGATCTGGAAAATCAGATGTGATCTTGGCTTGTGTATGTCTATCAATTGCATGCAAGATATTTAGCTTGTTAAGTGAGGGTAATTACGATAAGTCTAGTTAGCGTGTGTTGAGAAGTATTCTTTGGACTGTTTAGTTACTTCTAGACCTTGTTTTCTTGTTTTCGTTTGTTTTCTTTTTCTGCCTGGATCGGGGAGAGTATGGGTTCGCCTTATATTCTGGGCTGCCGATGTTGCGTGCCACATTTACGTGGGCGTGGTAGTTGCTCCCTCCTGGTCAGGGATCCCATCTACCGGGGATTTCTCTACTAGAGAATGCGCATTGAGTGGTCCTTTTGTCTTTTCTTATCTTCAGATCAAGCGACAGCGTGTAGACGATTTCCTATACGTTAAGATCGCTCAGTGGGAATTTACTGATCGAGAGTTTGAGACTAAGCTGCTGTTGTGTGGGAAATCGCCAATTCAGAACCATTCATGGGTGACTTGGGATGGGATCCCTGTCCAGGGGGGAGAGACTATGTATTTACCTCCAGAATATATTTTAAAAATGGAACACAGTCCTGGTCTATCTATGTTGCGTCTACGAGACCCAGAAAAATTTGTAGCGGGGGGCATCCACGGTGGTGGTTTGTTTACGCGACTTTTCCGTTTGGAAAGAATCCCCCTATTTCTCATTCCATTTGCTGGGTTGCCTCTTGATCTCTGACATTGCTTTGCATGACATTCCACGTTTTGTCTATATTGACGGCAATTTTAATTAATGGTGAATTGTGACCTCGTCAGGCCCATGCTGAATGCCCTTTTCAGTTCGTTCGGATTCGTTTAAGCTTGCCGCAGTCACGTCAACAGCTGGTATAGTGCCAATGTTTTTGTGTGTTTGGGTTCTACTATTACTTTATCGAAGTCGGTATTAAGCCCAAGTTTCGATATGTCCTCGACTCTTGTTTTCCGGCCATGAAGGTTTGTCGTGTTTCCATTTTCACTCATTGTGTCCGATTTGTATTCTAGACGTTTCAGTATGCATGGTGACCTTTTGACAATGTTTTGAAACTTTGTTCCAAAGGCAATCGGAATATATTCTGTCTCCGTACAAGTGTGTGTTTTTCATCGCGTCCTTTTGACCTTTTTCGTTGAATTTTCACCTGTCAAGTGCCCTGTTTTTCACAAAACTTGTTGTCTCAGACGTTACCAAGGGTTCCCAATTAAGTTGTTACAACCATCGGTATCTTGTGCCAAGTGTAGCCATGCCGTTGAAAAAAAAAATTTTAACTTCTGCCAAAATTGTAGTTATCACATAAGGGAGATTTATTTAGCGAGAGGGCGCCTAATATGCATCTTTGTTTCAATTTCCTTGAATTAGCTTTACATACCCTTAAAACGGAGTACTGATGGAAAGAGGGGGGTAAAATGAGCGCACCGTCGATTTCAAGTTTATCAGTTACCCAAATTACTGTCACGAGTTATCAATGTAAAATATGGTCGCTTTACTTTACTTTACTGATTAGTTCTGTATATTGTATGAGGCTTTTAAAAAACTTATTAATTCAGCGAAAAGTATGACCCAAAAAACTTGTCTATACATTGAACATGACAGTGTCTTCCCTTGGAAAACGTCACAAAAGCGTCCGTGAGTTTGATGAATATTACTGTGCGGTACAAAGATGACGTGGGGTCAAAAGTGTTTTATAGTAAAGAAGCAACAAATTTCGTCCTCAATTTACTGATCACAAACAACTAGTGTTAATAGCAATGATTAAAAAATAACTTATTGATGCATTGATAAGTGGCCCTAGCAGCTAAAAAAATACTTGATAAATATCTTTTGTTACAGAGAATCTAACAACGCATTGTGGTTTTACTCCTTGTGGTATAAATATATGTGGATTTAATTTTTGAACTACTGAGAGTAGTCGGCGTAAGCAAAATTTACCAGAAATTTTAGCGATATCATGTGGCTTTCTAAAGAGATTTTACCTCTCAGAGGACATTCGAATGAGACTCGAATGCAATATATCTGAACTTATCAGTTATCGACTTGCTTCGATCGATGGATCAACGACCATGAGCAACTTAGAAAAGAACATTGTCTTCCCGAGAAATATCATTAAATAGTTCGTGACCCTGTTGAATACTTCCAAGAGCATAAAACAATGGATTTAGTGGATTCCCGGAGTATGATATAAACTCTAAATAACAATGACAGCTTTTCGACAACTTTCGAGTGATATAAATTCAGCTGATTATTCCAAGCGTATCATTTCAATGACGTCACGGATCATCGTTCACTCTACATGTCTACAAACATGCCAAAAAATCGAGTTCAGAAGGAGGGTTTGATTACTCCAAGAGCTCTTGAAGCGGCTGCAGCGCAGTCAAGGTTGAGCATTTACCTAAATGAATTGAAGGGCTTTGTCAAGTGATCACTTGACTTTGCATGGTTTTAGGAGCGATGCAGCTATCTCAATGGCGCTAGTTGATGTAAGTCTTGATCAAATTATGGATCATCTGGGTTGGAAAAGCAGCAAAACGGCGCTGCACTATATAAAGTTAAGTCAGATGGTTAATCCAGCTGGTCCGGCAGCTAAATTAGCGAACTTAGATACAGGTGTGGGAACTGATTATAAATCTATGGATCAATTGAAGGGTTTCGTTAAGGCTTTTCCTAAGACCATACTGGTTTGTTTTTGGGGTCCGGAGTTTTTCTTTGTTGGATAAGGATTGGGAAGGGAGAACGTGTTTATATCAGTATAAAGTTCAGTTAATTGGAAAATAAAGAATTGGTATATGTGAGGATTAAATCTGGTTCTAGCGTCTTTGGAGGTGGAGGAACGAAGGGAAGGAGTTGTGTGTCCATACCTTATTAATAACAATGACTGAAACAGAATAATACACTATGCAAAGTCATTGAATATGTATATTCTGTTGAGGGAATGTTGTTTATGACCCCTTTCATGAAGGAATGTCCCGTGTGGGTAAAAATAGGCAGTTCTGATTGGTTTGTAGTTTATATAAATTAAAAGGACACCTTTGCAAGCATTACTTGGTCAAGAAATCAGAGTCGGGGGCCGAATAGAGATCACGACCCACCCTCCTTACCCAGTTCAGCCGGGGTGCAGGAGCACCTTTGCTGGCTGCCTGCTACTTCGTATCGGAGGAGACTCCTGTCGGAGTTGCGTGTCCATACCTTATTAATAACAATGACTGAAACAGAATAATACACTATTTCCATGAATGTGAATGTGGAGTGACCTATGTTTACAAGAAAGCAAGAGACAATTAAATCGCTTAAAGTCCAAACATAATCTGGATATAAGTGCAGTTGAACAAATATCTAAACCAAGTCCAACAGAATCTAAAAGTCAAAAAGAAGCCAAAGAAGATTATGTATACAATTATGCTTGCGTCCGTCCAAAGGGCACCCCAGGCAATCATTTAGAGCAGCGCGTAAGTGATCAGCGTACAAAGCAATGCGAAGCATATGTAAGGGCCCGGGTTCGAATCCTGGAATAAAAAAAAAATTTCGCCTTGTTATGTAGTAAATATTATCTTTTCATCTTTTTGTATGCTTTTTTCTGGTTTTGAAGCGTTTTAAGCTGTTTTTTTATTTTTTTCTTCCCCCTTACATAGAAAAACTAAAGGCTGGTTACTTCGGCCATCACCAGCGACCGACTCCTCTTCTTTAACCTCCAAAAAATGCTAGATAAATGTCCCAATCACCTCCAAAACCACCACAGCACTCAAGGCCAGTTATCACTTCAACTAGAAACCGAACTTGAATCCACACCAGATAAATCAAACAGCAGATTTTTCATGAAACTCAGACTTATTAGGTTCAAATTTTTCTTGTAACGAAGAGTAACCCAAATGCCTGGATATCTGGTGAATGAAACTTGGCTTGAATTTCAAAGCTCTCACTCTGAGTGGACGAGAGATTACTTCCAACTGTGAGAAGGGATGCCGAGAATGTGACCCAAGGTTAGTCGTTAAACCTCGTCTACTCAGAGTGAGAGCATCTGAATTCATCAAGAAAGTCTTGACACATATCGATGAAGTCTATTTCACAATCAAATGTCATGTAAGGTGAAGAACACTGATTGACATCAATTTCTTCTTTGGCAACATCTTCAAAGACATCGTTTATCATGCAAAGGATATCCATTGCATGTGCATTTCTAAAAACTGGCAGATTCTCTAAAATGTGTGCCTTGTTGAAAATGAACTTGGAATGTTTTAACACCAAATTACTTCCATCCACACCAAGAAAACACAAAAGTTCAGAGGAAAGTTCCACCTTGTAATCTTGTAAAAGTTCTTGCAGCAGCTGTTGTTGTGCTCAACTCCAAAATCAGCCATCAGCATCTCTCTTAAACAGCCATCATTATTGCGCAAGTCTTTAACTTGTTGGTCACAGTTTCATTATCAATGCAACAGCAGGCTTACCATCTCTACCTGCAAGTCCAATCTGCTGCATGAGTTCCTCCATTTCCCTTGGTGGACCGTAATGGATTATTTGTCTAACATTGGGAAAATTAACACCCATTCCCAAAGCATTCATGGCAAATATCAGTCTACATGTACCATCTTCATCAAGGAATGATTCCAATGTTTGTTCCTGGTTTTTGAGAAGTGTTGAACGGTGGTACATGGCAAAAAGAAGATTCTTTGAAAATGTCTCATAGTTGGGATAGTAACTATACTTTCCAAGTTAAACTTTAAAGTGCATAACCTTGCAATAAACAATGGTCTTGTTCATGTACACTTGTTCTTGTTGAACTTTCTCAACCAAGCAACTGAGAGTTTTTGAAACATTTGAATTCACCCTCACTCTGTTGACATAGATGTTTTCTCTGTTTGGGCTTATGAAGACTTTGACATAATTTGGACGTAGGCAAAGTGACTCCTCTACAACCTTTCTTGTTTGCACATTTGCAGTGGCTGGCAGTGCTAGAAACTGGAACCAATGGCTTCTGACATGCAAGGGACCTCAATTCTCCAAGCCTTGAAAAGCATTCTCTGAATGCAGCCACAAATTCCTTTTTGCTTCTTGTGCTTTTTTTTTTTTTTTTGTGCTTTTTTTTTCTTGTGTTTTTGAATCCCCTAATAAATAAAAGGTACCAATAAATCATAAAGTAAATAGACACTTTATTATAAATAAAAATGTTGAATCTACTTTGAAACCAATACCTTACAAACCGTACGACTTTCAGACACGGTAAAAAGTGCTGCTCATGAATTTTATTCGATAAGTGTAAGTAACTAATAAATAGCTCCATCTTCACGTTTTCGTCCAAATCTAGATTACTTTGACTTCCTGTATAATGGCTTCATTTTGATGCATTTTCAACAACTTAACTTGCATTATTTTAACATATTTTCTTCTATAGCTTTAAATCTAGAAAATAATTTTTTTGTTTTCACAATCAACTGTTCAGTACAGAATATATATACAAACTCTGGGTTCAAAAAGATTGACTTGAGTTTTCGGATTTCGTTACAAATACACAAAACCCTAATACTGATACCATAAACAGTGTGATCTGCTGATATGAAGGCAAAATTTTGAAATTGATCAAAAAGCTAGGATATGGGTAGTCAAAGTGATAACATACACATGTAGATTTTGCCTTGATTTTGCCGAGCCTAAAATTCAAAATGGCGGACGAAAGTGTACAGTATTTACAAGCTTGACACTTACCATTTTGGAATAACATGAGCTTCATCAGTCACGATGGCAAAGAGATTTTGCTGGTAAACTTTGCTCTGCAGCATTTTCCTCCATTTCTCGTTTTGTAATAGTGACTCTGGATTGGCAAAAACGAACGAGTAATGGCCATGTAGAACCTTCTCTTCATCAACATCACCGACAAGGCTGGTAGCTGTAATTCCTCGATAGTGTAATTCTCGAATGTGAGAATTCACTAGAGAATTCAACGGGCATACAACCAAAACAATGACTCTTCTTGGGTAAGGTTTCCTTCCCTCTCAACAATAATTCTACGCAAATATCTTGAAGGCACTGAAATATAAGCGCCTTTCCATGGCCAGTTGGCAAGATGGCGAAGACATCTTCTCGATTCAGGAGTCCAAACAAAGCCTTAGTTTGTTCATCTGAAAGCTGATCTATTTCAGGGAAACGTTTTTCAAGAACTAACAACAAAATACTATCAAAAACAGACTTGGAAATCAAACCCATGCACTATTAACTTGGAAAATACTAAGATATTTGAATAGCATTTACGAACAACTCCTGCGATTTCTCAATAACTACCGACTCTTACGAAAAACCTTAGCCCTCCCTGGTTGTGGAATTCATAGATAACAAAAATTTACCAACCCCTACTGGTAACGGCAAACAAACGCTCTCGACGCCCACCCCCAGAAGTATATCATCGAGCCAATCATATTCCTCGTACAGGGATTAAAAAATTCCTCCAATCAGAAACGCCGGTCAAAAGCTGGTGGCATGAAAGTGAGGTTCTCAACAGTCTTTACCAGAGGCTTTCTTTTCTCAACGTATAAATATATACAAAGAACAAAAATAAGAAAAATACAAAAGAAAAAAAGAAAAAAATTATAAAATACAAAAGAAAGCCTCTGGAACCAGGGTATCCGACCGATTATCCACTATTGTAATTCTCGAATATTAAAGCTGATTACAAGATCATGAAGTCAAATGTGTCTATGTCCATTGTCATGTGTTTTACAGTCCTATTGATGACAGTTTCAGCAAACTCCAACAACGAATAAGAAGAAAATTCTGGCATCAATAGTAAACTTGGTCCTTGCTCATTGGAACCAAGCTTCCAGAATGTCACAACATCTGCTGTAAAACCCGAATGATCACCATTAGACCATGTGAAAACTGAAAATGTTCAACTGAAGAAAGTGTTATTAACAAGTGCAAAGATGAACTTCTCAAAGTCACTCGGGAAAACAATTCCCTAACTCATCTCTCTGCGGTGCACGCAAGACTGTTGAAATTGTCACAAATCTCGACATACAAGGCCCAAATGGGCATCATCTCTGAGTCCATCACATGACGTTTGTGGTTTGAGGGACAAGCACCCCAAAATGAAACAAAAAATTTCAAGTACGATTCTAGGCATGTACAAAGTTTAATAGCGGAGCACCATACCTAAGAAAAAATGGTAACCCATCGAGTTGATTTTTCATGGACACACAGGGAGCCCAACGGCTGTACGTCTGTCCGTACATACATACATACGTCCGTACGTACGTCCGTGTACATTGCGATGCTGATTGGCTGATTGCTTTTTGGCGCCAACTTGACGCGCGCTGACACTTTGAAAACTGAAAATGTACAAGTTTCCTTGCAGTTTTAACTTGCAAAGCTTAAAAATAGTATTCTCGAAACCTTGTAAAAATTTAGCGATTTTCATGAACATTAATCTGTGCCAATCTTGACAGGTTAAAGCGAAAAAAAAATGTACGTTTGAATTTTTTCCGGGCCCGGTGTCATTTCAAAAACTGCTCGAAAGACGAAAGACACAGAGGATATTTCCAAAGTTGAACGACTTTTTAGTTGGATTCGTAGCTTTAAAAAATTCCTCATAATGAATGAGTCATTGAGGATCGTGTATTCTTCGTTTCGTGACGATGCCTTCAGTAAAGCTGCTTAAAAATCTAGCCAAAGTTGGAAATAAATCAAGAATCGTCTGCATTGAGCGTGAAACAAGGACCAGTATGCTTCGAAAAGACAACAAGGAAAGCACTTCAAGGTACCAAGACCCTGGCCAGAAAATGATGTCAAAAAGTCTCTTGTACCTATATTTGATCTTATATCTTTTATTTGGGATTGATGACTTAAAAAAACTTTTATGCACGCTGAACTGTGGCCAAGTTTAAACAAACACTCGATCAAGCCTTACATGAAATGTACAACGACATTTTGTTTTACGGTGAACTTTTTGCACTAGTTCTAATAATAATAAAATTAGTAAAAAAAATTGATTTTGAACTTATTTCAACCCCACTAATGTGTAAACACAGCTCAAGTTTTGGTCTGGAATTTAATGAAACAATTGACAGGAAAAAAAGAAGGAATTTTGCCATGCAAACTAGAGTTGTTTTCCCTTTATTCATGAAGTTGCTCAGTGAGCCCTGTGAAGCCTTAAATAAAAACTGAAAATGCTTAATTCCTTGTTTTCTTGTTATTTCAATTAGCTGTTTTTATAATCACTTTAAATTGTATTATCAGTGTAATCTGGAAGAGAAAAGTGGGAGACAAGTATTCACCTAGCTAGTGTGTCATTCTATTCTACATTAAATAACAAAACAAAACAACAACAACAACAACCACAAAAAACAAGATGTCACAAATATAGTGAAGACAGACAAATCAATATATGTTCTGTAATATTCAGGATGTTGAAAAGGTTTAATTACTTGTATCAATTTTGCTTTCTATTTCTGAAAATTATGAACCCTTACAAAGTCAATTATGAAATCTGACAGTGAATCTGAATATTAAAATTTACTGTAACAAAGGTCACTGAGCATACAAGCCCATACAATATACAAACCAAAACCAAAACTTATTTTAAAAATGCTTTTTAAATAATCTTCATTTCAACTTTGTCAATTACCACAGGAAGCCCAATTCATTTGAATCAAGAACATAAAAAAATTAAAATTGAAATTGGAGCTTTGCTTTTAGGTAGTAGTTGTTTTGAGTTGTTTTACAATTTCATCTAAAGTCATGATTAGTGTAACCTGGAAGAGAGAATTCTTGTTTCGTGTAAAGACAACTATTTATCAGTGTCATTCTACTCTACATAATACAAAAAAACAAGATGCCACAATACTGTCAAGACAGAAAAATCTAAATATAATTTTCTGCAATGTCTAATTGTTTAATTGAAGGATGTTGAATTAGGTTCAGTATTTATGTGAATGAAATCAGTTTGAGGGATTTTTGCATCCTATTTCTGAGAATTATGAACCACTACTACTAAGTCAATTATAAAATCTGACACAATCTGAATAAATATCACTATGGTCACTGAGTTGAAAGCCTTATCATTCTCAGGAGACTGAAGGGCAAGAAATAAAGCTTGATCTATAGTCTTTATTTCAACTTTTACAACAAAATACAATATTTGTTTGCCTATTACCACAGGAAGCCCAATTCATTTGAATCAAAAATGTCAAAATAAAACAAAGTATTTAAAATTATTATATTTACATGGGAGCTCCGCTATTAGGTAGTACCTAATTTTTATATTATAACAAGTTAAGTGTATTTAGAAGTTGTTATTCTTGTTGAAATGTACATAAAACTCTTTGCAATACTTTATATCATGTTGATTGGGCTTGGTCGTCAAATTATTTAAGTCAATAACATTTGCTGTGTTCAATGTTGATTAATTACTGAGTGTACTTGCATCTTTGATCTATTAAGTGACTTTCTCTCAAATTCTCAAATATCTATTGATCCAAATGGGAACAATGGATATAGGGTCTGTACTACTTAGCTATTTCACAATGTGAGGAAAATTTGCTCTGCTATTTATATTTCTCGTGTTGTTTTGCATTCAATATTTGTCAGGTCAAAACGATAGCTGATGTCTGACAGTAGAACGAACCAGGTGATCTCGGAAAGCCCGCAAAGCATTATTTTCTTTTCAGAAAGAATCAATCCCATACCCCTTCGCGCGCTCAGTCAAACAAAAATGGCTGCCATGCTCTGCAATGTTGTGTTCAAGACAAGTCACTCCAAGCCATTTTTCATGACTATTTCATTAAATATAAAACAATAAAAAGTAAAGTCATATAAAGTCATAAAATGGAGTTATCAAACACTTGTCATAAAGAAGGGATTTATACACAATCAAATTTGATGAGATAAGGGGTGCTGGCGTTTGTAGAAAAGATGCCTGCAGTACTGGAAAAGGCCGTATTTGATGGCATAATTCTAGACGTCTTAATTACCTTCACTAGTGGTTTGAAATCCATTTTCCTCCCTTTCTCACTGACCGCCAGTTTGAGTGCAGTGCCAGACTATTACCTGGTTTTCAATTTGTCACAATTTTTGGTCCAAAATGTGTCACCCCTTCTGTTAAGCAGATTGTTGTCTATACATCACCATACATTGACAAAGCCATTAGTGACGGAAATCTGATTGGTCTCCCACTAAAGTTTAGTAACTTCTCTGATGGCTTGATGGAAACTGCTAACAAGTAAGCCAAACAGGGCACATTTCTTTACAGCGGTGGTAGACATGGCAGTACAGGTCCAACAGAACATCAGAAATTACTTCTATCACAGCTTTTTCATCATGAGCTGAACCGCATATCTGACCATGAAGAAACATCAACAAGGTCATCTGAAGTAAAAGCTTCAAGAAAGTGACATTCCGAACATGAGGAAAGTTACCCTGAACATCTAAAGAAGAAGTCAGTAGGTGTTCATAATAGTGATACATGAGCAGTTTTTCTGTGTTCATATTCCTGTTTTACCCTTTATACCCTTTATACCTATACTATATAAAGGAATGAAAGTGTGAATTTATAATAAGTGCAAATCAGCAAACTGCCATTATAATTCTTGCAATACAGCCTAAGGTAAACATAAAATAAGTGATTTATGCAATTTATTTTATTCCAGCAAATTCCACTTGAACACATGCTGACTTGTAACAAGGTAGTTTTATCACTATTAAAACAGTAACACAACCAAAAAAATAGGCGCTTATTAAGCGCATGTGGCTACAGCCTTATCTGCTTATGAGATATAAATAAAAGCGTCAGTAAGTTAATGAGATACAGTGTTGAAATACTGGCTATTTACTGTAATTTCTTACATCAGACTACTGAGCGCTTAGATGACTAGTAAGGTTGCTTTTTTGTATATAAATTTTTATTGTCACTTTGCTGTAACTCCAGAAACATAAAAGTGTAGCTGTCAAACAAAATATTTTTTTTCGTAGAAGATTTATCAGTTAGACAACAGAAAACCGCGCGCCCATGGCGTTATAGACGCACGAGAGAAAATATAAAGAACGATTAACAAACGACTCTAGTTTGTTAAGAGGTCTTTATATTTTCTCAAGTGCGTCTATAACGCAATGGGCAAGCGGCTTTCTGTTGTCTAATTGATTTATAACAGAGCCTAGAACGTTAAAAATTGAGCCGTGCAGCCCATGGGGAAATAGTTCATAGATTTCTCAGCCAATCAGAGCGCACGTTATATGTGTCGCCATCTTAAAAACGAATGATTTGAAAAAGACGATGACGAAGATAGAGCGCGCGCAGTGCAGCCCATGGGCAAATAGTTCATAGCTTTCTGGCCAATCAGAGCGCTCGTAAGATTGTAGCTATGTTATAAAATGTAACAAAATGTAATTAAATATTCACAGCCACTAAACAACTTACTACTGCGCCCGACATAAAAGTGTTCGAAACACAATAGGTTTTAGTTACTTCTAATTTAGTAAACAAACAGACGATTGGAATATAAAGCAGGTATAATAATATACTAAGAGATATTCCTTTACATAGAAAATTGAGCCAAAACACCAGTGCTTAATATCTCATTTATTTAAGCTTAGTTAGTTTTAACGATATGCTATCACAAGGATATCTTAGGCTTGAAATAAAGCAGCATTTTCATTCACTGTCGGTCACGGCTTTGAAGTCTCGCGAGCAAAGTTTATGCTGCACGTGGCGTAATTCACGGAAAAACGTCACATAAATTATTTCGTTGACAATTTTTAATGTAACTCTTTTAAAGATGAATTTGTACTTGTTTTAATTCTTGATTGTAAGAATTTCCACAGCAAATTTTTGCCTCAAATAATTAGTCGATTGACGGAAGAGAATCTTACTTATATCTGTCGGGCGCATGGCATTCATTCAGTGGTAAACTCAACATGCCTTTTTGTTGTTGTTTTCTTGACAGACTGAGGCGGTAGTTCGCTTTTAAAATCGTTTCGTTTCTGTTTACTTTAACACTGAATCGAAATTATTTTATTTCAAAGTGTCCTTTGTTTATCATTATCGATCATTGTCTGCTCGTTTAAAGTTGATCAAGGATTGGTTCCGAAGTTCATTATTGGGCTTCCTGTGGAGTTACGCACACTCTTACTTACTTACTTACTTACAACCCGATGACTAAGTGGCTTCGCCTCTTCAAGGCTGTAGCCACAAAAATAACACAATAACAAAATCAAATCACAGAAAACAAACCCCAAATAGAAAACACAAATAGTAAAAAAATAAGTAATGAAAGGCTTCAGAAACACCATTATATTAGTAATGCAGTTAAATAATTTACCTAAAGTACAAAACAAATAACTAAGAAGAAAACCATGACAGCAATGATCTTTTACAACATGTAAATATTACAGCTTTCATAAGCTCTTGAGGCAATAATAATCACTGTTTAGGTAGGTTTGTATCAATGTTGAAAGGAAGTGCAGAATAAACAAATGTAGATGTAGCATAGTCTCAGATCGACTGACAAACAGCTAATAAGACATCAGTGAGGTCTCATTTACACCTGCTTATGTACCCAAATTAAAGCTATGAAAAATATTCAAGTAAAATCTATTGAACTGAGACAATTCCCAAACGGAATTGAAAAGGTTACTTAAACAATTTCTATGTAGTTGACACTGCCTGATGATAATTCATTGAATCAAAAACGTTTGCATGCAAAAAATTTATGTTTAAACCACACATGACAAATAATTTAAATAGAGAATAACTAGTTCCTATGCATTATTTTTTAAGGATTTAACACAAGAAACTGAACCCACTCACCTAACCTCAGATGATGCTAGTTCCCTTTCGAAGCATACAGTACCAGTTTCAGACAACTTTAGAGATGACTGCAACCAACTTCTTCAGCAAATCTTAACGTCAAGTACAGAATCATTTAACAAGCAAGAAGTCTTCTATGTAAATAAAGCAAGTCCTGTAAAGTACAACCAATCCAGACAGGGTGAAATTGAAGCCATATCATTTCACATTGACAGCTGCTCAATACATGGCGAGGTCACTTTCCAGTGAACACACAATTGTGTTTCAAAAGAAAATCTAAAATGTAAAGTCCACCTTACTCCCAGAAAATATGAGTTAGTAACTGAACATCAGGCAGTCAACACAAGAATCCGCTGAAGAATCAGATTCCACTTCAGTCATGTAATAGGGATGAGTCTTTCAGGTAAAGTGCTTTCCATTGGCATATACAATCACCCTATATTTGAAGCAAAACTTAAGACCAAATCCAAGTGGGAAGCTGATTTAAGTCTATTTACAAAGTCAGAAGCTGCAGCCAAAAGATGCAGAGTAGTCACTGTCACACATGAGTATACAGATCAACTCCTACCAAAGTTGTTTCAATATCTTGGCATGTGCCTTGATAACATCGTTATGTGATTACCTTCACTTTATTCCCTTTTCACATGAAGATCCACATGAGACGCTACAGATCTTGAAAGACCTAACATTAGTGCGAGCTACCCAACTGGCTATTCTAGAGTTTGAGAAGGATTCTCGAAGTCACCACGAGTAGAGTTTGTTGTTAAAATTTACATGGGAATTGAGAAAGCTTTCCATCTTCTATATAGATACCTCAAAATGAGCAAAAAAGGATCAACAAATGCTGCAGCTGTTGGGGATTTTAAGACTATCCTGCATCAAATCAAAGAGATCAAAGAAATTGTTTCTTACAGCAATAGCCAGGCAATAGATGACCTTAGCGAAAATGTCACTGTCGTAGGGGGGAATTTGACCATGCTAGGGGACGAAATTTTCAAGTGCCTGTCTGACACAGAGGAATGCTTTATATCAAACGTTCAAGATGCTATCAAGCCTTTGCAAGAAAAACTTGATGTCCTGGAAAGCAAGATTGACAAAGGAGTTGGTCTGGAGACGCCTAACTCCACTCCTAACTGCACGCCTCCAAATTCAAAAAGATGGAGGATTCAAAGAAATCCAGAATTATCAGTAAGTGCTTTTCTTCATCTTGTCCTAAGAAAGCTAAGTTGATTCAATCCATTAATTTTTGGGGAGGTTTTGACGGTTTCTACGGTTTCCATTTGAAGGGCAGTGAAGCGGAGAAGTTGTTATCATTAGAATTGTGCTGTGACAGAACCAAAAAGTAAGTTTTGAACAAAGTATTCACTGAATGAATTCTTTGAATGAGTTCAGTGAATAACCTGATCTGTGGGTTTGTGCCATTAAATTCAATGACTATCAAATCATAATTTTAGTAGCTCCATTTCAAACATTCTCCAGTTATGACTTGACTTTTTCAACTTTATTACTATAAATTAACATAACTATTTACAAATGTACATCAAACATATCTAAAAGGTAAAGGATGCTCAGAATAACTATGAAGCTAATCTAGCTGAACGTCCACGTGATTTTCATCAAAAATTTCTATTGGAAAAATAGCATTTTTACGAAAAATGCAAATCAGCCGAAAAATGCAAATTTGACGCTTTGCGAGATTTTAGAATTTTGCGTAAGTACACATATTTTTGACCTTATTTTCAAGTACAAAATGCGATATTCATCAAAAATTTCACGTTCCTAATGGAAAAATAGCATTTTTACGAAAAATGCAAATTTGCCGAAAAATGCAAATTTGACTTTTTGCGAGATATATTATTAAAACAGGTATACAGCAGGTTGAAAGGATGAGAGGAATATAAGACAAACACATGCACACAGACAAAGAGAAAGTCAAGATAGCTGAACTCAAGAGTTATTACCGAAATGGACAAGAATTAGCGAAGAGAGAGATAGAGAGAGCCTCAAGATAAAGAGTACAGAAGATTGCTGAGATTGGGCAACGACAGAGTTCTCCCCAAGAAGAAGACCAAGACGTTGAAAGAACTATAACCAAGAACGCTAGAAGTTGAAAACAAAGAACTATAACCAAGAACGCTAGAAGTTGAATGAAGTATTACAATAAGTCAGTAAGAGAAAATTTAGTGGATATTAAAACATGTTCGCCCCCAACTCTGTCTGCATGTATTCACTAGCGCCTAAGCACGCCAGCCAGGCAAACCATCGCTTGACAATTACCTTGAGAAGCCCTCAGCTGCTGGTCACACAAATGACATGTTTACTAGAGCAAATTTGATTACAATAAAGCTTTTGTACATCTAATTTCTACTTAGTTATGTATTGTAAGGGTGAATATGTAGTGTCAACGGGAAAAAAAAGCTGAAATTGAATCGAATTTCTCAAGAAAACGGTTCACGAATAATATGCATTTTTACTTCCGGTTTGTTGAATTTCGATGCCTAGAAACATGCAGACGAGGCAAAGAACGTCATTTCCTACCTCTTTGATCGATAGGAACAACATTTGACTTAGGCTTCCCCCACTTAAATTGTATTTTTACTGAAAAAATTGTGAAAGTTTGATCATTTTGTGTAATTTTGACATTTGGCTCTAGTTTTCTCCTGTTTTATCTGCGTATCCATACAAAGTTAAAGTCAAAGATGATCTCTAGTTAGTATGGAACAATCTTCGCCGATTTCTTTGGAAGAATCGAGGTAAGAAAGTGTTCTGTAAACTCGAGTTTGTCACGGTGTTTGTGCTAGCCGCCATCTTGGATTTCAAAAGATCAAACTTACACTGCTTCTGTCTACTTCATAGCTCTGGTGTAACTGCCAAGACCTGTGGTAAAAGCCGTAAATGTAGTAAAATCTCTTGTCATCCCGGAAAATGCAATTCAAGTCGTGCAGTCAACCGATTCTGGGAGAAATCACCAGTCTACAATATCAACAAGAGGGCCCAGGGCTTGAACGAACAATTCAAGGAGCTTACGACCAGAGAAGATGCTCTTTTAGAAAAAGAAGCCAGTGTAGATAAAAAACAGCAGGAACTTTCGGCTTTAGAAGAAGAATCAATAGAAAGATTGGCTGAAACAGGTAAAAAATCTCTTGATGTATTTAAGCAGCTAACTTATTGCACTTTGTCTTGATTTGTCAAGATATTTTACAAACACATCAAAGCTCATTAGATTATTTGCCATATTATTTATAGAAAAAGAATTGGACAAGTCTCTTGAAGAGAAAGATAGGTTAGAGAAAGAAATAGAAGAGGCTGATGCAAAGCTGAAACAACTAGCTGAAGCTTACAACAAAGTCCAACAACTTCTTGAGCCAACAAATAGTGCCCGGAAAAAAAGGAATATGACCAGTACATCATTTGAGATGATTAACTATTACAAGTCAAGTGTGCGATACCGACAAAGAGAAGAAACAAAGAAGATCTTGGAATTTATACATGGGGGAATGGAGCCATCTTTATATGGGGCATGGGATTTTTTAATAAGCAATGCTCCTAATGAGCTAATTTGTAGATTAATTAGTAATTACAAAAGACGAAAGTTAATTCAGGGGATTTTTGGCAAAGCCATACAAGATTATGAGAATTCAGATGAGGTTTTTAAGCAATCTGTAGCAATGAAGTACCAAAATTATTTATCTAGGAGAACCTACAAGCTTGTATGCAAAACTCAGACCTCCTATTATAATAATGAGAAGGAGTTATGGCTACCACGTAATATGAAATGCTTAGGTGTTGATTTACGACTCCCAAGCTTAGCGTGTCAGATGCTAGTGTAGAAAAATTTGTTAAGGGTTTAGACATAGGGCATGTTAGTCAAATTCCAGGTGTACCAGGTGTTTCAAGAACTGTTACAGGATGTGTCTTCTATGATTATTGATTTACACTTACGTGTCCCACACTTAGCTAAAAAGTTAACCTGGTTTAATGAAAATGAAAATCATTTTGTTTTTCAGTTTTCTGATGATGGCGCGCCAGAGACAAGTCAGCTCACAATGTCAATAGGTAGTATGGTTTGTTGGAACTTTGGGGAAGAGGTGAGAAGCAGAGATTTGCATTACCTTCTCCATTGTGTCAGTGTCGCTGAGAAAGATGACATAATGGATAATCTCTGGAAACATACCGAAGAAATGAAAATGCTGGAAGGTAATGTATTGACCATTCATAACAAACAGTGTACTGTTGAGTTTCAGCCTGGTGCTGATATGTCTTGGCAGAGTTGGGCTGCCAATGAACTCAATCAGGCAGCAACATATCCATCACCATATGCTGATGTTCACAAGGGAAACATGACCACTATTGGGGGAAGCATTGGGCCGACAGGTTGTACATGGAAACCATTTTCAATGGAAATTAGAGAATCAAACATCAAATCTCTAAATGAATTTATGAAATCTCTTCCAGGTAGTAGTACTGAAAAGTACAAGCACCAGAAAAAGTTAGAATTCATGGCTAAGAATGGGATGAGACAGCTTGGTCCTCCAAGAATTGTAACATATGTAAATAAATTAAGACCTGAACCTATGCATTGCAAAATTAATGCCTGGCAACATTATGTTGATCTAATTTATTTGGAAGCAGTGCGAAGAGATACATTTAATTCCTTTGTATCTGTTTTAGGAGCACCTGCAGGATGGTTCAAAAGGTTCAAAGGTTTTTATTTACCATGTATTGAATAATAAATAATAAATACCATGTATTGAATAATAAATGGAGGGAGTAAGAGTTACAACCCAAGGGGTTAAGACAAAACACTCCTACACCCAGGTATACTTATAAAAAACACACGAAAGAAATAGTAGAGAGGGAAAATGGGTTACAAAGTTAGTGAAAATAGTATAATAACAATATTTACAATGATGAGAATAATAAATTTACATATATACTTAACAATATATTAACTATAAATAAGAAGTCACGAAGAAATAAGGAAGTGTTTGAATTTTTTTCTAAAGGACGTAATAGACGAAGAGTTTTTTATTTCGAGTGGTATTTCATTCCAGTTTCTGGCTGCACTATAGTCCACACCAAACTGACCATAATTCAAGTTTTTTCGAGGAACGAAAATATTTTTGTTTTTCTTTGATCTTGTATTATATTGATGTGAAAAATTAACTTCTTTAAAATAACTAGAGGATGAAAAAGGTAATTGTTTATTCACACATTTGTAAGCTATTTCGGCAAGCTGTAATTTAACTATTTCAAAGATATTTAACATTTTTAACTTTTGGAACAATGGTCTGCTTGGTGCTCTACTGTCAGAAGAAGAAATAATTCGCAAGGCGCGTTTTTGTAAAATATGAATGGGCTGAATTCTAGTTTTATAATTTGAACCCCAAATTAGGGTGCCGTACGAAATATGCGAATAGATAATGTTATAATATAACTTTTTCATGATGTCTAAGTTGAGAAGATGTCTAGCTCTATAAAGTACTCCTATTGACTTTGCAATTTTACGGCATAGTAGGTCAATATGAGTACACCATGTCAGATGTTCATCTAAAATGAGACCTAAAAATTTTGTATATGCAGTTCTTTTAATAGGTAGTCCTAAAGTTAAGGCTAACTCTGACTCGTCAATCATCACATTTTTTATTCGTTGCTTCGAACCAAAATGGATATATTTTGTTTTGGTAAGATTCACTGTTAGTTTGTTTGCATGAAACCATTCCTGGAGGCTAGACAAGTCTTTGTTTAGGACGTTGAAGATATTTTTGATTGATTTGTGACTATAGAGTAAATTCATATCATCTGCATATAATACAAGATGAGCGAATTTAGTTGCAAATTGAGAGTCATTTATGTAGATCAAAAATAAGATAGGTCCAAGGATAGATCCTTGGGGGATGCCACAGGTTATGGGTAAATATTCAGAATTTTCATTATCGATAGAAACATACTGTAAACGATTACTTAGATAGCTTTTAAACCAGCTGAGGGTGTCAGTTTTTGATGCCATAATAAGAAAGTTTATTTAGCAAAATATCATGATTGACAGAGTCAAACGCTTTTGAGAGATCCAAAAAGATGCCAATGGCTGTACTACCACCATCTATTGCATCAGTGATTTTATTTACAAACTCGAGAATTGCTAAAGTGGTATTTCGTTTTTTTCTGAAACCAAACTGAAAGTCAGAAAGTAGGCGATTTTGTTCTAGATGATCTGTTAATAACTTACATATAATTTTTTCAAAAAGTTTTGATAAAGTCGGAAGGAGGGATATCGGTCTATAATTAGAAATTAACGAATGTTCTCCTCCTTTAAATAAAGGAATTTTCATTTGATCAGGAAAAGTACTAGTGTTTATAGACGTATTGAAAACATGAGTAAGTGGAAGGTAAATACGCTCGGCAGCGATACGGATGTATCTTATAGGAATGCCATCATGGCCACCAGCTTTGGAAATATCCAAATTAAGTAGCTCATCTAAGACCTCATAGGGCAAAATGGAAGTGAAATGGAGATCATTAGAGCAGGTCACATTCATCCAATCTTTATATGTGTACTTACTAGATGGTATATTATTTGCTAACGTGGGACCTATATTTGCGAAGTATCTATTAAAAATACTAACTATATCAGCCTTTTTAGTAAAGCGTTTGTCGTTGTGTAATATAGTATCAATACTTGAGGGACAACTTGTTTTCTTATTCAGAATCTCATTTATGATGGACCATGTGGCTCTAATGTTCCCATTTGCCTTTTCCAGCATTGAACTGTAATATTCTTTTTTGGTAGATCTTATTAAATGATTAACCTTATTACGGTATTGACAAAATCTTTTGATATTGGTCAATGTTGGTCTTTTAAGTTTCGCTCTATAAAGTTTAAAAAAAGAAAGAAATTGACTTCAGAATGCCTGGGGTTAGCCAACCATTCTGTTTAGATTTGTTTTTTATTGTAATAGTTTGAACGGGGAAGTTCCTTTCATAAAGGTTTGTTATTGTTTTAATAAAAATTGAATATACTTCATTTGGGTCTTTGCTAGCAAAAAGTTCCGACCAATCTTGGAGTGACAGGTCACGGAGAAAATTTTCTTCTCCAGTTTTTGAGAGGACCCTTTTTTTAATTTTTGTTTTGCCTCTTAATAATTTTGTTCCATATTGGATAATAAAGACAGGAAGGTGGTCCGAAATATCAGTGTACAAAATACCAGGTTGAATAAGGTCAACCACGTTAAAACTATTTGTAAAGATATTATCAATTAATGTAGCACTATGAGAGGTAATTCTCGTTGGTTTGACTATAGTAGGAAAAAGGCAGTAGGTCAAAAAAGGAATTAGTTTCTTCGTTATTTTCACTTTTTAGGAGATCAATATTAAAATCGCCAGCTAAAAAAATATTTTTTGAAGTATTTTCTAATTCATCAAGTAAACTTGATAGGATTATTGAATAGCTATCGATGTTAACGTTAGGAGGCTTGTATGAAACGCCGATTAGCGTGGAAATATTATTTTTTACAATTTCAGCAAATAGAAACTGAGAATCATTACTGTTATAAGTCAGATCATTTTGTACTCTATAAGTATAATTGCTATGGATATATAACGCGATTCCACCGCCGCCATCCTCATTTGGTCTATTCAATAAAATTGGTTCATGATAGTTATCAAGAAAAAACGAGCTAACGTCGTCTTTTTCTTTTAGCCAAGTTTCGGAAAGGGCGATGACGTCGAAATGAAAGTTAAGTGAGGAGATATAACAAACGAGATCATTAAAATGTTTGCGAAGGCTCCTGATATTGAAATGGATCATAGAAAACTGTATAGGTTTGGTAGTAAGAGAACTAAAACTATCCTCAACAAAGTATTTACATTTCTCTGTCATCGAGTCAACTTTAGTGAATACCTGTTCGTCAGGATCACAAAAATTATCAACAAAATTTGCTTTTGATTTCAAGCAGTTATCAATCTTAAAAGGATTAAATGATAAAGAGTTTATATTTTCTAAATTCCAATGAGGACTGCGGCCGTGTTTTAATTCAAATATAACTGAGTGGAAATCATTATCATTCAAGGACATGAATGGTAGTGTCCCTTGGAGACATCTTGCGCATAAATGATTATCATAAGAATGTTGTTGTTTTTTTGCACTAGATGTTAATGTTTTGATGTTGGTTAAGCACTTGAGATGTGTAACTGAGGAACAATACAAGCATTTAATGACTGTAGAATTTGCATAGGGCTTCTTGAGACATATTGTACAAGAATTCCTTTTTGGTTTTGTAGGCATGATCAGATAAGATTACATAAAATATCAGTATTTAAATGATCAATTGATATTAATAATAATGGCAATATCCATCAGAAACAAATCAGAAATAATAAGATGTAGTAGATTAAAAATTTTGTTTTGTTTTGTTTTGATTTTTGTTTTAACTATTGACTTAACTCTTTAGTCGAATATGCTTCTAGTGTTCGGCTGTAGAGTAGTTCCACAGTTTTCATCATCCAATGATAGTACGCACCAATGGATGAACAAAGTGAGGTTCATCATGAGACTAGTCCTTCTTGTTAACATCACACCAAACTTAGCCATCAGTGTTATTTTCATCATTACCCAGCGATGGGTCAAAGTAACTTGCACTTGCACCCAAGAAGCCAAAAGGAACAGAAGACAGTCGATCGCGAGTTGTATGAAGGTGATCCTTTATGACCAAACGATCGAGATTGAAATATGCAATCTTGCCCTCTTTCCTGGCTTGCATCATTTCATCATGTTGTTCGCTCCTTCGTTGAAGCACTCGTGCGGAGACGTCTTCGTTGATAAAAATTCCTGTCCCCTTCAGTTTCTTGCTTGATTTTAGGATTTTTTCTTTATCTTTATAATTCAGTAATTTAGCAACAATCTGTTTGGGTTTGCCATTTTTCCCTTTGCCTGCGCGGTGCGCTCTCTCAACCGCTATGTTATTAGCATCCAGTCCCAGGTTGTTTGTAAAAAGGTCTTTCACCTTCTTCTCGGTGGTTTCCCAGCTTTCATTACGATCTTCTTTGATTCCAGAAATTCTCAAGTTGTTTCGTCTACTCTGGTTTTCAAGATAATCTACCTTATCTTCCAGATCATCAAGCTGTTTCCTGAAATTCTCAAGCTTGTTATCAAGAGAGTACACGTCTTGACTTTGACTTTTCAAATCGTTGATCTCCTTTTGTGAAAATTCTAAACTACTCCTAATTTCTTGCATCTCACGCGTTACGGTATCCAGGCGACCGTTAAAGTCGACCATCAACAGTTTTAGAAAGCTGTGGAAGTTGTCTTCCTGAACTTTCAGCAAGTTCTTAACAACTTCTAGGGTTACTACTGTAGAGCTGTCTTTCTTGGCGTCCGCCATCTTCCCCCTCATGAATATACCGGAGGGACTCAAGATGTGGAAGAAGCTCCTCAACATGAAACCCCATCTGTTAATCTGAGTGATGAAAATACTTCTGCTGGTGAGCGCGCAAGGCAACAGGCTTTCATACAGAGATCTGAAGTAGAATTGAGACAAAGCCTTCAATCTTTTAGTAATGAGCATACAAGCCAGGTCCCTCAGATTCAAGGTTGTGGCCTAGGGTATTTGTCATCAAAGATAAAGGAACATTATAATAATGAAGGTAATAGATACAACAAGCTTTCAATTAGACTCATAGGAAGTCAAGCTATTGCTTTAGCTCGGTATTCTTACCGTTTAGTTGATACATTAAAATGTGAAAATGAAACTGCGGCACAAAAATTGCAACGTTATGCAATTGGTAAGATTGGTGAATACTTAAGAAATGCAGGTGGCCTCTTTAACAGAACTGAGCTGAACTCTGTTCAGATATCAGAACTTAAAATGCATGTGAAATGTATTTTAACTTGATGTCTCTAGCAGTGTGAATGTTTCAACATGGACAGTTGGATATGCTATTCCATACCATGCTAATTTACTATTTGAGCAGTATAAAGTTGGTTATGGTATTGTTTCTTTACAGGCAAAGGAAGCCAAGCATGCAGGTGTAAAAAAAGATCTGATGTTAAGTAACCGCTCAAATGCATGTTCATCTGTTGGTAAATGGTGGCAAGTCATGCGAAGCAATTATGTCCGTTCTTTTTATCTTCCAGAACACCAACCTGTACCTTCTTCATATATTTCTCATTATCAATCAAGGTTACCACCACATTGCAGTGCATCAAAACATTGTAGTTGTGGTAGGGAAAAAGATATTGACAATGATTTATGCTTATTCTGTGTTTCTAGTATTGATGTCGTCAATTGTGCATTGAACAGGAAGTTGGATGATTCAGTGTTGGCAGCATTAAAACCGGAAATATGTCAACATTGTAATAGTAGGTTTGCTGACAAATCATTATTGTCTTCTCATTTGCGTTTTTGCAAAACTACTGAGGTAAGAACAGGTAAGGTTATTAACCCCTTAACTATGTCAGTGCCTGCATTGAAGGAGGCATTACGCAACAGACATTTAAGTACAACTGGCAATAAGAGTGTACTTGTCCAACGTCTCGAGGGAGCGTTAGCTGGTGAGGGCTAGTAAACTTTTCATTGCTTGAAACCCTGGTATTATCACTTGGTTTAGATATATGTATTTAGGAAAGTGTTGTTGACAGATTAAAAGCCTATTTTACTGAGATCTTGATGTTAGGTCCTCAAAAAGGTTAAATACAGTATATTTATAGGAACTAGTTTTCTAATAGAAAGTGAATGCTGTATGGTATTACTGTAGTATGGGTGCCTGTAGAGTTTGCATACTTAATCTTTGAAATAAAAATATTCCTAATTTATAGTAATTCCTTTAATCAATACTATTTAGCATAATTACGATTATTTCATTCACAGTTTAAGTATGTGCATTCTAGTCAATGTTTATATGACACAATGGGATATGATATATGCTGCATAAAATGTCCCTCTTCAAACAATGGATCCCGAGGTGATCATGGTATTAAATAAATGTTATTCCCCATTAAATACATATTTAAATATTTAAATGTTTATTTAAATATTTATATATTTATTTAAATATATATAATTTTAAATATATAAATATATATATTTATTTATATGATTCTTCAAAGAACACAATTTACACAATACAAATCAAACTGCCAATGGCGAAGCAACTTGTGGATTGACCGAAATGACCACAGGAAGCCCAAACAATACATTTTAAACGCTGCACCATTTTAAAGTGGAAAACCCCATTTTAAAGTGGAAAATACAATCAGTCTGACCTCTGTCTAGGGACAGTCCACGAGTTTGACCAATGAGAGAAGGTTTTAAATCAAGGCTTTTAGACCTTGATGACTGTCCTCAGTGTTATCCAATCACAAGCTGATACTCAGAGGACTGTCCACCAGATAGACCAATGAGAGCACATGGTCATCAGAGCATGAAATCATAATCTGATAAGCTGTGGACTGTTCTCTGTGTTATCCAATGAAATCACGTTAGTCTGGTTAACACATGTCATCATTAATAGCTATGGATTGCAGAACACGTTCCACATTCATATACTAACTTGAAATCCTCAAATGTGCTTCATTTAGGTCGTTTGGCTTTTTGAATAATGCAGATAATGCAAAGTTAAAGTTTCATTTTATAGGTTTTGATATTTTGGCACTCACTAAGAAAATACATACAGATTTATTACTTTAACGATGGAATGAAACAGCTTCAACAAAGTGTTTTTCTTTCAATGGGCAAAGTGGCTGCAAAAAGCCTAAAAGCTTATTTTGAAAATATTGTTCAAGCTAGCAAGTAATTTTTGAGTCCGATAACTAACGAACAGAACTGTCCTCAGTGTTACGAAATCACGGAATCAAACTCTGATAAGCCGTGGACTGTTCTCTGTGTTAGCCAATAAAATCACATTTCTCAGGTTAATACATGTCATTATTTTAAAATAGATTTTGATCACAACACAATTATTACTTTGTTGGTCTCGCTCTTCTCTTCTAGCAACTTTTACAAAATGCGCCAAAACACAATTACAGTTTGTCACTTTGTATTATTTGTATTGTTTGCACTGAGTTTCCCACTTGTCTTTCTTCAGTTCTATGTACAGAGTAATATCAAAGCAAAAGAGTTGCTGCTTATTAAAGATTTAGCCTGGCAATTCCACAAAACTTTGGCCACTTGGATTCAGACAGATCGCAAGTTCATTTGCAACTTCCGAACTTCGTTCAGTGAACCGTAACATGTTTAATAAGACAGAAAATTATAGGGTCTAAGATAAAGAATCAACCCACCAGTTGGATCATGGATTGTGCAGAGCGGAAGCCCATGAAGCATTGAGAGCTGAATGTTATTCCCCATTTAGTATTTTTTTACTTTCATAAAGTGTCTTTTGTGTAATCCTTAGCCTTTAGTAGCAATTTCAAGCCATAAAAAAACTTTTTTCAATGAATAACAAGCCTATACTTTTATATGGAGTGTAAACTGGTCGCCTGTGTTGCATCAAACCCATTCCAGCATGAAGGCCAAAGTATGAATTCATTGCTGAAGACGTATGATAAACTATAAAACTAATAAAACTAGACACTTTTTGGAGCTATATTGGTTTCCTGTAGTGCGTGATGTTACATAAGACTCATTATACGTTGCATCATGGTGAAAGGTGCTGCATTGTCTACTGTATTCATACTTTATATATGGAGCGTAAACTGGTCGCCTGTGTTGCATCAAACCCATTCTAGCATGAAGGCCAAAGTATGAATTCATTGCTGAAGACGTATGATAAACTATAAAACTAATAAAACTAGACACTTTTTGGAGCTACATTGGTTTCCTGTATTGCGTGATGTTGCATCAGACTCATTATACGTTGCATCATGGTGAAAGGTGCCGCATTGTCTACTGTATTCGACGCTTTAGATCAAACAAATGATAAATACAATTCCATGTATATAAATCTCTCATTTTATCGGTATCTGAGGTATTTTTTACAATATGCGTCTCAAAGTCAATCAATTACACTAGATTTTACAAAAAATCAGTTAGAACCCACTGTGTTGTTTTGGCCAAGGTACACAAGTTTTAGCTGACTCGTCAAAGGTGACGGTGAATAAAATGAAACACGTTTGCATTTTGATCAATATTACTGTAATAATATAAAGAAAAGTCGAGTCAAATTGCCATTTTCGTTTCCTGCTTTTTTCAACATTCTCTCTTCTACTGATTTTCAGGCTGTTTCAGGCAGCAGTTAGTACTCAAAACGTTTTCAAAACACTAAAAGCTTGGATGACTTTGATTTTGGACTTGCGGCGAGTTTTTTTGCTTGACAGCGACGTACAAAGTCCACCCAGAAAGGTTTTCATGTTCGAGTATCAAACAGCTCAATGGAGATGCGATGAAAGTTATTCCAAGCAGAGTAGTACAGTACAAATGTGGCAAGGAATGAGAAATCAACTATCAGCATTTTCCCTTCTGACCATCTTGAAGGCTTCAAGATTTAAACTCATGGAGGAGTCACGAGTAGAATTTCAACACTCCACGATAATAATTAAATACATAACTTGTTTACGGAAGACACCTTTTAGATCATTCAATTCCAAAGTAAGTTTCGCATACAATCCTGTTGCATCGTGATTTGAATAACACAGGAGTTCCATACCAAAAATAGCACGATAGTTGCAGCGTACCAAGAGCCCTCGTTACTTTCAGCCTGCCTTCAATCATGTGGACAATGCTCAGTTAAATAGTTAAACAATGTTCGAGTGAGTGAGTGACACATTTGCATATTTCGACCCCTCACTATAACTCGTGGATTTGCAATTAATCCACGAGTTAAAAAGATTAACATACTAGTTATATTTGGAATGAACTGAAGGGAAGTCTCCATGTTGGCTTCATTTTCACTCATCAGCCCAAGAAAATCCAATAAATTTAAAATCTTCTTCGAGGCCAGGGGGTGGAAAATGTGCACGTATACACATCATAGCACAAGACGGTAATTTCTTTGCCCAATTGGCCCCAGCACCATCGAACCAACTGACAGTATGCAATGTGACGATTCTTTTTATGGTTAGGACCTTGGTTAGCATTCGTGCCATGTTGTTGTCGATACTGAAACCAGGCAGCTTTCAGTACCTAAACATGTCATTACTGTAAAGCAAAAAAAGCGGTGGACCTAGCACTGACCCCTGAGGAACCCCACAGAGTACCTCTCTGTAATCAGAGTTTGTACCTCCTAAGTGGACAAATTGCTTTCGATTTTCAAGGTAAGATGTGAACCAGTCACGTGAAATACCACATATACCATAGAGTTCTAGCTTTGACAAAATTTCATGGTTGACTGTGTCAAATGGTTATGGTTCTGAAAAAGCCAATATGGCACTCTTCAGGGTTTTTGAAATCTTGCATATCTCGTTTTTGACCAGTTTGTATTTTGTAATTTTAGGGAGAGTGATCCTGAAAATGCTGCCATTACATCACGAATTCTAAGGGAAGTAAAAGGTCCGTGTACCCTCCGGCCATTCGATTTTTGGAAAATACCAAAATTGGATTTGCTCGATATATTTGCGTTTTTCGTGATTTGGAAAATTGAATTTTAGCGAAAATCGGACATTTCCTTTTTTCAAAAATTGTAAATATACCTCTTAATTTTTAACTTTAAAAATGGATTTCAATTTTCGTTTTTCAAAAAAAGGAAAATTGGAAAGATACCAAAGTTGACTTGACCGGGGGAGGGGTAAAAGTTGTTATTAAACCCCAGACTTCTCTCCAACAACGTAAAATTTACATAAATTAAAAATGGCCGACCGATAAGAGTGATTTACGAAAATCACAAGGCTTTTGGCCTAAAATTGCAACGTAATTCTATGATTTTGCTTAACCAGCCTCCTTGGATATGCAAACCAAACACAGATAAGCAAGGCACTTTATAAATTATCGCAGTTCATAAATCGAGGCGAAAGATTAAGCAGGTTAAAGATGGATCACGAACCGGTTTTTGGCCTAAACTGTATTCTGCCTCCTAATGGATATGCAACCCAGACACAGATTAGCAAGACACTTTTTAAATGATTGCAGTTCATTCGTAACAAGATAACATTCGTAAGAAGACTTCTTTTCATCAGCATAATTATATAAATCGAGGGGATGGATTTATAGATGGATTTGCTAAGGATGGATTATATTTACTTTAAGTCTTATATTTTTACACCTGGTTTTGGCCTGCAAGCCTTTCATGGATTTAATTAAGCCCCACCAAGACTAATAATTATTGGTTTATTGACTTGATCCTTATACAAGGAGAGATTTAAAGACAACTGATAACAAGAGCAACATTTTTATTAAGCATCATCTCGTGCACATGGGTGCCCACTTCCCTTTACAGCCTTCCTGAATCAATATTTTATAAACTCAAATAGCATTGAAGTATGTGCAATGCCTGGACTAACATTTAGATGAATAATTTCAACAGCTAAACCATCAAATGAGATGGGTAGTATTTTACTGGCTTCTACAAACTTGTCTACTACTGATGTCTAGATGAATATTAAATATTAAATATTAAATATTCATCTAGACAAAATATTTCTGACATCTAGAGGCCAATACAACACTGCACATTAAATTTTAATCAACCAACAAATCATACAACTGTATTACTGTGCAGTGTTGTATTGGCCTCTAGATGTCAGAAATATTTTGTCAACTCAACTATGAAATGATGTGCATAGCACTGACATCTTGATGAATATTTCACCAACCTACAAATGATATGTGTAAGAGGGTTGTCCAATAATAACATATTTATGCATAGCATTGTATGGTATGTGACCATAACAGTACTAAGTTAGTAACAGTACATTGTAGAATGACACAATACAAAAAAATACATTAGAGTTACATACTGAGAAAGATGATTGATAGTTGTAAAAAACCCACGAGTTTCCAATAGGGTAGTTTGTAGTTTCTCAGATAACTGCAGTAGTTGTAATCAGTAAGAATTGTTTGATACGAAACCACAGTAAATATGTAGTTTGCAGTATCTGATTCTCTCCAATAAAAGTTGTTGTGTCGTCTCATTTGAGTGTTTCTTATCTTTGCTTTGGTTTGGTTTTAAACCATATATGGCTACAAGGATCCTAACTTGTTTGGATCAACTGGGTTAAAATCTATCCATTCTATGGCATCTTTTACTAGAGTGCTAGAGTAGGCTCGTCTGCATTAGCTGTCACTCTAATCACCAAGCAAAGTCGAGATTTTAGGCCCAAAACCCTCTCAATTTACGATCAAATACACAAATACATTGGGTACTCTTTGCTTGTCAGTCGGCCATTTTTAATTTATGCACATTATTCAGTGTTCGGGGAGGTCTGAGTTTAAGTCAACTAAAAGTCTTCTCCCTCCCCTGGTCAAGTCAACTTTGGTATCTTTCCAATTTTCCTTTTTTTGAAAAACGAAAATTGAAATCCATTTTTAAAGTTAAAAATTAAGAGGTATATTTACAATTTTTGAAAAAAGGAAATGTCCGATTTTCGCTAAAATTCAATTTTCAAAATCACGAAAAACGCAAATATATCGAGCAAATCCAATTTTGGTATTTTCCAAAAATCGAATGGCCGGAGGGTACACGGACCGTAAAAGAAATTGAAGAAGGAATAACCCGATGAATACAGACCAAAGAATCAGAGGTTAGTTCCATTTGGTAATATAGCCAACGAGCAGGCTTAACTGACTTTTTTAAGAAAGAAAGCACATTAAATAGATCAGATGACTGATTAATTTAGTATTTCTTTGTAGAAGCGATAACAACTTATAAAACTGCCAAGAAAAGAGAAAGAAGAGCTGAGCATGGAAACAAAAAGGAGTACAAAAAGAAGCGGCGAAAACTTCAAAGGCTGGATAGGGTACGTTATACTTACTCTTCACTTAATGAAAGCCGTTGTTCATGTGCCAGACATGAATACAGCCCATTTAGCCTCCTAATTAGTCGGCAAAACTTAAAAAAAGAAAATAAAATGTAAATCTAGATCTGGTTATTTTAACAGATTCTCTACTCTGCCATCACCGCCCATTTTTTTTTACTTATTTCCTGTTCTGTTATTTTTTGGCAGAAACTGATAAGAGTCCAAAGTTTAAATGCTTTGAAAAGAGACAGACAAAGCGAAAGCGCTTCACTCCATGTTAATCAGTTCCAACAACTCATATGGCGAGAACAACATAGTCTTAGTGAGGCCACGACGAGAAGAATTGGGGACTTTTTTCAAAGAACTAGACCAAAGATATGAAAAACGACTAGCATCCTATAAAAGAATGATGCTTAAAAGAGCATGTGGCGACAGAGACATGTCCCACATAACTTGTGTCAGTGGGTAACTGACAATTAGTCTAAATGACATCAATGCAATATATTTCACATTTATGTTCTCATGCATATACTTTGAAGTCTTATTTAAAGATGTAAAGATCAACAAAAAGTCGATTAAACAGAATGTTTCTATATCTGCCCAAATTCATTGTCTACTAGAACCTAAACTGATAAGCCTTTCTTGTAATTTTGTTCACTAAGAAACAAAATTAGAAGAATGGTAATAGCTGGGAAAATGAATAAAACGAATGGAAAGTACAACAGATAAAAAAATCGGAGGAAAATGAATGGATGACTGCAGTAAAATTAAGAGAAATTTAAAGTAAAACGTAGGGGAAATGTGAGGTTTGACAAGCATGATGCCAGAACTATCCCACAGTCCAAGAAAGTAAAACATGTGTTTTCCTGCTTGATTATGCAGGTATTATGAGAGGTAAAACATGTATTTGACCTGCGTTATCCATAGTGATATTATGCAGGTAAACGTATGTTATACTCACATTATACACTGGACAAAAAGACGGATTTACAAAAACTTAATGGTCATGTAAATGAAATAGTAAATTTGGAGTTGTAAATTTAATAGTAATTTAATTTTAGTAAATGCAACGTTTAACGTTTAATTGTTATTAAATGCTAAGTAAATATCATATTTACTTTAATTTACGTTTCAAGTAAATTACAATGTAAACTCTACAGTAAACTAGAATTAAATCGCAATCAAATGTTCAAGTAAATTCCATGTTTAAGTACAGTTTTGGGTACTTTTGGAACTCATGAAAATGCAAAATTTACAGTGACATTAAATGAGCAGTAAATTTTTAAACTTGAAATTTACTAAATTTACAATTTATAAAATTCAATATAAAATGTCATCAATATCAGTAGACTCAAGTGCACAAATTTACATGACATTTAATGAGCAGTAAATTTTTAAACTTGAAATTTACTAAATTTGCAGTCTTTAAAATTCAATATCAAATGTCTTCAATCTCTAAATCATCATCGATCTCGTCACTTGACAAATTATCCCATATCTCACCATTATCATCAAGGTCATCAATTAAGACTATCCTCATCCGATGAAGGAGTGGATGTCTTTTGTGTCAGATCTTTTATCTTTTTCTTCCGGTATGATTTTAAAAGTTTTCTTTTGCAATTTCGTTATATAAAAATTCCAAAGTCTACATCAGGTTCAGAACTGGAATATAAAAAGAGTGAGCTTTGCCGGCACGTATAGCTTATCGAGAAGTGTGACTAGAGCCACAGATAAGGAAATACGAGAATGAAATTATTGGATGTGAGACGTAACGCCACCTTATGACCCCGATCGACCTCTGTTCAGTCACATTTCAGCTCCGGCACAGTCTCGTGAGTGCACTACTTTACCGTTGTGATAGTTTCGATTCAGTACTCTACTAGTAGTCTTCATTCTTTGTCCAGCAAAATGGCGGAGATATCTGGTAAGTGATCAAACTTATAAAATATATTAGGCCCCGCATATTCTAATGCATTGAAACCCCGTTACATTTAAAAGTATGAGTATACTGTAGTCCGGGTACTAACTGACTACTAAAGAGAATTGGCGCCAAAAATTCCATTTTTACGTTTTAGTAGTTTATCCCTTTGCTAAATGCCAAATTAGCCTATCTTACACAAACCACGGTACATTAAGCATGTACAAAGCAGCGAATTAGCTTTATGTCCTTTTTTGTGTCTAATATCGAGTCTAATAGCCGCTAGAGAACTATAACGGCCGTATATCAAAACTGTGCTTCATTGGAACGCACGAAACAAAATTCATCAGCAATAATGTAAATTAAATGTACAATTTTTTATGTAAATGCATTTGGAAATGTAACGGTGTAAAATTGCTTGCAATGCTGTCATGTAAAAGGTAATTCCCTAGGAAATTTTCTTAAATTGCGATATGCATAAATTACGCATAAATTATGCCTTGTGTAACTGAATGGCGCCAAAATCAAATCAAGTACTTATTGATACTTTTCTGACACAATATTAATCAAAGCATGTGTATCTTAATGCTGCATCAAAGATTTGTCGTTATTTGTATTTTTAGGATCGTCTGCAGGCATAAAATTAACTCAGAATGTAGACTTTATTTTGGCGCAAAAGAGATGAATTACTAGATCATCAACTGACGTCTAATAAGTGCATAATCACTATTCATTATCAAACTCATCAATACCACCTGACAGTGTAACGCTAGTCTACACGCAAATCGAGCGAGCATGTTCTGCTGTTTCAATTAACATAATGAAAAATGCTGGCAGTATCTCGATTAACACTCAAACTTAATTGTTATGATCTTCTAGAAACTAATTGGGAGGAAGAGAGCAGTTGGAAAGAACAACCGGCAGTAGGGAGTGAAGATAAGGCACGATATCACCAAGCTTAGTTCTCTACATGGACTGCATGTCATCGGAACACTCCAATTCAGATGAGGAGCACGGGAGTGTTTTTGTTTGCACCTTTTTATAAGTAATACCATGTAATGGCACTGAGGGATATTAGAGACTAAATTGTCCAGTCGAAGGCGAGGGAGGTTTAGTGGACTCTTACTAAACCTCCCAAGGCTGAGGGGACAGTTAGTCACTAATATCCCTCAGTGCCATGGTATTAATTACTTTGGAGGAAATATAAACGAAACCGTGTTAAATGTAACGCTTTGATGTTTAAAATTACTTAACTATCTGTTAAGTGTGGAACATTATTTACATATCGGCATTGCATGCGATCAGAAAATATATTACAATTTTAATTTGATTTAGAATGTGTATTATGTTATTCATTTCGCTATTTTGTAAGTGTATGTATTGTATATGAATTTATTTCATTAAATATTTCTTAAATGTTACCATGCAGATGTTGTTTATTCCTGCAATAAAATGGAAGAGGCGCGCGCGGGCCTCATCTGCACTGCACGTGCGTAATAATAATCTCAGAAAAAGAGAAAATTCGCATTTAAATGGATTTCACTTCACATTTACTATTTACATTTTAATGTTAATTAAAATTAAATAAAAACATTTAATTTTGAATTTACAATATATGTAGTTTGCATTTAAATGATATTAAACTTGAGATTTACTGAGTTTTACTTTACATTTAAGTGTTTGCTCACTTGGCATTTAAGTCGAATTAAGTACGATTTACATAACATTAAATTTGCAATTTAACATGGATTTACTTGACATTTAATAATTGTAAACTTGGCATTTAAGTTGAATTTAAGTATGATTTACATAACATTAAATTTGCAATTTAACATGGATTTACTTGACATTTAATCACTGTAAACATCAAATTTTCGTAAAATTTACAGTAAGTTTACTATAATTGTAAACTGAGCTTTTACATGCATTTATGGGAGAAGTAAACCTATGGGTAAATACCAAATTTACAGTGATGTTGTAAACTACCTTAAACTTCAGTAAATTTGAAGTTTAAGTCGAATTTAATAGTAGTTTTGTATACAAGTAAATCCGTCTTTTTGTCCAGTGATACCAATTGGTAAAATTCAGTAAAACGGTACGTTTCCCTATTGTTATCCCACAGCATTATGCAAGGATTATTTAAGTTATCCCAAAGGGAGAATGCGGGCTAATGAAGGGATTATGTGATGTTAGGATTACATTATCCCTGCATCATCTCGAAGTAAAACACAACTTTTTTTGTCGTGTAGCTTGCTTGATATCTTGATATCGTTTATCATCTCTCAGTCGACTGTTGATTTAAAAGATTCCCAGTAAGTCATTGGTAAGTCATTGGGATCTCCGAAGTGTAAGCGCATGGTACTTCAGTGTATTCAAGAACTTTAGTGTCAATTTTAGGTTTTGTAAAACTGGTCCTCAGTATGCCTATAGACAAATTGGTTGAATTGTAAGTTATCCTTTTTTACAAATGTGTAACTAGTGTGTACTTCTTGTGCAATAGCTTGTTGCCCTAAACCTTGGTGGTTCAAATCTCATATTCTCTCATGGACAAGAGTAGGCAGTGCACTTCCATTATCAGATATGCCTTTATTTACGTTTACACACAACTGAAATTTGCTGTGAAAATCAAGCAAATTTGTATAGGAAATCATAAGGTTTCAAGTTCAACTTGTAATTAATTCGCACGCTCTTTGAGATGTGATGGTGTCAGTAGCACGCGCAAGTTATCAAAAATTTTAATTGACAACCAGATCCTCAATGTTTTTGCCATTTTTTCAGACATACATACTTTTTCAGACATACCTTAATGAGTAAAAGGTAAGAAAATAGAGAGCTTAAGCACCAGACGTTTTTGTCAACACGGACGGCAAACAACCGGGAGAAAACTGAGTCGAGAACGACGTTTTTGGCGCGAAATTTTGTGTTAAGCAGACGCGTGCGTGCAGTGCCGACGGAACGCCTGGGATATTTTTTTGTTTACCTTTTGGGGATTTAAATTTTATGAAAATGCCGTATTTAAAGGACACAAGAGATCTTCTTTGGATCACTTTTAGCGATGGATTGATATCTGAACAGGAATTGATAGTGCTGTTGGAGGAAAATACATCAAAAAAACCCTCAGTTTTGTTACAAGAATTATCCAAGATTTGACATCGATGGTATTGAAGACACCGAGTGTAAAACGGAGTTCAGAGTGGAAAAGAGAGATTTGCTGATACTTGTTGAAGCTCTTCAACTCCCGGAACAATTATATTGCTACCAGAGAACGACAGCAGATAAGATGGAAGGACTTTGTATACTTTTAAGGAGAATGGCATTCCCCTGTCGCTTTATCGACATGATACCTCGATTTCGTAGACCTGTTGCAGAGCTGAGCATGATTACAAGTGAGGTTTTAGATTTTATTTATGACACTCATTGCCATAAGTTAACACAGTGGAATGATAACCTATTACATCCCCAGTCTTATGAGATTTATGCAAAAGCTATAACACGTAAAGGGGCAGCGTTAGATTACTGTTTTAGACGGGACAGTTTGACCGATATCAAGACCTGTGGTCAATCAAAACGTTGTATACAATGGCCATAAACGGGTGCATTCCATTAAGTTCCAGTCAATGACACTACCTAATGGGTTAATAGCTAATTTGTATGGGCCAGTTGGTAAGTACATATATATAGTTCATTGTTATGGGCTGGTGGGCTTCAGTGGTACATGTATGTAAGAGCTTGTAAGTTGTGGGTAACCAATTTTTATGCAAGAAGAAAGGGGACTTAGACCTGGAGCATCACAAAAAGGGTAGGAAATAAGAAAATATAAGCATGGCATACATAATAACCTTCCTACTTCCAAATGGCTATTAAAATACTTACAAAGAATATTGCTTGAAATTGATACAATGAAATTTATTTAACTAATGATAAATTCTTAAACCTTTTTTAGAGGGAAAAAGACATGACGCTGGAATTTTAGCAGATTCTAACCTTCTGGCCAGCTTAGAGCAGCATGAGAACTGGGAGGAACAGCTGGGAACCCAGTATGCCTTGATGGAGATCCTCCATACCCAATTAGAATCCACCTCCAAGCTCCATTCAGACAGCCTGTACTTACTGCAGAAATGGAGGCCTTCAATAAATCTATGAGTGTTGTCAGGGTATCGGTAGAGTGGATTTTTGGAGATGTTGTCAGGTCGTTTAAGGCACTTGATTACAAAAATAATCTTAAAATAGTAAACAGTTCAGTAGGCAAAATGTATATAGTCTGTGCATTGATTCAAAATGGACTGACTTGCTTATATGGTAATCAAACTCTAGATTTTTTGAACTTGAACCACCACAAATACAAGACTACTTAAGATAAATTGTCTCAGGTGAAATGCAGCTTTAATGTATATAATATATATTTACCTTGAACAGTCAAATAATATACAAATGATATTTATTAACATTTCACTATTTCTTTCCTATGTTTGAAAAAAATGTGAAAAACATGAAGTGCATGTCAAAATGTAAAAATAATTACAAATATATTACTTCAAATGAATTTGTTGCTTAGAAATACAATTCAAATCTGTTCAAAACTGTATCATTTTAAAGAGTATTTTAAGACTTATTCATTTTTTGAACAAAAGCCTGCAATGAATTTGCCTGTTGTGACATCATCATTTGGAATTGTTGTTGCATTTGTTGCTGCTGCTGCTGTTGTTGTTGTTGCTGTTGATGTACCATCATCTGCATCAATGCATCATACCTTTTCCTCTCATTTTCCTGAACCTTTTTTTGCAATTCCAGCTCATTTTCTCTTTTTCATTTTTTTCTCTAAGAAACTTTACAGTTTCTGATCCTCCACATCTTCGTCTCTTCACAACTGTATTCTCCACATCTACTTCATCATCAGCTTGTCTCTTGGATGTCTCTGAGAATGACTCCATTGCCTTCTTTCTCATATCAATTGCTTTCAACTTGTCCTCATCTTTCTTCTTCTTCTGTGCTTCTCCTGGAATAAATTAATTTAAACATATTTTGAAAAACTGCAGACTACTCAGTGTTCAATCATTTCACAGGGGTTTGATCACTACAAAGTCATTTTAAATTATTGTTTTATATTCTATATTCAAATTTAGCAGAATACTATATGTGATGGGCTATCTATGTGAGCTGAGACAAATACAAAAATATTTTGGTTGTGCGAGAAGAAGGGTAACAGCCCCCTAGTCCTTCTGACATAGTGTTACTTTTCTATGTTATTTTTGTACCTTCGTCCTTTCTCAATTCTTCACTCAGCTCTTCCTTTTGGATGATTTCTTCGATCAGATCGTCAAGTTCATTGTGTGTAGGGGAGATACCAGATGCCCGTTTTTCCTCTTCCATTCTTTTCTTGAACTTATCACATAAAAGCGTGGTTCGATCCTGAACTGACCGTTTTGTTAACGTTGTTTTAAACTTTGGATTGTCTAGCGACTTCAGATGGTCACACACCTTCTGCCACAGCTGTGCTCTTTGGGTTGTTTTTTTTCTTCGCTTGAAATGGGTTTGTCAGTAAAACTTCAAGACAAAGCTTGATATCGTGCTTTGTTGTCCAGTCCATTGGGACACTTCTGTGAAGTTAGAAATATATGGATGGAACAGTTTGAAAATATTTTCAAACATTATATAAAGCCAGTTACAAACAAACTATATGTACTAAGACAACTAGGCAACAAGTTGTTGTTTTGAATGGTTTCGTTAACTTTTATCCAAAACAGTTATTTTACACACACAGCTAAATATCTAGTGTTCCTGAAAAAAAAATCCAGTTAACTTTAAACAAAGTGAACAGTGGAGGAAGAACTACCAAAACACAACAAAGTTAACAATTACTGCTCAGGTTTTTGAGTTTCGCTACTTCCTGACACGGACAATTTTTGGCAATTTCTAGGCTATGTTGATGACCTAAAATGAAAAGTTATCAAGTTTAAAACGATATTCTTTGTGTACAATTATACACAATAGAAAATTTCGGAATACAGACGATGAAAGGAAAGGAAACAGCGACTTACATCTTTCACGTTTTACACTTTCAACACGGACGGGAAAGCTATAGTTTTCAGGTCAGTGACCTGACGTTACGGACGTCATGACGTCAGGAATCCTGTAAATTCACTTCCGTTTGCCTTCCGTGGCTCAAAAACGTCTGCTGCTTAAGCTCTCTAATAAACAACTGAAAATAATGTTATTGCAGAGGACAAGATGGTAAATTCAGACTGTATAGCTATCCTGGATGACTCAATGATAAAGGACATACAGGGACAGAGAATGAAGAACAGTACGAGCAAAGGTTAAAGTACCACATTTTTTCTGGAGCTAAAATCCGACATATGGCGGATTATGCAAAACCAACTATCAGAAATAAGCCAAAATCTCTCATCATCCACGTAGACATGTCCAAACAACTAGCTGAGTAACTAGTTGATATTTGCCAAGCAATCTCAGTCTTCCAGAACCCAGCAGATGGGAAATTTGTCAGCACATGTCTTGGGGGGCTTCCTGTGGCACGTAGGAAAGTTAAAAAGGTAAACATTAATGGCCACAAGTGGTCAACACAACGAATGTTGAGCTTTCTAAATATCCTCTTTCCCTATAAATGTCTTTTTTCCAATTCAAAGTGCAATTATTGATATGTTAAAAGCTTTCAAAGCTACTACAAGTACTACAGATTATCTTGGATTGATGAAAATTCATGGTTGTTCTTGGATGAAGAAAATGCTGGATTGAGTATGAATGAATTCAATGAGCTTTTATGAGGTATTTTTAAATTAATAAAACAGAAAATGTTTTCATACAAAATTTTGATTTTCGATAATTCATACCTTCGTGAGATTTGAACTTACTTCATTCAAACTTCACAGTTTTACTAATTTTCGGGTGCTCTATCCAGCTATGGCCATTCCTTTGAGTTTCAGAGACTTGGCATTACGTGATATAAGCTCATTGATAAATCATTAAAAATTCAAGGTTTTTTGTACAAAGAGTAAGCTTTATCGTCATTTATGACTTGGATATTCTAGTAGCTTATTTGCAACTAATTAGGTAGAAAAACAATTCATAACTCAACATTTCTACATTTCTGTGATGTGCACATGTGAAATCACAGATGAGTCACTGAGCAACATTAAAGTTCAATAAAATGAAGAGGACCAATTATTTACCACCCTGTCAGTACCCAAGATGAAATCAGTCAAGAAACATTGTTTACCATCTATATTGTTCTAATTGCTGTAGAAGGCTTCTACAACCATTGGCCAACATTGCCATTCAGTGTGACAAGTGCCACCACATTGTACGTACAAATGAATGTCAAAAAAAGCTATTGCCAAAGTAGTCATTAATATGTGGTTGATGGTATTGATCTCCATCTGCTAGTTTACCGTGATACTTTGTGTAGTATCATACCCGATCTTTGTGAACTAAGTTATATGGACATTGCTGTCATTGCCAAAGGTAACTTTGACATATCATAAAAAAATGTTATTACTGAAATTCTTCTTTAAACTTATTTCTAATTGTTGAGTTTACTGGTATGTTACTGAAGTTCTTAATTGTTCTAATGTTAAACGTTGTTGTCAGTGACCATCTGATAGCAGATTAGTTTTACAAATACTTTGTGAGTTAAGTAATATCAACATAAGAAATAAAATAATTGTTTCAAAAACACAAATAAGATTTTTGTTTTGGGTTGATCTCTTTTTAGCTATTATCTTATTTCCATCGGTCACATTGCAAGCTAACTGCTATGTCACAATGGTTAAAGTGAATGCAAGCAACATGCAGTGATTTTACTGGAAATGCTTTGTTGAACTTATATAATACCAAAAAATGGTTTATGAGTATCCAAAATCAGTGGTATGCACATTGCAAGCTAACTGTTATGTCACAATGGTTAAAGCGAATACAAGCAAGGCCCAGGTCGCACTGAGAACAAAATGTGTTTACTCAGAAAAAAATCCTGTCAACAAGTACGATTTACCAGTGCGACCTCTTTGTCAGCGTTTGACAAATTTGTTGGAATGAAAAAAAAAGTTTAAAGGTGCCGCAGATTGAATTTGGTAGCCTCTGAGAGGCCAACAAAAAATTGTTAACAAAGGAGAGGTGTTTTTTTGCTGTCAAACATTTACAGCTTTCAATTGAATCCCTGCGAGGTCAGAGCTAAGGTTATAGTCACATGAGACTAGTGGAGGGATTTTACTGACCAGCTCCATTCACGATCCGATCCACTCTAAACTATGAAATCCCTCGTGGCCATATATTGTGCCCGGAATTCCACCTAACATCCACAGCATGACGTACGAGTCGTTCATGTATCAGGACTTTCAGCATCCCCTAGTTGTTGACAGCAGCAATAGTTCTGCAACTCCAACTTAGACTGCAAGAATACCTGAGGACACAAACAGCAGGGCTTAAAATAATGGCTGCTGGGATGCCAGTAAAATCTGTAATGATGACCGGCAAAAACAATTTTTGGTCGGACATTTTGTGTTCTTGGCCGGACAAAAAATATATTAAAAAACCTAACAAAAACGGCAAAGAAAGAAATGAAATATTTGTATACAGTTACAAGCCTTTACATGTGTTTGGACACTTCCACGCCGACCATGTGAGGACAACAAATTTTTGCTGAGGTAAGATTTACTTTTCTGCTTGGTATTTTTACCTGTTTGAACGACTTGTAGTTACAGTACCGCTCTCGAGTAACGTAACCTCCACTCGCGAGTACGAGTAGCGAGTCAATCAAGTACTTTGTTTTGACTCGCAGTCGCGAGTCTTTAATGAGCTTGAACCAAACAATAGGGACTCGTTTGACTCGATACTCGTTACTGGCGAGTCAAACGAGTGAAATCACTTGTCTTGTCGTCTTGGATAACTTTTATGCAATCGAACTGATGTCTTATAAGAATATAGACTTATAATCAACAACCTGAGAACTTCCAAAGAAGATAAGTTTCGGCGGCTCCTTCTGAGTTGTTTGTCGGATCTGTTAGTGTTTGTTATAACGGCCCTATTTCATGTAGAACTCTCTCCCGTATAAAATATATAGTTCCTATTTAGAACTAACATCAAGCTTTCAAAAATCTCCGCTTAACTGAAGAGGTTTAAAAATTGTTTTCTACATTTTGGTTGGTTATGCAAAGATTTGACAATCGCATTCCCACGTGCTTATTAATTAACCCTGTGACCTGACTACCACAGTGATGTATTTCCTCTTGTGAAAATTTGCTCAAAACGATTTTTTATTTACTGTTTTAGGAATTTCTTGTTATCTAAAGCAGTGATTGAAATGATTTGTTAATTTCTTTAAATGTTGTTCTAATTGAAAGTCAAATTTGCATGATGAAAGTTCTGGCGACTCATCTGATTATCGAACACGATAAGCTACTGGCGAGGTACATGGAACAAAAGTTCCGAATTCGGACCTACAGATGTCTGTGTTAAGTAAAAAATGATCAAATATTTATCTACAAAAATGTCCAAAGTTATTGTTCTGAATAAAATATCAGCTAGAAAAAGCAAAAAAAACAAGAATTTGGAGAAGAGATTTTCGCTCCGATAACATTCGGCGGGACTTGTAGATTTCACATCGAAAGTGTGTTTTTTTCACACCCTATCTGTCGCTTAAAAATAAAGAGTTGAAAATAAACTGATACTTCCTCTGGACCTACGTTTATAAAGAACTATATTTATGACTTTGGAACTCAATCATTAAATGGATGAGCAATAACTGTTGAAAATAAGCCAAAGAAAACATGATTCAAAAGGAATGCCAGATCTGAAGCGCCATTGTTTATTTCAAGTTGTCAACCGCAACAGTGCGTCAATTATCTTTTTATTCGGCTTTATTTTGACCTCTTCATCAAGAACATCCAAAATCTCATGTTGATCGACATCGTCGAAGAGCTAGACATGGACGGGAAGTTACCACCAAAACAATCACCGTTACTTGTAAACCGTTTTGTTGACCTTGCGATCTGGGTCCGCGATCTGGCCACCTTGCGATCTCTCTTTTGAAAACCATCCCGTAACTAGGGGGTTATTCATTTTGTTCAATGCTTTTCATTTTGATCTTGAAATTCTCTTGATTTCTACACAATCTACCTGTGCTTTAGAAATGAATTGACTCGTTTGACTCGCGAGTGACTCGTACTCGAAAGTTGTGAGTCGTTAAGTAATTCATGAATATTCAGAAATCAAGGACTCTCGAGTCACCACTCGTACTCGCTACTCGTACTCGCGAGTAGAGGTTACGTTACTCGAGAGCGGTACTGTAGTTCTTGTCTTTTTTATCTTATTATTGTGCCCCCGTTTGATTACAATTTGGTTTTACTGCTATTATTGTTTAATATTTTGCCTCAGCACATCTCACTTCATTTGTCATGGCAAACACTGATCCTGAGGTGCTTATTTTCAGACATTCTTTGAACTACCTTAACAGGGACTTATGAGTGGGTTTTGGCTCTCGGGCTAGAGTTGATTTTGGCGTAAGGGGTACGGCAGAGGTTTTTCTCCATGGCGTGGGTGGCAAAATGGTTGATAAATTAGGCCACTTTTTGCTGTATCAAAATTTATGCCCAGCATCATTATTCTGGAAATATGCACTACCTATTTGTCCTCCTCATCTCCTGAGGTGGTGGATTCGGCAATCGAAGATCTGGTTCTTCTACTTTTGAATAGTATTCTGTCCGTGTGGTTTGTGTTTGCCACGTCATACCTTGTGGGAGATCCCATTCTGATGCTTCTTTGTTTTTTGATCGTATGTTTATATTACATCAATACCTAAATGTTGTTTTGGAGCCTTTGCCAAACGTTTTTTGTTGGTCCCACAATAATTTTTCTGGTAAGGATAAGGCATTATATTTAGAGGATGGGGTACATGTTAATGCCCTTGGTCAGTATTATCTGTACCTCAGTTATCGTTAGCATGCTTGACTAATTGGTTTAGTAGGGCTTGGTAATTTTATCCTTTTTATGCTGAATTCATTTTTGTAACTATTTTATTTACTTTATCAACCTTTGTTGCTGAATGTATTCTTTAATTGTTATGGTTGGTTTCCAAGACAATTATTATGCATTTTTGTTTTACCTATGGGAAGGTTATTCCCCAGTTGTTATTTTATTACTAGTACGGTTATTCCCCAGTGGTTCTATTTTGTACTGGGATGGTTATTCCCCAGTTGTTTTATTTTTGTACTGGGATGGTTATTCCCCAGTTGTTTTAGTTTACAACTGGGACAATTATTCCCCAGTTGTTTTAGTCTACTACTGGGACGGTTACTCCCCAGTCCATTGTTCAAGTGGCACAAGGCTTTCTGGTGCATTAGCAACTTAACCACTTCTTTGTATTAAGCAGTCTTTTAATTTGTTTATGATTTCTCGGTGTTTCTGCCTTGTATTTGTTTTCTTGCAGACTTTTACAGTGCCACCATGATGCTCACAATGCATCAGTAAACGACCAGCTACGGCGGAGCTTATCAGTGAACAGCCCCAAAGGAAATCAAGGCGGACATTTGGTCCATCAAACACCTGTTGGAGGCTCGCTCACAGCATCTGCCATAGAGCAGATTGTCTCAAGAGTGAGCGACGAAGTTACACAACGTCTGGCCAACTCAACATCCTCATCATCTTCTACGAGTTCCCTTGCTGAAGTATTGGTGGTTCCTGCTACAGTCATGACCAAAGATTCACCTACTTCCATTACGCCTGAAGCTGACATGGTTCACTGCTTCTCTGTCAGGTGGGACATCCCCTCCTTTGTTGCCATCTCGGCTTTTTGATTTGGCGAGTTTGCCTATCGATGCCCACATTTCAGACAAGTTGAAAGCTAAGATTCTAAACAACAAGTACATTGAGTTTAGCTCCCTACTCATCAATCCATTGTTAGAAAAATTTAAAGTGACTGTTGATAATGCAGGCACCGATGCAACACCATCCTTCTGCCTTGAGCCAGTTAATAAGGCGAAGAAAATTCACACTATCGAATCGTGGCAGAGCGCCTTTCATGTTTTTGTGGGTGTTTATACATCCAAGTACCCAGCAGAGGCCCCTGCCCTTATGAAGTACAAGGAGGTGGTCCAGGATTTGGTGGCTAGTGGCCACGATTGGTGTTTTTACGATGAAAATTTTTGTTGTAAACATTCGCTTGCCTGAGGGGCTATCCACTAGGAACTTTGGCTGCGTCCCCAATCAGTGACCAGGAAGATTTTGCAATCTTCTCAACCTGGTTGTTCCATAAGTGAGTTGAGTGTGCTGAAGGATTTTTGCTTTAAGTACCACAAAGGATTTGATTGTAGTGGTTGTTCCTTCAAACATTCGTGCTTTAAGTGTGAAGGGTCGCATCGTGCGAACCGGTGTTCCTTTCGTCCCCAGGCAAAGCTCTTTGGAAAACGCCCCAAACCCTCCAAATCTTTCACTCCCAACTCCAATAAAAATTGATCATCTGAACTTTCTTTTGGGCAGATATGATCCACATATCATTCAATTTTTAAGGTCGGGTTTTTCAAAAGGTTTCCCAATTCACCTTTTTGGTACTTGTTTTTCAACAGAATCAAAAAATCTTCTCTCTGACTATTGACATCAAACTGGATACAATACCCTCAGAAGCAAGTTTACCACAAGATAAAATTAACAAATGTATGTCTCTTATTACCGCTTTTCTTCGTCGGAAGAAGTTAATAATAATAATAATAATAATAATAATAATGATAAATTTACCCAGGAAACCTACTCGCAAAGCGATTTTCAGTAGGGTCCAAGCTACCTTGAGAGAGATTCAGTCACTTACAGGATTGTTAAATTTTGCTTGTTCCATCATCAAACCTGGACGGGCCTTTTCTCGCAGACTGATCGACCTTACTATTGGTGTAAAACAACCTCAGCATTTGATTCGTTTGAAATCCGACGTTAAGTATAACTTAAAAGAAAGGACTTTCCTTTCTTTCGGATTTTAACGGCAAATCCTTCTTTCTTGCCAACGAGTGACTAATAATAATAATAACTAATAATAATGAGTCTTTATTAACCACAAGATAAATATACATATCTTATGTTACAACAATGTGCTAGTCCAAAACTACTAAATAAGAATTTAAGATTCGTAAAATTATGTTTAAATTATGGAAATTAAATTGAAGTAGACCTACTAATACATGAACTATGAAAAATTGGTATGCGCCTTGATAGTCGATTGCCAATCACCTTACCAATCCTTCATAGGTTGTTGGCAGTCACATCCACATTGCATTTATCACATTACGAGGTACTGCAGTTTAGAGCCATGTGTTCTATGGCCTTTTTTGCCTTTCTAAGGGCTGGTGAAATAACCCGTTATTCCCAGCAGGGCTCCCTTCCTCCACTGCAGTTAGGTAATTTGGCTAAACTTCTTGATTCTAAGGGGGACATTGTGGCTTATAAATTGACATTTGTCAACTACAAACAGCTACAATCAATGCCCCTTTACTTTAATTGTGCACAAACAGTTGCCCATCGGTGCTGTAAAATCCTTCTCAAATACCTTTCTGCACTAGGGAATACACTGGGACCCATTTTTATAACTCAGGATGGTACACGGTAAGCACGTTTTCAGAGCTGCTTTCATTAGCAGTATGTCTTTGTGGCCTGAACCCTGCAACAACAACAACAACGTAGATTAAAACAGGATTTTTGGGTACAGGCCACCTATAATAACCATGTAAGGCTAACCAAGATAGGTGCAAGATACAAAGGGCACAGCTTCCTTATTGGTGCTGCATCTTATGCAGCAGACAGGGGAATGTCCGATGCCAAAAAGGAAAGAAACGTTTTGTCACACAACCACAGATGGAAACTCAAAAGCAGAATCATTGGGAGACAAAGTAAAAATAGAAAAATGTGCTGACATCTGACTGGCCTAGCTAACGGTTAAAAGTGGATGAACTTCGTAAGGAATAAGCAACCTTAAAGAAACGGCTCGAAAATTACTTGTTGACTCAGCAAATGTTTGGAAATTCCAGAAATCAAAAAGAAACTTCACGAGTGAATAAGGATGATGATCCTAATCTGTCAATGCCATCTGATCATGAACCTGAACCTGAACCTAAAGAGTGATCGGAAGGTATTGAAACGTTCCGCAATTTGCATCAGGTGCTAGAATGCACGAAAACATGACAAACTAAAACAATAGATCTACATCATGCATCAATGAGTTGTCGACCACTGTATCCGGCTGAAAATTATACTGATTTGAGGCTAATATTTTACAGCCTTAAAATGATTCAATGAATTTGAAAATGCTATATCATATCAACTATTACCTCAACTAAACCATACTAATTTTTAAACGATATTTATCGAAGGGATCTTTAAGTATTGCAGTTTATGTAACAATAGAGCGAAATTTGGGCAACAGAAGCAAATTCAGCATGTCCATATACATGAGTTCGGCTCACTTTTCTCGATATCAATCAATGTGATTTCTCTCGTCTCTTTCAGTAGCCAAATTTGATATCTTTACAAACAATTTGAGATGAAAAATTAACTTCGATGTGTTACTTTCTTTTTAATTGTAGGAGATTTACAGCGGTTCTCAGTCACACGTGCCACTTCGAGACAAAACATTGAGTTCGAAATGTGAACTAATGGACGTCAATCAAATGTATTTCCATGGTTACCGATGTCGGCATGTCTGATTGCCAACTACCGTTGGCGCAGTTGGCGTACGTACTTCGATACTTCTCATATTTTTGGTTGTTGAAACAAAGAAAAATCATGGTCAAACCAATCTCTGACTCACTCAGATGGCGAGTTGTTATGTTGCGAAGGAGAGGGCTGACATATCAAAGCATCGCCGAGACACTTTGCGTTTCAAAACGATTTGTAACAAAAATAAATACTTTGTATGCAACTACCCTGGACATGAAAGATCCGAAGAGAAGAAAATCAAAGGATCGACTGTTGACAGGTACTGGTAAAAGTGCATGTGATTTTTCTAAAGTAAACAAACTATTAAACAAAAATCCAATCCTCGAAATGTTGACATACACGTAAACCGCCGTGAGAAAGCTGGTTCGCTTTCATATTTTCCAGCCATCAGGTAATTTAAATACGAACATTAGACTTATTTATCAATGTTTTTTTTATTCAGCTGCAGAGTTACTTATTCTAAGAAACATAATTGAACAAAATCCCGAGTTATTCCTGGACGAAATTCAAGCATGGTTAGAGCATTCGACCGGAACAAGATTTGCCATATCAACGATAAATCGATCTTTGAATAAAATGGGAATCACTTGGAAAAAGGTTTGTAAATATAATTAATTTACGTAGTTTTGTTAGTTTTGTGGTTTGAGCCGTTCTGTATTATTGTGTGTGCTAAAACCGGTTCATTCTGCTTCAACCAAATTATTTAGATGCAAGTAATTGCACGTCAACAAAATGAACTTAAGTGTGCTGCCTTCAGGAGATTTGTCTCTCAATACCGTGCAGAGCAGTTTTTATTCCTTGATAAATCAGCCAAAGATGACAGGACTGTGCAGGTATGAATCAACACTGAGCTAGGATGCATATGGCTCTTGCAACCCTCCGTATCACAATTTGTTCAATAGGGTTACAAAAATCCAGACAGAGGTTGAGATTTCTATACTAATGTCTGTACACTTTGTTGGCTTCCCAGTAGCATGCGTAATTATGCACAGGATCCAAAAGAAATCATGAAAGGGAGAGCCATGTGTCCCTTTCCCATTCGTTTCTTTTGTATATTCATTCTTTTTCTTATACGCACCCCTAATTTCCTGCTCCACCTACCTCTGATATATTAATAGCGGTCAAATTTTGTCAACTACTACTAACTATTTTAATGTTATTTATTATTACTACATTAATAAATTAATATTATTTATTAATACATTTAGAGGAAGTTTGCTCATTCCCTTGGAGGGACTCGTGTTTCAAGGAAGGGGAACTTTACACGTGGATCAAGATTCAGTGTTCTGGGAGCTGTATCCATACATGGTGTTATGGCTGCCCATTCCATTGCAGGAGCATTTGACAAGGCTAGCTTTGAGTTTACAGTGGAAACATTTGTGGCTCCTTTGGTTGGGTCTTTTGCAAATGACGATGATTGCTCTATTGTTGTCCTTGATAACTGTCCTATTCACCATTCTCATGAATTCTTGAGAATGATTAGATCAAAAGGAGGGATCGTCTTATATTTGCCGTAAGTTAATAATAACTGCATAGTGCTTCATGGAACATACTTTGCTATATAGAGAAATTTCAAGGGGGGAGCACCATCTTATGAAATTCATTGATAGACAGGTAACCCAAGCTTTAAACTAATCTGGCCTACATGAAAATAACCAACAAGCCAAACTCAAGGGGGGGGGGGGTATAGTGACTATTTCTGGAAGCCTCACTCTATCATGCTAGAATATTTAAAATATCTCAAATGTGACCTAGCTATTACATATCAGTTTGTGAGATACTTCTATAAATTCAGTAAATTATATTGAAACACTATTTATAATTTTATATGACAGGCCCTACTCCCCTGACCTAAATCCGATAGAGGAGTGTTTCAGTGTCGCCAAGAATTGGCTGCGAAGGCATCAAGACATTGTTGACAAGTATCCAAAAAGATGCTTTGAAATAGAAAAAAACGCTTAACAGTATTTAATTTCAAAGTTGCGCATCAGGCTGGACACTTTGTGCATTTATCATGATGATGTTTTGTACAAATAATTGGTATACAAATCTTTACAACATGTATATAAATTTAAACAGAGATTTTCTATTTGAGTTGTCCCTACTAAATAAATGTAACAAAGACAAAAATGCTTCAATAGTTGATATGTAATGTCTACATTTTATAAGCACTTGCCAAAATGTATGTTTATGTGTTATTTCAGATTCAAGATTGTACAGCTACATTTCAGGACTGTGGTTATGTATAATTATGTATAAGGGTGAACGTTAAATATTAAGTAACTACAACAGTTATAAATAGCAACATATCCATCCTGGATTAAGAAACAAGGTTTTGATGTTTAACAAGAGGTACTTGATGTTGGGTTATTGTAGCCTCGTGCCCTTAATCTATATATTGCAGGGATTAAGTAAAGGCAGTCTTGTTCAGTAATCCCAACTGACATCATCAGCTGCTTTCCTAACTGAGGATGTATGAATGCCTCAAACATGGGTCCATCAACATCATTTTCTTCAAATAGACTACAATATTTTGACAGGCCAATTGACTGCACAAAGTTTTCACAATCTTGTACTGTCATCTGGTTCATTGCTGTAAAAAACAGAATTTGCAATTTTAAATTTTATTAGTAGTGCCCAGGTTTAGGAAAATGACTATTATAACAATGTTTGGAAATTGTCAGAAATAATCCACATATTTGTAATATACAATCAATCTTCTATAATGTGAGAAAGAGAGCATTGTAATAAAATAATTACCTTTGCCTGTAACACATGGCACAATAGCAGTATTTGGAGGTGCTGTTTGCATCTGCTGTGCATAAAAAAGAATATATATTTATATAACATCCTTTAAAAATCATAAAATTATCTATTGAAATATCTACTTCAATGTCTCAACAAATAATGTTGTTAGCAAAAATGGTGTTACTGTATTGTGGTAGATGATATTATTGAAATGTGATAACAAATGAAAAAGGATTGAATCACCACTAATACTTACATGCATTGATGTTTGTGCTAGCAACATCTGCATTAGGTCATTCTGAAATGTTTCATTTCTTTTGGCATCCAGTGCAATCATCATCTCAAGAGTACTTTGGAAGTCTACACCTTTGTTTTTATCATCTTTGGGTGAATTTGATGACTGTCTTTTGCTTTTGGGTGGAACCAAAACTACATCTATGTGTTCTTCCCAGTTGGGTTCCTCATTAATACCACCACTATTACCATTTATGATCTCATCTGTCCATAACGTTAGGTGCTTACTGGTATATCTCCAGAGTAACCCCTTTTTTTCTAAGTCCCTGACCAATTGGACATGTGTGTTATTCCATTCTTCATTTTCTGAATGGCTTGATGATGACGTCATGTCCAGTCTTCTCTTCCTAGGGTTAGTAGTGTTTCCTTCGACCAGCCCTAAAAATTAATTATCATCATTGAAATCTTGTTATCATGTACTACATGCATTATCAATGCATTTAGGGGGTACTCCTGGTCATTTTGTATGGGGATGCACTGCCCACATTTTCACTCCATTCCCCTTTCATATGCCAACAACTTACTAAAAAGGTACCCCATTTCATATAAAAAGGTAAATCTTTTATATACCTTTGACAACTCATGTTATACTTGAATCCTTTTGTTAAAGTCAACACACATCAAATTTTCCCACCTTTTATAAGGCCAAAATTGAAAATTCCCTACTCTTTCTTATAACAAAAGTCAAAAATTCCCTATGCTTAGGTATATACCTATAGGCTCAAAAAGGTTCCCTTTTGGGCAGAGCATCCCTGTGTAGGAAATTATAGGGAGTATCCCCCCTCCCCAGTGTAGTAAATTATAGGGAGTACTGTCTGGGTCATGGATATACATTATCATCACCTGTTAAGACCTACCACAAAGACTAAATTAAAGGTACAAAATAGGAAAATTAGTACAGAATGATGTATCAATAATTCAGTGCACTTTTCAGGTATTTATGCTCTACCGTCTGCAGCATTTTCCTCTTTGTAAAAAACACTGATGATCGATCATCATTACATCAAATATGTAAAATGAAACATAGTTTTTACCTGCACTTTGTTTTTGTAGACGTACTGTACGACATGCAAGCCTAAGATTCTTATTGTTATATTCTTTAGGCTAACGGGTTGCTTCCCCCCTTTTCTCAGCCAGTACAAACCCTGGGCAGGAGTGTAAACAATCGACTCATCTTCATAAGTTTTCAACAGAGTTACGAGTTCTTGCAGGCTTGTGTCGCATTTCACTTTATGAAGTACATTTGAAGTGGTAAGTACTTTCGTTTCCGCTGATATTTCGTACACGAAAATGTCCATCGCACTGATCGCATTGCGAGCCTGTATACGTGGGGACCTACGTGGGGTAGTTTGACATCCTTTATCTGTAAGAAAATTGTGTAAATCAATGAACATTTCCATGCATAAAGCAAATTCACACTGAGTAAAACTTTGATAACTTTACATTGTACTTACACTGCTCATGAAAGTCAACTGCCATGTACATTGTGGATGACTTTTTGTTCTTTCCGGATCTGTATGTAGTTGGATATTCATTTAGCATGGCAGGTATATCCCCATCGTTGTTCAGGAGTACCAAAGCTTTACCTTTTGCCTTTCTGAAGTACAGCTGGTCAATAACTATCTCGTTTTTCCCCATAGTTCGCTGAATGTAATCAACGATACAATCTTTCAAAGTAAAGTACATCCAGCGATGTGGAAGTTCAAACGGAGTGTACTCCGGCCCCATTGCTCTTCCTTTGGAAGTACTCAGATATAAAGCTACTTCTCTCTACAGAAACAGAATTAGAAAAAAAAACAAATTTGACAACGAGAAGAGACATTCTAAAATAAATTTTAGCCTCTCAAACAGCCCAGCAAGTAATGCTCAAATAATCTTGGTGTGAAACTGAGCTTCAGTCATGCCGCCGTCTTTGCGTACTCGATCCGGCTAAAAGAAACGGAAATCTCCACAAAATTTACAGTCTTACTTACTTTTTCATTCTCGCTCTGGAAAATTTGAGTTTCTTCTAAGTCTGGAAGTTGGATATTTACAGGCACGTATTCGGTCTCTTCTGAATATAACTCTGAGTCTTCCATTTTTGCTTGTGACCTTAGTGGCAAGCTCCTCAGCAATCAGACATGCCGACATTGGTAACCATGGAAATACATTTGATTGACGTCCATTAGTTCACATTTCGAACTCAATGTTTTGTCTCGAAGTGGCACGTGTGACTGAGAACCGCTGTAAAAAGTTGTTTTGTTTACGCTTGATTTTTGCAGTTAAAATCTCTCATCGATGATATTTCGAAAACACTCTCTAAGAATTTGATTTAATTTGCTAGAGCTAAAAGCAATGATGTTAACTACAAGATCACAAGAGCATTTTTCAAGAATAAGGCTAGAACTCATTAAAATCGAGAAAATGTAAAAAGGGGAATTCTTTTAAGGCGTAGCCATAATAGTGCCGATCTCCATATAACATACGTCATCATAAACTTTGATCTTTGTCTGGTAAGGGTGCAATACTTAATTTACTATCAGAATGCTCATGAACAAATAGTTTTCACTCAAAGACGACTGGGAGCTCTAATTGAAAATTGGATCGAGCCACCTTAAGAAACAGAACGTAGAGCTTGCCACAACTGTTAAAGTCCTTAGTTCACTGCTGGCAAATAATTCTGATATAGATCCAACCAAAACCTGGTATATGGACCCCGAATTAGAAGCCGCCTTAGAAGCCACCAACAATAATGATTTATGATGGACAGAGACGATAAAGTCAGTCCAAAAAGTTGTAAAGAAAGTAGGAAGAAGAAAAAACAAGTAAAAACAAATGAAGATGCTAAAGACTCCACACAAAACAATACTAAAAGCAACAAGAAGATTAAAGAAGCTCATCGAAAAACCTCTCGCCACACGAAACAACCGAAACTACTACTGAAGAGCAAGTAACAACCATACTTGGCTACTCAATGTTAAAGTGTGTTCAAGGACATCGACTATCAAGGAGCACCGGTAGCAAGATCCATGTTAAATCCTTTCCTGGAGCTAAGACCAAAGACATGAAATATTATGTCAAACCGACATTAGAAAACTTAAATCCAGATGAGGTGATTATACACATCGGAACAAATGACCTGTGAGAAAACAAGCCGAGCTAAGAAGCAAACAGCATCGTAGACCTCGCAAATGGAATCCTTTTTGATAAACCCAAAATAGAAATATCTATTTCACAGATCATTACAAGGACAGACCGCTGGCTTTGAACGAAACTAGACTTGATTATTCTATCACCAATGGATTTGTTAATGTTATCGGTTACGATATCATTCGACAGGACCGAAATCGCTGTGGTGGCGGAGATTGCATTTATGTTAGGAAATCTCTTTCTTATTTAGAAAGACCTGATCTAGTCCCTGATGGATTGGAAGCTGTGTGCCTCAAAATTAAAAATCCCAAGAGCAGACCATTCATTGTTTCAACTGTTTATAGACCCCCTAGCGCATCTGTTGATATATTTAACAAAATTGAAAGTCTCGTAAAACAAACAGATAACCTAGATTTGGAAGTTAACATTTTAGGTGATCTTAATGCCAATCTACTTGATCATGCTAGTTCTCCCGCCAAAAAATTGTCGCTTATTATGGAGCATTATCAATTATCACAGCTGATCAATAAACCCACGCGTATTACTTAATACTCAAGTACATTACTTGATGTTTGTATAGTTTCATCACCTGAAAAGATAATACATTCAGGTATTATACCTGTGGGATTTAGTGATCATAGCTTAATTTATTCGGTTCATAAGATTAACATGCTTGCAAAAACCAAAGGGATAAGGGAAATAGAAATAAGAAACTTTAAAAATTTTGATTCCAAAAATTTCTTGGAGGACCTAGATAGACAGCATTGGGTACAAGTTGAATCTGAACGCGAAGTTAATGCGATGTGGATCACATGGAGGAATTTATTTCTTGGAGTTCTTGACAAACATGCTCCATTAAGATCAAAGAGAGTGAAAAATAAACCGAATCTCCCATGGATATCTAAGGAAATTAAGAAATAGATGCTTGAATGGGATCAATTGAAACATGTTGCTATTAAAAATAGAACAAGATTGGAAATTATTTTAATGTTCTAGAAATGAGGTCAACATTGCATTACGTAAAGCCAAAGCTAACTATTATGCGACGCAAATCGAAAACCAAAATCAAAAGCCAAAACATGGGTGGAAAATCGTTAATGATATCCTTGGACATAAACAGAGTCATATCAACAAAATTAAATTTATCAATTCTTCTATTACGTCTGAGGACGGAATTGCAAATCATTTTAACGATTATTTCACAAACATAGATTTGGCTTTGGCCCAAGGCATAGATAACAATGAAAGAGTTAATTTCAATTACTTTGTTTTGTCTTGCTATTTATGAAGTAATATAGAAAGTAGTAGTGATTTTGTCATGAAGAAAGGAAATTCAATCTAAACAAGAGCCAAAATGGCTTCTCGCTCTAGCCGCTTTTTGGAATAAAATGTTTGAATTTTTCTGTGAATTTTTTATTTCTCTCACCGGCGTTTGAGCCTTAGCTTTGGTTTGGATTTCGAGAAGTGAACTTAGCTCAGTTGTGTGACATGAACCTGGGAGGGACGTGTTCAGCGTACATACATCAGTCCATAAGTCATATAAGTCCATAATTAAGTGGATTATTTTGGGGTTTTTTTCTGTTTTTAAAGGAGATTCTGTTTGATATACTTATGCTAAGATACTTTATTGACTTGAGGCACAAGGATATATTTGCAGTTACGTGACACTGATAAACAAATCAAAGGTCAAATTAAATATTCTCATTGTTAATGTCGTTACTATTTCTGGTATCGATGAAAACAATTTTGAGAGGTAACCGAGAACAAGAAAATATCATTATAAACAAATGCGTTAGTAAACTGCAATGGGCAAAACGCTTTTTAGTTCACTGATGATGGCCATTTTCGGCGAATCGCTTGTCTACTACTGATTCCCGGTACTGATTACTAATTTCTAAATATAATCTAAAAAGCTTGCCTATAAAGCTAATTAAGCTTAGAAGTGAATTGCACAGACAGTGGGCGACAAGATCTCATAAGTAAATTGGACAAATTGTTCGACGTGAATCACACAAGTGCATGGCGTCACGAAAAAATGTCACTAAACAAAAAGTCCTAAGACAGCTTTGCAGACGAGTTGAGCACAATATGCAGAAAATAACTTGCCTTTCTTAGCTATGAATTATTCAATCAACATCTTCAGAGCTGATGAACAGGTACAACTGGCCTAGCATTGTCATCAAGCACTGTATTTCTGGCAGTTTGGCATATGGAACCACAGTTACATTATTGGGCTTCCTTGTGTTCTTCGTGACGGACGAACGAATGCTGACAATGATTTCTGAAGTTTTGACTTTTTGGCTTCCTGTGGTGTTACTTGCGGACTGACTTACAACCCGATGACAAAGTGGCTCCGCCTCTTCGAGGCAGTAGCCACAAAAATCGAATGGAAATTGTCATTTTAAGTGCACAACTGAAGCCAAGGTTTATAAACTACTTTGTTCTTTGTCGGTATCTAAGTCTACTGGCATTGATAATATACCAGCAAAAGTCTTGAAATTATCAGCACCAGTTATTACTCGTGCCCAGGCCTTTAGGCCGGCACAAGTCTAGGTTTGCGTTTTCAATCTATCTAATAATAATAATAATAATAACAATAATAAAAGTATTTTGTAAAGCGTCAATATCCCAAGGTTCAACAATGCTTTTGCTCCCCAGTTTAAAAGATTAAAAAATGATATGAAAAATTAAGATTAAACTTTTTTTTTAAATATGTATTTTTATAATACATTGATACAATTTATGTTCACATAATACATTTGCATAAAAACATTGGAATAGAAACAATTGGCATTAGATTTCAAAATTTATGATTTAACATTTAATATACAATATTTTAAAAGATTATAGATTGAAAAATGTTAAAAACAATCATTTATTCAAACCTTTCCTGAAAGCCTTTTTTAAAAAGAAATGTTTTCAGTTTTTGTTTAAAACTTGTTATATCTTGACATTGCCTTATGTCAAGAGGAATGCTGTTCCACAACTCTGGAGCAGCATTAGAAAAAGCTCGTTTTCCATACGTAATTAATCTGAACGTACCTCTTGTTAGCAAGTGAAGTTCCTTCGTTCTAAGTGAACGAGGTGGACTGTACTGTTCCACAAGATCCCTTATATAGCTAGGAGAAGAGCCATTTAAGGCCTTGAAAGTAGTAGGAGTATTTTGTATTGAATACATTGCTCAACAGGCAACCAGTGTAGGCGTTTTAGTACTGGTGTAATGTGTTCATATTTGTGAGAACCAGACACAAGACGAGCAGCAGCATTTTGAACTCGCTGGAGTTTTTGAATTTGATATTTTGATAACCCATAAAGAATTGAATTACAAAAATCGAGTCTAGAGGAGATAAATGCATGAACCAGTGTTTCACAGGCTTCAAATGAAATAAATTTCCGAATCTTCCAGATGTTTTTAATGTGAAAAAAGCAGGACTTACACAAAGAGGTGATTTGGTTTTCTAGAGACACTTTCTCATCAAATATAACACCGATATTGCGAACTGTAGACTTTGGAGATATATCAAGACCTCCACACCTAAGTGAATCAAAGGATGGTTGGGGACGATGAGCCGCTGATAGAAGCAAAACCTCAGTTTTATCAGTAGTACAGCTGTTATCGTCCCAAAAAATGCTGAATTGTTCAAACTGGTGATAAAAGCATGAAACTTGGCATGATTTTTTTTTTTTTTTAATTAGATTCATTGAGTATAACCCAAAGGGGTGAGTATGAACGGGACTAATGTCCCATGCGAGGTACCACCCTAAAAAAAGAATAATAATAAATAAATCAATAGATCAAAGGAATTATAATCATAGAGTCTACAGACATGAATCAATAATTAATTAATGGCACGGGCAATTACGTGCTAAAGTCCACGTGCATGCAAAATCTATATCATAAGTTTGCTTTGTCAGATTTAAAAAGGTTTCTTTCAAAAATTTCTTAAATGCAAATACAGTTTTTAAACTACTTGAAGGTTTGATAGCAATTATGTTATTCCAAAGTTTCACTATTCGATTAAAAAAAGATGCCTGAAATGTGGTGGTCTTATAAGCAGGCATAGTTAAGTTCAGAGAGCACGTGCTCAATCTAGTCCGACCATGAGTCACAAATCTTACAAATTGACGGACATCTAAATCTGTATGCCCATGCAGGGACTTATAGAAGAAAACCAGATCTTTCAGTTCTCTATCATAACACAAGGGAAGAAGCTCGAGCTTGATAAGTCTATCCTTGTAGGACATCTTTCCCACTTTGACGCGAAGGATCCACCTCGTTGCTCGTCTTTGAACTTGTTCCACCATCTTCTTAAGTGAGTTTTGGCAAGGGGACCATACCTCAGTGGCATAGCACAGGTGTGGCTTGACGAGCGTTAGGTATAAAGAACGCCTGACCTGAGTTTTTGTTAGTAAAGGGCAGGTTCGTCGTACAAGCCCAAGGAGTTTGTTAGCTTTAGCCACAATGACTGCTACATGCTTGTTCCAGGAGAGCTTACTGGAAACAATGACACCAAGGTCCTTTTCTTCTTGTACTCGCTCCAAGCTGGCTACATCTAGGCGATAGTCAAACATTACAGGGTGTTGCTTGCGCGTCACAGTTAATACTTTGCACTTGGATGTATTGAACTTTATGTTATTTTCGCAGCACCAAGTATTGAGATTTGTTAAATCTCTTTGAAGAGTATAACAGTCACTCACTGATGTAATACGGCGATATAACTTTGTATCATCAGCATACAAAGCTGTTCTTGTACTGTCAGTTACCACGTCAGGGAGATCGTTTATGAAGAGGACAAATAACAATGGACAAAGAGGCTCCCTTGGGGGACCCCTGAAGTGACGGGAGCCCATTGTGATGCCACACCATCTAACACAACTCTTTGTAGACGACCGTTAAGATAGTCAGCAAACCAGTTGAACAATTTCCCTGTTACACCGTAGGACCTGAGTTTGGCTAGAAGAATTTGGTGATCAACCGAGTCAAAGGCCTTTGCGAGGTCAAGGTACAGTACATCAACCTGCGTGTTCTTATCCAGGCATTGTCCAATATTGTGAAGCGCAGACAATAGGTTTGTAATACACGATCGATTTCTTATAAAGCCATGTTGAAATTGGGAGATGGAGCATTTCACATGATTGTATAATCTGTTGAACACACAGCGTTCCAGAACTTTACTAACAATTGGGAGTAATGAGATAGGTCG
>JALIZF010001570.1:337500-419650 GCA_029948255.1 Telmatactis stephensoni
GATCAGAACAAGAGACCTCTCTAAAAGTAGAAAGACAGTTCTTTATAGAGACAGTATTAAGTACCATTGTAGTACTTTCAACAGTATTTTCAAAAGTAGCTTGAATTTTTTTTATTTTATCTTTAAAAAAGTCAGAAAATAAGTTCGCAAGGTTATCGGAACAGGACAAGGAGGGAAATGTTGATCACAATTCATGTTTGTCCATTTTTGAAAACTAGAGAACAAAACTCTCTGGTTCGACTTGTTCTCAGATATAACATTTGAGTAGAATTCGTTTTTAGCCTTACTGATCAGATTTTTAACCACGATGCATTGATCAACATACGATTGTCGGTCCACCATTAAACGAGACTTGCGCCATTTCCTTTCAAGACACCTATCGTCATAGTCGAGAATGTGCCATGAAAACGAGGCAAGCCATAGGCACCCCAGGCAATCATTTAGAGCAGCATGTAACACCAGCATATAAAGCAAATAGACGGGTCCAGGTTCGTAATTGTCATGGAATAAAAACATTTTTTTTTGTCTTGTTATGTAGTAAATATTATCTTTTCATTTTTTTGTATGCTTTTTTCTGGTTTTGAAGCATTTTAAGCTGTTTTTTAATTTGATTTAATTTCCAATATATTTTGACTCAAGCGACAGCTTGTCTGGCTCTTCGATTTGAGAATTTCAAGAACTTGCTTATCATGATCATTGACTGCACGTTTTAAGGATAAAAGAAAAGATTGAAAACATTATGTATTTCAATGTTCTCTGTAATTAAATGGTATGGCTAAAAAATTTTGGCGTACAAACTAAAATAAATACTATTAGAAAGTCAATGATTACAAAGCAACAGCTACTTTAAAATATCAAAGAAAATAGACCGAGGTCAAACAGGTCACCCAAACAGGACGGTGTGCTTTCGTGACACTACAATGAGTCTGCAACATCATGCAATACAGGCATTTGTCAACATGTTAATCGCTGTTACCCTAGCAGCTATAAAATTACTTAATAAATATCAAATTTAGGATCGAGACCGATACCTCCATGAGTTCAAATATTCCGCCGTTCAGTACCAAACTCAAAACATGAACAAACTGGCTTTAAAACATATTTATTCTCTTGTCAGACTGAATTCCACTTGGGCACGAGTAAACGCACTATGTGCGTCTAGTTTCTCAATCATTGACAAAAAATTTTAATCCCTCGATTGCTTCTCGACTTTTCCATCAGAATGGAAAATAGCTAGGATTATTCCATTGCATAAAATAGGTCCACGTGACATGCTTGATAATAGACCCATATCAATCCTTCCAGTGATAAGTAAAATCTACGAAAAGATATTGTATGAGCAGTTGATTGAATATCTTGACACGGAGAATATATTGTCTGATCACCAATTCGGATTTAGACGTCAACATTCAACTGCATCAACCTTACTTGATAGCACTAATGAATGGTATATGAACATGGATAGTGGCCTCTTTAATTTGGTAGTATTTCTTGACCTCAAGAAGCCTTTTGACACCGTAAATCATGAGATCCTGCTGGCTAAGTTCATGGCTTATGGTGTCAAAGGAAGTTCACTGAATTTATTCAGTTCTTACTTAAAAGATCGAAAGCAAACATGTCAGGTAAATGGGAGTTATTCTAATCAGGGACGAATAAGTGGTGGAATTCCACAAGGTTCCATCCTTGGTCCACTTTTTTTCTTACTATACATAAATGACTTGCCAAATTGTCTAAGTTTCACTACACCTAGAATGTTTGCTGACGATACTAATATTACAGTAGTGGGAAAGTCAGTAACTGAAACACAAATCATTTTGAACCACGATCTGAACAGCATCAAAGCGTGGCTCGCTGCAAATAAACTAAGCCTGAACATAGCTAAAACAGAATACGTCCTGGTGGGATCTAGAAATAGATTAAGTGAATTGGAAGAACCAGATATCATTGGAAACGAACCAGTCAAACGAGTTCAGAGTACCAAGGTACACATAGATGAAAACCTCACTTGGGAAACACACATTGACGTAGTAGCCAAAAAAGTCTCATCAGGAATTGGTGCTATTAGAAGGCTTACAGAATTTGTAAACCAAGACACTCTTGTGTCTGTTTATAATGTCTTCTTCGACCACACTTTGAATACTGTTTAGTGGTATGGGATACATTAGGTATTGGACTTTCTGATCGACTACAGAGACTTCAAAACAGATGGGCTAGGGTAATTATGCGTTGTCCGAATGAGATTGGCCAGTCTGAAATAGCAATGCATTCACTAGGATGGACTACTTTGTCCAAACGTAGAGCTCAAATAAAAGCTGAGCCGTTATTCAAAATATTCCATAATCTGGCATCAAGCAGAATCACATGCAGCCTCTAGTAATTATTATCTACATGATTCTTCAAACAAGGTTGCTTTGCCCTTACCAAAAACCAAATTCTTGAAAAAAAGTTTGAGTTACGATGGTGCCAAATTATGGAATTCACTACCTAGTGATGTACGACATTGTGAATCCCCAGTCTCTTTCCAGAACAAACTCCTTTCCCTTGGACTTACATAATTATATATATACCAAGATATTATTATTATTTATATTTTATTACTATTTTTATATTTAATAACCAATTATTAATATATTCAGTATTATTAGTACTACATATATGATTCTATTTTTTTTTTAGATTTCTTTTTATACACACCCATATTGGAAATAAGCTGTTTGTTGTATATGTTAGTGTGTTTAAATAAAGTTACTTACTTACTTACTTACATGCTACAAAGAAATGTACAGTTAAAAAGATTTCTTTCTAGCGATTCCCATATCTCAGAAGGGTGATCGGAAGGTATTGAAACGTTTCGCAATTTGCATCAGGTGCTAGAATGTATTGAAAACATGACAAACTAAAACAAAAGAGCTGCATCATGCATCAATGGACCACTGTATTTGGCTGAAAAATATACTGATTTGAGGCCAAAACAATACTGAGTCGTTTGACTCGCTACTCACTACTCACGAGTCAAACGAGTGAAGTACAATGCTGTTGTTGCTAGTTTTTTCGTTTCTACGCTGTAGGGTCCTGTACAAGTTGATACGATTTCACTAGAGACCTTTAGCATCGCATTGACTGCAAACGGCAATCCACAGGATATTGTCCAGGAAAATGGTGCAGAATTTATGCAGAATTGTGCAAATTTGTGTAGCAAGCATGAAATTTTGCACACAATGATAGAGGTTCACGTTCTGAGTAATTCTGGAGGTGGAGCCACGCCCAGAAATCAATTACTTACATATCCATATTTTGGAATTAATTCTCTCAGAAACAAAGATAAGGAGCATATAATGTTAAGAGGAGATTTTTTTCAATGATGAGCAATAATGGCAAAAAGCGCCAAAAACTACACCTTCGTGCCAGTTTTTTTTAATCCAAATTTTCCTTCTGGATTAACACTCAAATCCTTTTTCTACTAGTTAAAAACTGATGTACCAAGATAAAATTCCTGTTTAAAATGGATGTTTGAATTGTACAAAGACTTTTAAGACTTTCTTTAAGTTGTGTTGGGATTAAGCTTTTTCAAGCTGAATATAAAGAAAACATACAGCAAATGAGCAAATGAAGGCCTAAATCTCATTTTTGATCCAAATTTTCGCTTTGGATTAACACTTTGATTCAACTTTTATCGGCCAAAACTACTTACAAACAACTTAAACTTTCTTATAGAAGTGGTTTTAGTTTTGTACAACAGCTATTCTTCAACTCAGGAGTTTTTGTCATTCACTGCTCGAACTTGAAAAAAATCCCCTCTTAATACAAAAAGTGTAATGAAGGATAGTGATAAGGTTGAGTATGTATGGAGTTAGATTAGTGACAAAATTCAATTGCTCAAAATGTGACAATCGAGAACCCAAAGTCATCAAAGCAAAACTCAAATCCATCAAGTCAATAGCCAAATTTGACAATCAAAACTGTAAAGTAATCAATCGAGAACCCAAAGTCATCAAAGCAAAACTCAAATCCATCAAGTCAATAGCCAAATTTGACAATCAAAACTGTAAAGTAATCGAAAATAAACTTGATTTCATTGATTTAAAAGTCAAATCTAAAGGCCAGAAGTCGAACTTATCAGACCAGAATCTGATTTCATCAAATCAAATGTAAAGTATCGAAGTGATCAATTCCAAGTGTGCGAACCCATCGGAAGCAGGAACCCATCAAACAGAAACCCATCGGGATGGGCTTCCTGTGCTGGAAGTAATATATATATATATATATCGGGCTTGGGCTTCCTGTGTTCTTGCCTCGTGGTTTCAAAAATGGCGGAACAAGAGCGTCAGTCGACTTCCCAAGTTACAAGGTTGTTAAACCAAGTTATTACGATTCTGAGCAGCCCTCAGGCGACCTCTCAAAACTCTTCTCCCGCCTCTACCAGCACTACAACAACAACTGCAGCAGCAACTACTACTCCGTCTCACTCTGACTCTCGAGCTGTAGAAAACTTCAGGTAAGCTTAAGTGTTATATGTTGCTCAAATCAATAAAAATCAGCTTATTTGTATCGAATGTTATGAAAAATTGATTAACATTAAAAGGAAACTTTAGTGAGTTCGATTTTTTACTGGATTTTATCGACTTCTGACGATCAAGAGTTAAAAACAACTTTAACTTAATTCAATCCAGTTACTGAATGACTGGAAGGTACACGCTCATCATGGCTCATTTATGCAGAGCTCTGGATTTCGTACGATAGACAAGTGTTATATGATTTGTATTACAATAATTACAAACTATGACAATGCTCGGATAAAACTGTTTTTGTCATATTTTCTTTTTTTATTTTCGCATTTTGTTTATACTATTGGGATATTATATTGTGAAGCCCTGCTCCCCTCTTTAGCACTTTGCGAGACACTTCCACTACATTTTGAGCTTAATAACCTCCTGAAACCAGTTTATTTCCACTTGATTTTGCGTGTTGGTGATAGGTATTTTAGGTTTTTAAAATGTTTTCAATAATGCGCGAGATGTTAGTATTTTTTATTTGACTAAGGATGGTGGAATTTTTCCATGCTATAAATACCACTTATTAGATATTTTCTTGTGTATTACGGGCTGATATTTTACGAGTCGCGTACGTATTTTGCCGAGCCTTTAGGCGAGGCAAAATGCGAGCGATGAGTAAAATGTCAGCCCGTAATACACAAGAAAATAGCTAATAAAGGATTTATTATATAACTGCTTCTTAGTTTCCTATTTTCCAATTGTTTTATGTAAAATATGGCAAACCAGTTTTCAACTATGTAATACGGTATATAATACGGCCTCATATTTGCTTAGTTCTCTCATCCTTATATGGTAAAATTACGTCATAGTTATATAATAAACAGTGTAAACGTTTAAGCTTATATGTTAAATGTTTGTATGTTAAATAAGTTTATGCAGTCTTGGTCCCTACAATTGGGTAATGGTATTGAACATTAGTCACTCATTGTATTTGACATATTTATATTAGACTATAAGTAAGAGCATTCTTCTATTCTTGTTATACAGACAAAGTTTCCCAAGCTTGGCCGGTGTAAGGTATTCACCTTATAGTCGCCAAACCCCAAGACCCACTAGCCGTACAACAAGGGCAAGTAGATTTACACCACTTCAAACCTGGACCCATGATGTGGTAGTTCTTTCCAAAACAGATGCCAGTTTGACCCCCTCTAGGGATGAACTGGATGAGCTAAAATTGGGGGGACTTGGAAAGAAGAGAATAGTCTTCGATAAAAATGGAAGCCACGATCACTTTATCAGAAGCATGAATAATACAAGTCCCAGCAAGGAGCCATTGAAGTTTTGAGGGCTGCAAGTGGTGGTGCTGGGGCAAAGGCGCTAGTGGGAATCCATTACCATCTGCTTATAGTGTGCCAAGTTTTATAATACTCATGAATAATTAATGAGACCAAAACAATATAAAATCATAAGCGTGGAGGAGTCTGTATCTCTGATACCGAATTGTCCTGATTTGCATAAACTTTAAAGCTGATTTTCTCAGCCCAATTCACATGTATGATCAAATTTTTTGTCAAACTTGATCGAGCTAACCTAGACGTATCATAAGTAATACGCCTATGTAAATCGCCTACGGCTCGAGTTTTTAAATCAGATACAGAATGGTCACTCATACTGTATTTTTTACTTAAAGATAGCATTGGTTCAGCAGTATTATACATAAGGCCCTTACAAACAGACATTTCTCTTGACATCGATACATCCTCCATTATATGAATCACCAACAGTGCATGTACTCACTGCTCATTGATTGTACCCTTGCGTGAACTGAAAAACCACCCCCAGTCACTGAACTGTAAGCTAGCTCTTCAAGGTCCTTCCTCCAGCTCCAGTGTATCTAACACACAATGCAATTCTTCCTCCAGTACTTCTTACATGCAGGATTTATCTGCCAGTACTGTTGCACAAAACTGTCAGCCAAGAAACAATGAAAGCAAAGGAATTCAACAAGGAGCAAGTTCCACCAATGGCATGCCAAGGGATGTTCCTAATGATAGTACTTCTGTCTTTATAGAACAATTTGACAACTCTGCAGTCCTTAATAAATCATCAGTCATCTCCAAACTCCAGGAGATGTTCCCAAATGCCCCCCCTCAGAGGATAAAAGAAATTACAGAGAGAAGCCTAACAATTGACAGTGCAGTTGAATGCTTAGCATTATATGATGACCCCAGTGATACAGGGAACTGTCTTTCACTTCAAGTGTTGTTAGATTCATACCAAAGTCAGGTGAAAGATGATGAATTCCAGGTCACTGTGGAAAGAGAAAATTTATGGGTCAGTGTGCTGAAGATATACAAGTCCTGCATTCCTGACATGAGTAATCTAAAGAAGAAGTTGGTTGTGACCTTCAAGGATTAAAGATGGCTTAGATGCTGGAGCCCTGTCAAGGGAATTTTTTCAACTAACTTTGCAGCAAATAAAGAAGCGCTTGTGTGTAGGGGAAGAGCACAGAGTCATTCCTATTAAAGACTACACAAAACTTTTTCTGTTTCAAATTGCAGGAATAGCAATTTGCCATTCTGTCATTCAAAGAGGACCAACATTTTCATGTTTATGTCCTAATTACTATTACTTGGCTGGTAAAACTGAGGATGTGTCAGTAAATCCTGTAAAGGATGACATTCCATTGACAGCAGCCTCTTACAAAGTGCTTAAATTGATTGACGATTTGGATGAATGCAAGACAAAAGAGAGTCTTGAGAAGATTTTAGATGATGACAGTAATATGCAGATGATTTCATCATTCCACTGGCCAGTTGAAGTCATGATAACCCTCAAAAATAAAGGTAGTTTAAGAAAGATAAAATTAAATATACATGTTGAAAAACTTTTGATGTACATATCTTTGTGATGTCTGTGGTTATTATGTCCCTTGAATGATTCCAGTATAATTAACAATAATTACACCTTGAGGTTAAGTGAGACTATGAGTTGATAGCCCACGAGGCCATACTCAGCTGAATGGGCTATCATTACTCAAACTCAAGGTCTAATTGTTTAGTATAAATATAACAATCAGTCAAATAAAGAATAAAAAATAACGAATTTTGAAAATCTGGCATTTTCTCTACTGGTGGTCTATCACAAAGTAGTATAGACTATTAGTAGAGTAGTCAATCAGAATGCAGGATTTGTGATAGACCATTAGTATGTTTATAATACTCTAATAATAATTACATGTATCCACAAGTGTTTTCATTAAACACTTCTTCATTGAATACAGATTCTTATAAGGTTATTTTTTGGCCTTACAGCAGCTGTAGTGTCAACTATCATTGAACACGAGTTGGTTTCAGGAAGGCAACAAGAGATAGATGAGCTTGCCAAGGGATTGCGGAATATGGGGCTCTTGTCTTACTTGAAATCATACCCAGTTCTTGGAAAAGCCTTGCTCTGCTTTGATGAATCACAAGAGTTTGGGCCTGAGGAATTTCAAGAATGCATAAATCTAGAAGCCCCTAAGTCAGATGAATTCGAAAAAGCTCAGGCCTTTGGATGGTTTAAAGAGTACATCAGTGAAAACCCAAAGAATGAATCTTACCCTGCAGGAAGCAGACTGAAGACTTTACTTCAGTTCTGCACAGGATTCCAAGTCCCCCCAGCTGGAAGTGACAGGTCTTCTTGTCAGATTGACATCTCATATCTACCTGATGATGAAGAATACCAATTACCACTAGCCCAAGCATGTGTAGGTCTCCTGAGACTTCCAGTTGTCCACTCAAGTCAGGCCAAGTTCAATGAAATGATGGATGTGGCATTGAAATGTGAAAGCACAGGCTTTGGTTCTGTGTAAGCATTTAATGGGTTTGAATCATTAGCAAGTTTTGCATTTACATTTACAAGTTGATCAGAAATATTATAACTGCTTTTTAGCTTTGCAACAAGGCCTATTTGAGATTTAATTATGCCTATAAATTGAATTATTTTTTATGTATACTGTTTCAGTTATCATTGCACTGGGTGTATACTGTACATGTTTTGACAGTACAGCTTTTTATTTAACTAGTGTTGCTCAACCCAAAAGGCATCATTGTACCAGCATTAGGGAAACACAATTGTCAGTATTCAATTCAAATTGGATGATTCTACAGTTTTAAGACGTTTTAGGTAACAGATAGTAGCGTATGATATCCATTTATGTTCATGTCTTATCAGTTTGGTAAGAAACAGTTGGCCAATGAATTGGGCCATTTAGGACAAAGAAAATTCAAGTGTAGAATAGCAGAAGATGTATATATTGAACATCTTTAGGCTTTAATTGAAAATTATCTTTCCTTATATGGCTTTATTGTTTTGTACTTACAACAATCTTAGCTTTTCTTGCAAACTGATCTTACAGTGAAAGAGAAAAGCATGGAGTTAAAATAGTATACTAATACGGTGAGACCTCCATTGAGCAGTCACCCATTAAATGGCCAACCTCTAATTAGCAGCCACTTTAAAAAGTCCCAAGGGTGGCCCCTTAATAGAGGTCCCACTGTATTTGATGGCATTTTGTATAAGTTACAGTAAGTTAAACATTGCATTTATTGTGTACCTGCATCCAGAGGTACTTTAAAAATCGTTTGTGGACTAATAAAAACTTCATAATTTTATATTCATAATTTTTCTTCTGTTCCATTATGACTGTTCATTTCCCACAACAAAGAACTTGTGGTCAACTGCTAACACTTTTCAGAAGAGCAATTAACTGTTGTCCAAGACTCACTCTACTATTAAACAAACTTTTGATGAACAAACAACACTACATGTGTGAAAGACCTTATGAGGAAATTCCTCATACAATGCAGGGTAATATACTTATTTTGCAATTTTGTTTTACTGAATTTGTAATAGTTATGCTAATATTTGCACCAATAGATCCCTTTCACTGACGTCATTAAAAAAATAAAACTGACTTTAGAGCATCAAATACTTGTATCTACAAGGACATGCAAATCTATCCTACTCTAGAAAAATTAAGTCCAAAAAGCTTTTTCGCCATGAATATATGAATTTTTGAAGTTTCGCTTGTTGTTGGTAACAATATATGGAGCAGCCATTACTGTGTACATGTAGATGTACACCAATATGGCGTCCATTAACAGCAAGCATCGAAATGATGTTATAAATGCATTTTAATTGTTCAAATATTACTAATTGTAAAATGGAAAACAACTAATTGGGCCACAGGTTTATCAGTATGTAACTGTTTCGTGTAACCCTCTTTAAATAAAGTCTTATTATTATTATTATTATTATTATTATTATTACTAATCCAAGAGATGTTTCAAAACATTCCCTTAAGGATCATAGAAGAAATTACACAAACAAGTTTAACAGTTGACAGTGCTGTTGAAGCTTTAGCATTATATAATGACACTACCGATAGAGAGGAATGCATTAGTTCCCCACAGGAGCTTTTAGAATCCTATCACATGAAATTGATCTATGTTTCATACCTAGTTAAATTTACATTTATGTCAAAAGAAAGCCATCATCACATCTTAATCGTTGAGAAATAAAATTGACTGTTTGAATATAAATATCAATTCCAAAAGAATCACTTCGATATAATGGATTTATAAGTCCAGTAAGAGCCACATAGTCATCATTACCCAAGGGACAATTCACTTTTGGGAGGGTAATAGATATCTCTTCAATAGCAGGTACAGGGCCATCCCAGTCAATACCATAGCTGTGATAGTCCTGTAGAAAACACAATTTGTAAAACTACTTAAATGCATTTTTGCTTGCAAACACACTATTTTTGCTGTTACTAAATTTAATTAAAATCCAGATATGCAGACTAAGGAATTTTCATATTTGTCAGTTATATGTTAACAGTCATTCATCGTAACTTGGCAGTTACTGAGGGTAGTCACATGACCTTCCCCCTCTTCCCTGATCTCCAAGAGAGATCTCCAAGAGAGATCTCCAAGAGATCCAGTTGCATTTATTTATTTTTGCCATTTTGTTTTGCTAAAAGGGGTAGCATGCATAAAATTTTGTCCATTGCTGGTGAAGGCCCATGTCTCAAACTTATGTACCATTGGGGAGGGTACAACAAATAGAACTATTATGATTTACACTTACAGTTAAAATCTCAGCATCTTGTGTTGATGTCCCTGGGGGTAATATGAACCAAAGTTGCAGTGGTGATTTATTTTGCTCCGTAGATATTGGATGTCTTTCCCATCCATTTGAGAATTCTTGAAGATGCCAGTTTATTCTGGGGAGATATACATAGTGCAGTGCAAATAAATGCTTTTCATTAGAAATGTCCAAATAGCCTTCATCTTCTAAAAACATAAAAACGTGGTAGAAAAATGATGTGCATCCAGTAAAAAGATGTCTCCAGAGGCGTTCAATTCTTTGGTTATGACAGCTTTTGCCAGCAATAAAACTACCACGGTCTGGGCCTCTAAGTGGATGGGTGAACATATACCAAGCTACTTCAACATTCTCACCACCTTGGTCAGCACGTACCCTGGATGGTAGTCCAAATCTTTGGACAGCACCTTCAAACAAGGTAAATACAGTGCTTGCCATATTGTTGTCACTGCAATGTAGATACATTATCCTCCTTGATGCCCCATCAATGCAACCATGAATCACTAAGTTCCACCTACATGTAATAACAGCGAACCAAAAATAATTTATATTGCAAGAACTTCACTTGAAAAGCAATCACATTGTCATTTAGTTATATATAAACTATTTTGACATACAATACTAAGTTTTGTAGTATAATAATGATCATTGATTATTGTTACATCTACTTTGACCTTGAGATGCTCCCTTTTACACCCCAAATCCATATTGACCAACACCTACATACACCTACATGATATGGGTACATTTTTCCAAAATAAAATTTAACACTCAGTAGACCACACGTGGGTATGGACAAAAAAAACAATTCATTATATTGTCATCTAGATTTGGATAATAACTCACCTTATTAGTTTGTGGTTGCCATCTATATGCCACAAAGCTAGAGGCCCTCTAACAGAATATACTCTACGATGAGTAATATTTAACTGCATTGACCTTAATAATACACCCTCTGGATCGACTCTCCTCATGGATTCTATTGTTCTTTCCCAAGTGGTATTAATGTCTCTGGCAGCTAAAAATCCTCTCATTCTTCTGACCCCACTATTAGGAAATTGTCGAAGAATATCTCGGCATGCTTCGTCAAGTTGGTCATCAGAAATGAAGGAGTAGCGTGGGCAATCTGATCGAAGATTGAACGCTTCCATTCTCCGATGTATAGTCCGTACATTGACAGAGAACATTCGGGCTATTTCGGTTAGTTTTAACCCAAGTTCAAGCAAAAAGCTGAGAGTTTCCCTTGAAATTTCAACTCTTGGTCTTCCAGGTCTTCCAGTATGAAGGGTTATTTGTTCATTAAAAGTTTGTTCAATAGTAGAGTGTTGGACAACAGCTAATGCTCTTCTGAAAAGTGTTAGCAGTTGATCACAAGTGTTCTGTGGCAGTAGATGACCAGATTGTACCAAAGTGCTGCATACTTGGTCCAAACGAAAAACTATGTAATCATTGTCTACAGTGTTATTTATCTCTCGAAGTAACTCAATAGTCACTCGTCTTAAATACTCTTCTAAAATCCCTCCTATCGAAGAACTCGGAACAGCTCTTTCAAACACCATATCGTCAGTAAACAAAGTGCTAACAAAATGGAGTTCGCGAAAGTACAACAGGAAGCCCAAGCCTGATATATATATATATTACTTCCAGCACAGGAAGCCCATCCCGATGGGTTTCTGTTTGATGGGTTCCTGCTTCCGATGGGTTCGCACACTTCGAATTGATCACTTCGATACTTTACATTTGATTTGATGAAATCAGATTCTGGTCTGATAAGTTCGACTTCTGGCCTTTAGATTTGACTTTTAAATCAATGAAATCAAGTTTATTTTCGATTACTTTACAGTTTTGATTGTCAAATTTGGCTATTGACTTGATGGATTTGAGTTTTGCTTTGATGACTTTGGGTTCTCGATTGATTACTTTACAGTTTTGATTGTCAAATTTGGCTATTGACTTGATGGATTTGAGTTTTGCTTTGATGACTTTGGGTTCTCGATTGTCACATTTTGAGCAATTGAATTTTGTCACTAATCTAACTCCATAAGTATGCTGGGTAATTTTTGATTGAGAGTCACGCCCCCTAAGTGCTACTTGGAGTGCTGTAACTATGGAATACATTATACATGAAATTGATACAAAAGGTTTTCCTCTTGGGGTGTCCATATGAAATCTTGCATAAAGATAAAGGCTTAGGCCCAAAGTAATCCTAGACATGGTGCCACGCCTAAAAACAAGTACTTACAGTTTTATAGTAATGGAATATATCATTATATAAAATCAGCAAGATATACCTTTAGTTTTAGTATATAACCGTAATAGTGAAAGCAGTAATAAAATATATTAAATGAATTCAAGATATGATAAGCATAGAGCTACGCATAAAAGTACTTAGAGATTAATAGTTGCAGTCTCTTTCTGCCCCCACTTTTCGTTTAAGTAATCAATTTTTTTATATGAATTGATATACATTATACCATAACTCAAATTCTATAAGTACTCTGTTAGGGCGTGGCTTTATGCTTATTACATTTATTAAAGGTATATTTTGCTCGAAAATTTAATGATATATTCCCGGCATTGCTATAAAACTGGAAGTTCTTGTTTTTAGGCGTGGCTCCATATCTAGGATTACTCTGGGACTAAGCCTTTATCATTATGCAAGATTTCATATGGACACCCCGAGAGGAAAACCTTTTGTTTCAATTAACATATATAATGTATTCCATATCTATAGTTCTCCAAGTAGCATTCAGAGGGCGTGGCTCTCAATCAAAAATTACTCAGTGTACTCTACCTTATCACTATCCTTAATTGCACCCTTTTGCATTAACATTAGATACTGTTTATCTTTGCTTCTCATATAATTAATTCCAAGAATATCGATATGTAAGTAATTGATTTCTGGGTGTGGCACTCTTAACCTCTATCGGTATGCCAAATTTTATGCTTGTTACACAAATTTGCACAATTTTGCACCATTTTACTGTACTAATAGGGTACATTTCGTATGACTGTAAAAACGGCACCACACGGTCATGACACGGTTATACAGTTAAAAATCTCTTTTAGAATTCAAACGAACATTGAAATTTTCATACTTATTTGCATGCTCGCGTTTTGTAGTTTCAAGCCGCCATGTTTGTTTTTCCAGTTCTTGTACTAACTTCACTTTAATCGTCTAGAATTCATACATAATGCCTAGTTCCTGAATCAAACACATATTTTAAAAGTGGACAAATATAAAAATATAATTCTTAGCTTGAAACACGAGTTAGTAAAATTTAAAGTACCAAAAAACCTCGAGGTAAATCACTTACCGCTAGAAGGTTCTCTCCACGTTGAAACGCGAACCGCTAACTGCAAACGTGACGGCAAGAGCAGGATCACGTGGTAGAGCAGATTTGGTATGAGTGTGAAACGGGCCACGTCGTGTCGTGTCCGTGTCAGTGCTGTGATATCTATAAAAACATTCCAAATTCTGCCGTATAACCGTGTCGTGACCGTGCAGTGCCATTTTCGCAGTCATATGAAATGTACTCTATCCTGCGGTTTGCCGTCTGCGGTCAACGCGATGCTAAAGGTCTCTACTCAAAAAGTTTCAATTCCCTGAAGTAAATTCATTCCATGAATTCAGAATGAACTTCAATCCAAACAATTCAAAACAAACTTTGAAACAAACCTCCAAATTTAAGACGCTTTGTCAACATCTTGAAAACCTAAAATGAACATGAAACTATTTGATATAGTACAATACTTTAAAGAGACTGAAAAGGTCAACAAGTAGTTTACAATTCAAGTCAAACTATTTGAGACAAGATTCCCATGGAGTCACACATGATGGCAGACATCTTGGCAGACATGGTTGTCAGTTTGGTAGCTATAAACTTTTAGATACAAGAAGTATTTATTACCTTTCCTTTTTGAGTTTTGTCAATGTTTTATTGAGTTTTTGTTCTTCAGATTGTTCATTGCATTCCATCAGATGTCCGATGTGACAAACTTTATTCAGATTGTTGCAATCACCCATTTCAAAAACTGTCAGTGTAAACAAAGATCAAGTTGGCATCTTTTTATCAGACTTTTGTAGTTTGTGACAAATTCAGTATGCACCAAAATATTATCTCTATACATTTATTGCTATTACTATCTTCACCATTCATTCTCAGAGCGAGAGATAAAATAAATTTATTTTCAATGGAAGTTGTTTGAGATGAAGTGGAGATGACAAACAGTCTGATAACAGTTCTGGTGCATGCTAATTAACCCCATGACCTCTTGGTTTTTTATTTCAATTGTCATGTAATGTTTCTATTGCAAAAAGTTTATTTCTTATCCAAATTTCTCTAGTTTGATATTTAAAGTCAGTGGAACAAGGTGACATTTTGTGTGTGCAGGCGCGATACCGCTGGCCAGTATTTTCGTAATCGCGGGAGACAAAATGGCGCAAATATTTAAATTTCCCTTGATACTGACTAAATTATTAATAATTTTGGAAACTAAAGATAAATTTAGATGTAAAGTTTGTAAAAGACCAAAGTTTTTTATTTTCCACACGAATATTAATGTTTACAAAAATACTAATTAAAAAGGTGGAGGGCGCAAAAAATACAACCCAGGAGGGTTAAGTAAACTTTTTTGCACCAAATAGTTTAAGCTATAAACATGGAAGTAGGGCAGAGAGATATAAGCTATTACACACAGTATATATAAAATGTAAGTGGATAATATTAAATACTGATAAATTGATATGAGCTTTCTTAGACTTCAAGAAAACTGGAAAACGTGATTTCGTGTAAGTAAGGAAACAAGAGTTGATAGCAAATTGTCACAAATTGTAATTAGCATTGGTCAACCTTTATTCCAGCTTGCTGACAAGTTTTTGCGATCCAAAGGAAGGCCTACATGTATGTGCAAAGTGTCTAGTATTACACCGCAGTGTAATAGCAGCAATGATGGTGATACTTGTTTAGGACAGTCACATTTAATTCCCATGCAACAGCTGCATAGCAACGAAATAGCAGTTGAACCACCGCATCCTGTTACAAGCACATCATGGACAGCAGAGGAAACATGCTTTGGAGAAGTTCTACACGGAGCTTTTCAACCTGTTAAGTTATTAAATTAAAAACAATGAATTATTAGACATCCTCTGAGTTCAGAATACATCATACTTATCAAAAACAAAAATATATTTTAAGTACTTCCCCATTTTTATCACCAATTTCCATGATATATTTTGAAAATAGATAAGATAAATATGTATTTGCTGTAGAATTTCCATGGGGGATGTCATGTAGATTTGAAAATATATGGGGAAATACATTTTTTCTACATAGAAAATTTCCATATATTTTACAACACCGAAAAAATATATTATATTTCTAGTGATCTTAATATAAATATTTTTTTTTTCTTTCAGTGTGTATAAGAAGCAAACAGAAAGCAAATTTCCTTGAATTATTTCTTAGCTTATAGGTACATAGCGACAGTAATGTACTTGATGTAAAGTTCAAGTTAGGAGTATAAACAAGTAAAACATAATATTAGTGTTCCCTATTTTTCCTAACAGAATTAGCAAAATATTTAATCTCAGATATGATTCAGCTTGTTATATTTGTGCAGAAAAGTTGGGGGATAAATAATAGATTTTGATATATTCAACTTTTTTATGTTAAATTTCGAGTAAACAAGAAACTTCAAGCATTTTGAATGTGGAAGATTTGCAAACAGAATCATCAGATTGTCTTCATGCTATTCAATGACAAACATATAGGAATAAAAGACTTACCTCAAGCATGTTATCCAATGTTTGTGCTTTCCTTACATTAGAAATCCAATATAGGTTGAAGTGTTGTCCACCATATTTGCTTTCAATACTTGCTTCATCGATGAAAGTTCAAGTGGTTTTAGACTGGTTTATTGACTGAAAAACTCTTCTATTATACCATTTATCAAAATTCACAGCTCAATAAATTGATAAAAACAATCTCTGTGTATCATCTTACCCAAATAAGCGGTAAACACGACGGGAAAGACGAACTTCATTTAGTAAACAAGTCACTACAGAAACGCTTGCCTTGTCTTCCCACGTTCGGGCAGCGCATGCACACACGTAATGCCATCCTGTTAGTCAGCGGTTGAAAATAATTCACAACTGTCAGAACTGTGTTCTTTTGTACTATACTAACTCTGACTGTTTACTAGGACTCTTGAGTCAATTCACTACAAATTATGCAAATCTGCTACAAAAAGATCCGCTATTCATAAGATCAAGGGTTTCAAACTTACTTATTTTCAAACTTATGCATCAACAATACACAGTAAGTGTAACTTTATTTTGATTTTCAGAATGAATCTGATTTTAATGAATATGAGTGTTTTGCACTTATCCTGCGACTTGCATTTAAACAAAAACTATCCCTGTAATGCAAAAGTGTTACTTTGTTTCCCCAAGTCACGATGGATTTTTTTTACAAAAAGCCAACTCTACACAACTTCTTCTTGAGCTCAAAGTTTAATCAACAGTTGACTTGTTCGACTCGTTTGGCTCGCAAGTCTGTTCACTTGTTTTAACTAGTCTTAAAATCAGTTCATTAATATTCTAAAATCAAAGACTCATGAGTCATCGATGATACTCGCCACTCGAACTCGCCAGTACAGGGGACATTACACAAGAGTGGTACTGTAAATTGACTTGAAGATACTACCAAGCTTTAAAATAGTTAATGAACGCAAAATTTTGTCGACAGTCATTTCAAGAGAAGTCATGTCATGTTTTTGATATCACTTCGTTAGTGCTTTAAAGTTCGATTCCTTAATTGGCAGCCGACAAAGTCAACAAGTATATAAATAAATGTTACTAAACTTTAAAAGAACTAATGACAGAGAAATTTGAAACAAGTCACGTTATCACTTCGTAAGTTCGCAATCTCTTTTTCATAGCACTTTGAAGGTTCTTAATTGGCAGCCAAGATTTATAACTTTGAAATCAATAAGTGTTGATTTGGAGATCATAGACAAGCTTTAAAAGAACTAATAACAGAGAAATTTGTTGACAGTTGTTTCGAGACAAGTCACATTATGCCTTCGTAAAATTGAGACGGATAACATTTGAAAACTGTTTCTTGAAAATCAATTTTTGTTATTTTATAAAAGATTAGTTACTGGGAAACCAACCCATTCCTTCCCTCTAAGCTGACTGATCTATTGTATTACTAATCATATTCATTTTGTAATCACTGACAAATCCTGAAATCCTATTGGTTAAAAAGTGTGCGATTTAAGCATTAATCGCACAGTTTTGGATCATTAATCGCATCTTTTTTGTAACCAATCAGCATTTAGATTTCAAAACAATTAGCCAATCAGATCTCAGGGATTTGATGTGATGAAAGAAGGGAAAAAGCAACACTGAAAAAGTTTTTTGACAAAGTAGCCATCTTTTCCTTGCTTTTTCCTACTAAAAATGTCTTAAAATGAATGAATTTCCTGACCTTTCGAATCTTTGGGACGATGATGACCACCTACTATCACAAGTCTGTTGGAATTTTGAGTTTTCCACTCCAAATATGAGTAACAACAGCGATACCAGCAAAGCAGTGACATCTGTAACATCATCATCAACCACTGTAACATCTCTTCAAGACAATGAAAACAGTTTGCCACATCAACAACCACCAGCCGATTCATATGACCAGTCAAGATTTCCAGTAGTTACTACAGATGTAATTGAAGACTTGAAAGCGGCCTCGGAAAACAGAAATACAAAACGCACAATGAAGACGTGGATGACAACACTTGCAAAATGGTGTGAAGCTCGTAATGTTGACAAAAATATAGAACTCCTTCCACCAGCTGAACTTGACAAGGTATTGAATCAGTTTTATGCCGAAGTCAAAAAGCAAAATGGAGATGATTACGAGCCAGAGTCACTTCGAGTAATGCAAGCAGCCATCGAGAGGCACCTCAAGGAGAAAAACTATCCTGTCAGCATTATCTCTTCGCGCGAATTTCAAAATTCAAGGAAAACTATCGATGCTGTGGCCACAGCTCTTCATAAACAAGGCAAAGGCAAACGTCCAAACAAGGCACAGCCATTAAATTCCCAAGAAGAAGAAGAACTATGGAGAAATGGCCAGATGGGAAGTCACAGTGGACGAGCGTTGACTCAAGCAAACTTCAAGATCTTGACTGAGCAGTTTGGTCTTCGCGGACGCCAAGATCACTACGACGCATATGTCGAGGACTTTACTGTTATCACAATGCAAGATGGCTCAGAATGTGTGAAGTTTCAAGAAAATCCCACTAAAACAAGAAGTGGAGGTCTGCGAATTAAATACCGTAAAACCCCTCAAGTCATGTATAGCACTGACGGTGGAGAACGAGATCCTGTAAAGCTGTTCAAGCTCTGGCTTTCAAAACGACCAGAAGGAATGAAATCCAGTGGTCCTCTGTATTTAACAATAATTAATCGTCCTAAAAATCCTGATGTATGGTATGGGAAACTCAGAATGGGCGAGAATACCATTGGAAACTTGATGAAAACCATGGCTTCGACCTTGTCAACCACCAACAAGAAGATAACAAACCACTCGATGAGGAAAACATTGGTTCAGAAGCTCAAAAAATCTGGAGCGCCAAGAAACGTTATCAAGGAAATAACAGGCCATGCCAGGGAATCTTCACTTGATGACTACGATGAAGTTGATGAGGATGATAGACGAGAGATTTCCCACATCATTAGCGGCTACAAGAACGACACATCACCAAGCGACAGTGTAACGCCGACCTTAACGCCAACTTCCACAAACCAACTTGTAACCAGTGCAGATAATCGTTTATCACTCACTGAAGATCGTATAATTCCACATCAGTGTCCATTCTTTCCACTTCAGATGGCCTTCAATCCACAGAATCTTCTTGCTTGCAATACTGCCATCACATGTTCAGCGACTCCATCCATCAATTACATCAATTGTTCATTCACATTGAATAACAATTACTCACAGCCAGTCGATCCTCCTCAAGTCCCAAAGAAACGAAGAAGAATCATCTATGACTCAGATGAAGAAGATAAAGAAAACTAAACTATAACTTTTAACAATTTACTGCTTCATTCAGCAGTTGAAAATTTGTAATTCGAAGTATTGAAATTCTTGAAATCATGGTCTATCTTTTACCTGATTACGTTGCCATAGAAACGTCAATTTCATTGTTTTATAAAAACATTTACATTTTATGACGTAAATCTTTGAAAACTTCGATTTTTCTTGTCAATTTTTCTCTTAGTGAATTATTATTTTGAAGTATAATTGTATAATTAAAGAACTTTTAAACTAAAAAACCAATTGAATTATTTTATATAGTGATTACAAAATGAATATGATTAATTGGTAATAGAACTTCGTGTCGTGCAATTTTGGGCTTAAATCACACTCGTGATACAAATTGCACTCCCGCTACGCGGTCGTGCAATTTTGTTATCACTCTTGTGATTTCAGCCCAAATTGCACTCCACTCAGTTCTATTACCATTATAAATTACCACTACAACAATGTTTCATGTTTTCCATGTTCCTAAATTAATTTGACCTTTTTTATTTCCTCCTCCATACCCTTTAAAAATAACAGGAAAAAAGGCCTTACCAATCAACTAGTTACTGGCAGTCTCCTCAAATGCTCCAAAAGTACTCTCGTCCATTGGATCTAAAAGAAAACAAACCAGAATCATTAAGTTGGTCTGAACAAAGTGAGCAGAGCATTGATTTTTAAGGTTACTGGCTTTTCTAAAGCCAGTAATCCACTATGTCATCGACTGCGAAAGTCTGTCCGTGATTTTCCAGAGTGAGCTCATGACTATTCATAGAGATCCTACGAAAGAGAATGACAACATACCGAACTGCATCATTGTTTACTGTTCTTCTTTTATTTCGGTAATACAGTGACCCTCAACTTACCTCATGCATCTACACAGGTCTACTGTGTCAAGTTTATAATCGTAAATTAGCTTATGTAGTATTATTATACATCATATATTCAGCCATAAAAGTCTTCTATGAGGACAGTGCATAACATTGTAGTATTAGTTAAAAGAAAATTATTTTTGAATTTAATTAGTCATTTAACAAAGAGCCAATGAGTCCAGATGTGACTACAAAGACTGTTCTGTTTGTTCAGTAACCTTAAAACTTTTAGGAATAGAAAATTGTGGTTTGCCTAGTTTGTCATTTTCTTCTTTGTAATATATAATTTGGATGACTTTTTGGAGCACTTTAATCATTCTCGCCGTAGACTCCATATTGACAGAAAAATTATAATTATTTTTTTTTCTCAAAAGCATTCTTTCTTTCTTTTCTGTTTATTTTTGTTTGTTTGTTTGTTTGTTTATTTGTTTAATTGCTTTGCTTGTTTATCATTTGACCAGTAACCACATGTCCTCTTAGAAGGCTTTTATTTTAACATTTTACAGTGCACGTATTCATAAAATAATCATATTAAATTCAATGAAAGGTGCTTACCAAAATTGTATACTGGAGTAGATTGGTGGATTTCTGTATTTAATTATATCCATTTTGAAATCACTAGCAAATCCTGCAATCTGATTGGATCCTTACAGCTTGATTTCAGCCTAAATCGCACCATTTTGAGTCTACATCACATCAATTTGAGCTTTAAATCGCACCAATTTGAACAACCAATGAGAATGCTGTAAACATACTTGCTGACCAATCAGATAACAGAAAAAAATAAAGCCAATTCAAAGCATGACAAAAAATTGAGGGGATTTTCTGGGGAAAGACAAGTGAATGACAAAATTTTTAAAAAGAAAATGGACGAATTTGATAACTTATGTTTTTTTGTTGACGACGAAATCCTCCTCAGAGCTGCAGAAAGCATACCTGAGAGCGACTGTCCTTGCTTTTCCATTGACTTTGAGCCATCAAGCGAAACAACAACAACAACAAACATTGAAGATCCAAGTTCCGAGTCCAAAGTAGTTCAAGATGAAACGCCAGACCAGTCACGCTTTCCAGTTTATACGAGCCAGGATATCACAGACCTAAAATCATCTGCCACCAACAAGAATACAAATCGCTCCACTAAACAGTGGCTCACTGTCTTTAGCAACTGGAGACAGTCCTGTCATCTTGAAATTGACATTATCAAAATGGCGCCACAGATCTCGATGAAGTACTAGGGCAATTTTATGCTGAAGTTAAGCGCAAAGACGGTGATGATTACGAGCCAGAGTCTTTGAAAATTATGCAAAGTGCCATTGAACGCCATCTTAAAGAGAATGACTATCCAGTCGGCATTGTAAGAGGACACGAATTTCACAATTCACAGCAGATCCTCAACGCAAAAGCCATTGCATTAAGCCAACAAGGAAAGGGCAAAAGGCCAAACAAGTCCCAGTCTTTAAATCCAGACGAAGAATCCACACTGTGGTCCAAAGGAGAGCTCAGAGACACCAATGCCATGGTATTAACCAATACCAATTTCAAGAACTTGACAGAACAGCTTGGACTGAGAGGACACCAGGAACACTATGATGCATACGTCGAGGACTTTCGCATTAGAAACCATGAGGATGGCAGTGTGTCGGTAGAATTTGAAGAAAACCCAACGAAAACTAGAAGTGGTGGTCTCAGTATAAAACGCAGAACATCTAAGCAAATAATGTGGAGCACCAATGGAGGAGAGAAAGACCTCGTAAGACTCTTCAAACTTTGGCTGTCAAAATGACTGGTTGGCATGAAGGACAACGGTCCCCTGTATCTTGGCATCATACAGCGTCCAAAAACATCTGACGTTTGGTATTCTTAAGGACGTTCGCGGGCATTGTTCACGCGCACTTTTACAGCGCAGGCTAGCGCGCGCTCAACTAAATCCAAGATGGCGGCCGTAAAACAATATTTTTTCGATAATTCCTTTTTTTCTTTTTTTGAAGAAAAAATTGTTCATGTTTGTAGGAAAAATTAAAATAATGGTAATTCAAGGTTGAAAAAAATTCTTTTGGTTGAAAAAGCGCAGAAAAAAGAAAGAAAAAGACAAAAAAGGAACCCACGAAACCCAGTCTCCGCTCGGTATTCAAGATGGCGAGCGGATTGCCGGATTTTGACGTGAAATATTTCAAAAACGAACACGGTGACCCCCAATTTTTTAAATCTTAAAGTAAGGAAATTCTCAAAGACTAAAACATATTTAAATTTTAAAAAAATCTAAACACACAATTTTTTGCTACAGCCGTTTTTCGTTAAAATTTCACCCTACATAGTAGCGAACGCCGCGCGATTTGGATAGCAACGCACGGAAGAAAACGGCTCATAAAAAATCTAGATTGCTTTTAATTGACGTAGTTTTTGATGATTTTTGTTTGAAATAGTCTAATCATGTTCTTAAAGAAGTTTTTTCTGGTAAAAAGCTTTTATCAATCTTAAACGACCACTGCTTTGTCTGGTATACGCATTCGATTTGTCTTCGATTTATCGTCATTTTTGTTGACTTAATAGCTCAGAAACGAAAACGGTGACCCCCCTTTTTTATTTGCTTTTTTAATTCAGCATACCATAAAGTGCTTTTATGCCAATTTTAAAGAAAATCTAAACACAGGATCATTTGCCCGCGAACGTCCTTAAGTTAGAATGGGTGAAAATACTATTGGAAAGATAGTTAAGACCATGGCAGCATGCTTGACAACTGACAAAAAGATAACAAACCACAGCATGAAAACTTTGGTCTCTAAACTAAAGAAAGCTGGCCATCCACGTCACATCCTCAAAGAAATTACAGGACATGCTCGTGAATCTTCATTAGATGACTACAACGAAGTTGATGAATTCCAACGAAGAGAAATATCTCATGTTATCAGTGGATATGCTCAAAAATCCAGTACTACCGGGAGTACAAGTACTGAACAACAAAGAACGCCATTACATCCAATCTCACAGAACGTCCCCCAAGTTGCAGCTGTCACTACTTTGCAGAATTATTCTACCTTGAGCTCCTTCCCACATAATCAAAGTCAGTTTTATCCAAACTTGAATCCTGGATCAACACCCTTTCCACTTCTACAGCACAGCTTCAATCCGATGTTTTGTGATCAGAGAGCCATGGTGCCATTTTCAAGCCCAGAAACAGGTCAGAAGTACACTGGTTGCGCATTCAACTACTTTGCCAACGAACAAAAAGAACCAACAAAGAAGAGAAGACGTGCTTTCATTCTTGACTCTGATGACGAAGATTAAATTTGAAGGAATTTTGAACAGTATAAACAGTTTTTTCACTTACATTAGAATGTTGAAATTGCTGTCGTGAGCAGCTTTGTTATGACAGTTTACCATGTGACATGATGTATTATGTAAGGTCACGTGAGCATTGTTATAAATATTCTTGTATTTCCACTTCCGGTTATAAAACTTATAATTCAAAAACAGCCTATTAAAGATAACACTTGAAAAATACCCCATATTATTAAGTGAGCAATATTGTAGATTTCAAAATGGATATGATTAATTGGTAAATTGAACTTCGTGTCGTGCAATTTTGGTTTGAAATCACACTCGTGATTAACAAATTGCACTCCCGCTACGCGGTCGTGCAATTTTGTAATAACTCGTGTAATTTCAAACCAAATTCACCCCACTCAGTTCGATTACCATTATAAATTTCTTGGCACACATTTCACACTCCCAATCAATGGTTTTCTCTTCCCGGACGGCAGACTAGCATTCTGCCTGGGTTATCCCAGTGCCACAAGTCCTGTGTGTACAGCCGCTTAAGTGATCCCCGTTGCTTAAGCGATCCCCGCCGCATAAATGATTCCCAAATCGCTGGTTAAATGATCCCCACCGCTTAAATGATCCCCAATAGCCACTTATATGATCCCCGGAATTTTTTGATTTGGAATACGGATTACTGAACGACAAAAGAAATGTGCAGAATTTCAGTACATTCTTATCAAAATCGTTTCCTTCTTTTTGTAAATAGTGGGGTATTGTTATATTAATAATCTTTCAAGTAATTCAACTGGAAGTACATGTCTATTTTATAACGGCAAAATTAACTCATTCAACCAGAAGTACATGTCTTGACGATTGTGACCTTTGAGTCAGCAGCTGTAGCGTATCTTTGTGCCATTTTGGTTAGTTTTAGTCAGTAGCACAGTAAAGATCTAGAAATGCACTTTTTCACCACAAGGTTTTATATTATAGTTTGCATTGGCGTTTTAATCGCTAATTCTGTGTCTCTTGAATCGGATTCAGAACCTAATAGGCCCCTTGCAGCATGTCGGAATGCAGCTCAATTTGGAGGGCAAAACAATAGGTTCCAGTTCTCTGGACATTGAAATTCTTTTGTTTTGCCCTCCAAATTGAGCTGCATTCCGACGTGCTGCAAGGGGCCTATTCAAACCGAGCTGAAAAAAATGAGGTAAGTTTGAATATCTATTTTGTATTTGAGAGGGGATTTTTTTCAAGTTAGAGCAGTGAACGACAAAACTCTTGAGTCGAAGAATAGCTGTTGTACAAAACTAAAATCATTTCTGTCAGAAAAAGTTGTCTGTAAGTAGTTTCATAAATCATCGTGGATTGAACTCGTATTGACACGAATGCGAAAGGATGGCGAATGGGCTGACTGGATCATTGTATGGGCAATGTCAAATACGCTTCATAGACATCGCATTCCACCAGCGGGAGAGAATCAGTAAACAAGAAAGATTGTTTGTTTAGTTATTGCCATGTAGACACTTACAACGTTTGTAGTCCACAGTCCTGAGGGTCCAGATCCTTTTTTTTTTCTCCAGGGATTATTTAAGCGGCGAATGGGGATCATTTAAGCAGCGGGGATCATTGAAGCGGCGATATGGGGATCATTTAAGTGGCTGGGATCATTTAAGTGGCGATATGGGGATCATTTAAGTGGCGGGGATCACTTAAGCGGCAGAGATCACTTAAGCGGCTGTACACTGTGGCACCAACGATCGCATTTGTCACATAACAGGGCCTGTTGATGATTGGTGACTGGATGGTCACAATTTAAGGACAGACTAGTCATGTTGAAAGAAAATTTGTTTGAAATAGGTTTCACTTTGCTACAACAAGTAAGATGATGCAAGATGAAATGGAACATTTTGGTTCCCCTTTTATAGCCATTTGCGGATTGAAAAGTAACAATGAAACTCAGTTGATTGGTTAAGTCCAAACTTGCCAAATTATTCCTGTGGGAGGCCCAGTTTTAATAGTGAGTTTTGTAATCCACGCATTTACCGTTTGCCTTAAGTGTCTGTTATGATAAATGTAATCAACAAACAAAAACGATGTGAGGCCTGTTGTTTTCACTGAACAATGGGGACATATAGAGATGGTGTCCTTGGATCAGCAAAGGGACGAAAACATTTACTGCTGCATGTTAAGGTGACTGGCTACTATTGGAAAAAATAATGAAAAATCGTTTAAACCACAATTTTCTGGAGCGAAATTTAATGCTGATCCCAAAAACGTGCTCGTTTTTGAGATAATCAGCATTGAATGACTGCCTATGTCCGAATTTTTGAGTCAAAATCGCTCAACCGGAAGTGAATAGAAAAAATATATACAATTCAAGAAATAACAGTTCTACAACTACTTCAATTGCACAAATATTAGATTATGTCGTATTCTTTGTTATGGTATGGATAATTTTGATGTGACAGCGAAAAAATACCTTCCTTTTACATATTTTGTTTGTCACGTCTCAACAAAAATTATCGTAAGTTCGAACAAATTTCCCTACAAAAATCCAATTTTTCATAGGCTAGAATAATGAACTTTTTTTCAAAATTTGATATGACATAGATTTTAACATGTGGTTTTAATTAAGCGAATAAAAAGTATATGGTCCTGTGCAAAATTAGCTTGTTTCATGCCCATGAAGTTGCTAAAAAGGCCAAAAAATGCCTTCCGGAAGTGCCGCCACCTTGAAAATGACGTGACAGCGCGAGCTCTATTCAAATTTTGTTGACGAAAACAAGCGCGCGCTCACTGTTTTTTCCTAAAAAGAAAACATTTTTGCTTATTTTTCTAATTATTTTGCTTGTTAAAATCATTGAAAACTATTTTGAAACTAAATTTTGTCAAGAAACTTTGGTTTCCCAGCATTCGTGGCCATTTGCTAGAATCTCCACGCGCTCTGACGTCCTGAGCGCAAATGTGCGCAGTAGGCTAAAATTTCTGTGGTAGCCAGTCACCTTAAAGTCGCTTCACATGCAATGATTTCAGTTAAAATACAATTTCTATTTTTTTCATAGTTGAACTTGTTTCAGTGATAATTCATTTCAGTACAAGAGAAGATATCATTCTTATCCACCATCACACTTTGGTGACAGTGTTTTCATGACGCAATGTATTCAACAACAGAAATCTTGAACTGGAGTTGTTTCGAGACAACTTTTCCTGGTCAACACTAAAATAACGCCAAACATACTTTAAATTCTTAAAAGATGCAAAGTCGTGCTATTTCCATTGAAAATTTTGTGGAAAAAAACATTGGCCATTATGCAAAATCTGAAATTGATCCAACATTTTCGAGACAACATAACCATTGGCGTAAAGGTGCGAAGTCAGATTGAGCCACGCAAAGAAAAGGCTTTTAATTAGGTAATGCTGTGTGTATTTTTGTATGCCGACTGAAAAATCAATGATGGCCATATTCAAGACTTTTAATTTGGAATAACAGGCAAACAGTTAGTTTTCCAAGTTGTAAATGAAGATTAAGAAACGATTTTCCAAGACAGTTTGTTATTTGTCTGTTAATTGTTATTTGACTGGCAGTTGTTTCAAGACAAGCACGTTAGCACTTCGTAAATTACTATCGTAATCGATCTCTTACACATTAGCGCTTGGTAAGTTTGATCTCTTACTTAACAGTCATGATTTATAAGTTTGAAATGATCACAAATACATAAATAAATGTTGACTTAAAGGTCATTACCAATCTTTAAAATGGAGAAATTTGTCGGCAGTTGTTTCGAGACACGTCACGTAAGCGCTTCGTAAGCTCGATCTCTTACTTGGCAGTCAGGATTTATAAGTTTGAAATCACAAATATATAAATAAGACTTGACTTTAAGGTCATTACCAAGCTTTAAAAGAACTAATAACGGAGACATTTATCGGCAGTCGATTCGAGACAAGTCACGACTTAGTGCTCCTGAGTATTATTTAGTTATATTTGTCGGTGGTCGTTTCGAGACAAGTCACTGCGTAAGTTTGGTTGTTGGTTGTCAAAAAATTATAAATTACTAAAATCCATGTTATTATTGCTATTGCCATCACTATTATTACTCGGGCTTCCGTAGGAATGCCCGAGTTATAAATTGGGCTTCGTTATTTTTTTTTTTGTTGTTTGCCTTCAGTCACAAATCGCAGTTTAGGCACTAAAGCGCATGCGTATAGATAGAAAGGCGCATGCGTCGAGAGGTATATACTTCATGATTGTCCTAAATAGTAGCTTCTTTACTTGAGAAGTACAGAGCGACTATACGGCACTCAAAACCATGAAGTATATACCTAAATAAGCGTCAAAAGCACATGGTCATCATGGCGGCCTAGTCTTCGCTGCGGCGTAAGTATGGATATATATAAAGTCCAAACCACGCTCAAAACACAGACAAGGCACACACCTGTTCGCGGTAGACCCACACTAAAAGATGGCGAGCGTTTTCGGAACGGGTCGATCCGCGAACTTTACGAGAGATCAATTTACGAGCGAACATTTTTGAGTTTGTTTACGAACGTATTCGTTGAACTAATACCCAAGTCATCTAAATTGTATTGCTATTTGAAAGCTAAAAACCAAGAAAATAAAGGAAAGTTTGTGCTTAAATTCAACGTAGTCTAATAATTATAGTTAAAACATAGAGCAGTTAAAACATAGAGCAGTAGTTTTCATCTTTATATTTAATGATCACGAACTGTGAATCAATTCTGCTAATAATCCGTGTTGTATTAAAGTTGGTTTGTTTCAAGGCAGGCAGAATTACCAACAATTCTTCTGTAAGTAAATGATTGGATTGTCACTCGGAAATGTGTTAGTTGGATGTGAATGCTTCTGCGAGTGTAAAAATTTCAGATCTTAAAAATTCCAAGCCCTCAGCGTGATTTGAGCCTACATTCGGATTTCCGGTCCGACGCTCAAGCATTAACCCTTCACATAAACTGATAAACAGATAAACTTTAAAATACATTTATTTGTCTCTTCAAATAATTGTAAAAGTTGTTGTTATTAATAAAGCAAATAATTGATAGTACACTACAGAAGTCAAATAAGTTAGTATGAAAAATCCATTTCACGGGTAGTGACTAGAAACAAATTAAAAATCAATTTTTAATCTGATGGGTCTTTCTTACCTAGGCTCCAGGGGTTTATTATTCGCTTTCTTTAGAGAGTTTTTCTCTTATCAAGTAAATAAATGTCGGAAGGAGACAATAAGGGCACGCTTTAATTGGAGCCCAGCTCTGTTGCGTGTCCCTCACCTTTATATATTTTATATTTTCATTTATTATTTTATTTTTATTTTTATTTGTTGTTTTAATTCTATTATTGGTGAAAGTTTAGTAAATAAATAAATAAATAAATAAATAAACCCCTGGAACCCAGGGTAGGTCTTTCTCGAAAAGAAGGCTAAGCCTGTATAAATGCGCTTTTAGGTCAAAGAGCACAGCAGAATTTAAAACAAATGGAGAATTTAAAGGGACAATGTTAACAAAGAGAACTCATGATTTACTACATAGAAAGCCCGAGTTCACGCAGCTATGCGTCTTGTTACTCGTGCCCAGGCCTTTAGGCCGGGAACGAGTTATAAACTGCAAATGTTTTTTTTTCTCTGTTCGCCGCCAGAAGAGGCCTTTCTTGCTCAATCGGTCACGTGTTAAAGCTCCTGATTGGTTAAGAGCGCAAGAAACAATGCCCTTCATTCATCACCTTTGAGCGAGTGCGAACTCTTCGAAGGTCTTCGAAGTGAACGCCAGTCAGGAACTTTAGGAATGCAAGATGGTAGACAGCCCAAAAAATAGCTTTCAGAGACAGGCTTTTCCAGCAGTGAGACAATAGAAAATGGAGCTTTTAACTCGAGATATACCTAGACACTTATAAGAGCTTCAGAATGGGCTGTTATTTTGAGCTTGATCTCCAATACTTTGACCAAATATCGAACTCTCAATGGAGTACTTGAAAACTGAAGCTCTCGCGACTCGGAGCAATTCCTTTGAGCTGGAAATCTACGAATTTCTCACCCTACATGTTGCTAAACGAACGCATATAGAGGCAAGTCAATTATATTTTTCATTCAAGCATTCAAGAGATCTTGAGAGGTTTTTGTAATGAAGTTTAACACAATTCTGGCCAGACAATTTATATTTATATATTTTCATGGAACCAAGGCTCTATTTGACCTGATGCGTTTGGTCACGTAATAGATAAAACATCTGAAACGAAAAAATACACAATTTGTTATTGTGTCAAAAACATCGTTGTAGAAGTCTTTACAGCAAACAATTGAGATATATAGTGAAATAAAAAGTTGAATAAACTGGTATATTTTTGCATGTTGGGACAAAGTGTAATGTAGTTGGGTTACCTGTGTATTATGGGATGCGGAGAGAGCATGTGGACAGTGTTAGTAAAGTCTGAATCAAGGTACACTTCATTGGCGATGAGGAGACAATAAACTAACGAAAATGGCATCGCAGTTCACATTTGGACGAGTGGAAGCTTTTGACGAGAATGTGGAGACATGGGAGCATTACACGGAAGGATTAGGACAGTATTTTGTGGCAAACGGCATTGGAGACGAAAAGGATGACGAGAAAGCGAGGAGGCGCGTCATTTTGTTAAGTGTTTGTGGCGCCAAGATTTATAAACTCATGAGTGACCTGTTGGCTCCAACCAAACCATCAGATAAGTCGTATAAGGAGTTGGTAGACCTAGTCCAAAACCAGTTAGCCCCAAAACCGTCGGAGATTGTTCAGAGATTCAAGTTTCATAGCAGGTCTCAGGAAGGAGGCGAGACAGTCGCTGAATATGTCGCGGCACTGAGGAATTTGGCAGAACACTGCGATTTTAAAGACACGTTGGAAATACTGATCAGAGATTATATGCGGGATTAAATATGAGCGAATTAAACGGAGACTCCTGTCTGAAGAGAACCTAACCTACAAGAAGACATATGATCTGGTCCTTTCGATGGAAATGGCGGGAAAAAACATGGAAGATTTTACACAAACAAGACGACAAAGAAGTACACAGAGTTACCAGTCAACCCAGACAACAACATGAGGTAGCCATAGAGCGAGTTACAGGAAAGAAACAGAAACAAGAGTTAGAGAATCGTGTTATAGATGTGGAGGAAAATCATAGCCCAAAAAGGCTGTAAGTTTCAAAACTTGGAGTGTTTTGCATGCACAACAGTGGGCCATATTCGGGCCAAATGTCCCCACAAGGGAAAAGAGTCAGAGAAGTTCGGGACACCAGGACCCCAAGGGCCTGGGAAAAGTCCAAATAGAGGATTCCCCTCAACCGTAAACCAGATAGGGGAGGAAACTGATAAGTCTGAAGAGGATATGTACCCCATGTACACACTACAAAACGGCCAAAACAAAAACAACCCTTATCATGTTACCGTTCAAGTAATTGGGTCAGATGTAACCATGGAAATTGACACTGGGGCATCAGTGACAGTGATGAGTGAAACTTTGTTCCGAAAACTATGCCCTGACAACAAATCTTTCAGTTTAAAACCTGCAAAAACCAAACTACAAACATATACAGGGGAGGAGATTGCAGTGCTTGGTCAGAGTGAAGTGCCTGTTAAGTATCAAGAGAGAGTGAAAGTGTTACCTGTGGTGATCATCGAGAGGGTCCTTCCTTGCTTGGCCGCAATTGGCTGCGAGAGATAAGGCTGAACTGGAGTGAGGTTTTTAAAATCACAGAAAGTCATGATTTGGAAGAAATGCTAGAAACCCACTCTACAGTATTTTCGGAGGGTCTGGGCAGAATCGAAGGAGTGAAAGCCAAAATCTATGTCAATACCACAGAGAAACCAAGGTATTTCAAACCCAGACCAGTAGCCTATACCCTGCGTGAGAAAATTGAAATAGAACTAGAACGCTTAGTTAAAGAACAGATACTGGAACCTGTTGAATTTTCTGAATGGGCAACCCCCATTGTACCTATAGTCAAAGAAGATGGATCCCTTAGAATTTGTGGGGATTATAAGGTGACCTTGAACCAAGTCTCTACATTAGACAACTACCCCATACCCAAGATCGAAGATCTGTATGCCTCACTGGGGGGAGGAACCTTATTTACCAAGCTAGATCTAAGTCAGGCATATCAGCAGCTAGAATTGGATGAAGCCTCCAAAGTTTATACAACCATAAACACACACAAAGGGTTGTTCCGATACAACCGTCTTCCATATGGCATTTCTTCAGCGCCAGGCATTTTTCAGTGGGCCATTGAAAACCTCCTACAAGGCATACCCCGTGTTATTGTACGTATAGATGATATTCTTGTCACAGGAAAAAGTAGAAAAGAGCACTTAGAGAACTTAAACACAGTACTTACTCGACTGGATGCTGCAGGGGTCCACCTCAAGAGAACAAAATGTGTGTTCTTAGCACCTGAAGTGGTTTATCTTGGACACCGCATCAATAGCCAAGGAATCCAGCCAGTGGAAGAGAAAGTCCAAGCCATCAAAGAAGCTCCCATGCCTACCAATGTCAAGGAATTACAAGCCTTCCTGGGGATGTTGAACTACCATGCATGTTACCTACCAAATTTGTCTACAGTACTAGCCCCTTTACATGCTCTGTTGTCTAAGAACCATCCCTGGAGTTGGGGAAAAGCTGAAAATGATGCATGGAGCAAGGCCAAGGACATGCTAAACTCTTCAGAAATACTAGTACATTATAATCCTGGAGAAGAACTGGTGGTGTCTTGTGACGCTTCTCCTTATGGGTTGGGTGCGGTCCTGTCCCATCAGCTGGATGGCCAAGAGAAACCAATCATGTATGCATCACGGACTTTGTCGACAGCAGAAAGAAACTATGCCCAGATAGACAAGGAGGCGGCAGCGGTGGTGTTTGCTGTAAAAAAGTTCCACCAGTACTTGTATGGGCTCAAGTTCAAGATCTACACAGACCATAAACCTCTCCTTGGTTTGCTGAAACCAGACAAGGGTGTACCAGTAATGGCCTCACCTCGAATCCAGAGATGGGCCCTCACTCTTGCGGCGTATGACTATGAATTAGTTTATCGAGAAGGAGAGAAAAATGGTAATGCAGATGGCCTTAGCAGGCTACCACTCAAGGAAACAGTGACAGATGTACCTACACCCGGGGAAGCTATTTTTCTGGTTGAGCAGTTAACATACTCTCCAGTCAATGCAGAGAACATTGCACAATGGACAGCTAATGACCCTCTACTGAAACGAGTGTTGAGGCACGTGCAGCTAGGATGGCCAGAGAAATGCCCAGATGAAACACTGAAGCCTTTTTATTTAAAGAGAAGTGAGTTAAGTATATATGAGGGATGTCTGCTATGGGGCCACAGAGTTGTCATTCCCCAACCCGAGAGGGGCGCGCTGTTAGCAAGTCTACATGAATGTCACCCAGGGATTGTCAGCATGAAGAGTCTGGCACGTAGCCACTTGTGGTGGCCAGGGCTAGAGACAGACATTGAAAACACTGTAAAATCATGTGTGCAGTGTCAACTTCACAGTGCCAGCCCTGCCACTGCCCCTCTCCATCCTTGGGAGTGGCCAGACAAGCCTTGGTCGAGGGTGCACATTGACCACGCAGGTCCCTTCTTGGGAACTCATTTTTTGTTGATTATTGATGCGTACAGTAAGTGGTTGGAGGTTTACCCAACTTCCAGCACAGGATCTAAGCCAACCATAGAAAAGCTACGACAGGCTTTTGCAACACATGGAATTCCCGAAATGATGGTGTCGGACAATGGCACGGGTTTCACAAGCGAAGAGTTTTCTCATTTCATGAAGAGCAATGGAATATTGCATGTGAGAACATCACCTAGACATCCATCTTCGAATGGTATGGCAGAGCGTGCGGTGAGAATATTCAAGGAGGGCATGAAGAAGATGGAAGGGGAGGGTGGAACATTATCAACAAAAGTGTCAAGATTTCTCCTGTCATATAGGACCACCCCCCAAACAACGACTGGTCAAACACCTGCAGAACTCCTGTTTAACCTCCGTCTACGCACCAAGCTTGATCTAGTTAGACCAGAAGTTCGCCCACGAGTGCAGCAACAACAGAAAGCTCAAAAGAAGAATCATGATGGGAAAACAAACCTGCGCCAGTTTAGTGAAGGAGATCCTGTTCTCATTAAGAACTTTGGACGAGGCAGCAAGTGGAAGCTGGGTGAAGTTCAGAGTCGTACCGGCCCCCTGTCATATCAGGTCCAATCGGAAGATGGAGTTGTCTCTCGACGACACGTGGACCACTTGGTGGGGAGAGGAGTAGAGAAACCTCAGCTATCAACTTGTGACGTGACATTGGAAGAACCACAGGAGCCGGTGGAACTGCCTACACCAGTTAAAGATTTGGGTACTACACCTGCTGCAGAAACTCAGAAAGAACCCGCACCTTCTTATGAGAGACCACAGCGTGAACGATGCCCCCCACGTTACTTAGATGACTTCGTTACCAAGTGAACTTTGTTGATATAATGGAACATGTTTTGGTTTAGTTTACAGTTGGATGTTACAGTTCATGACGTCATCCCAGAGGGGAGAGATGTAATGTAGTTGGGTTACCTGTGTATTATGGGATGCGGAGAGAGCATGCGGACAGTGTTAGTAAAGTCTGAATCAAGGTACACTTCACAAAGGCAAACACTAAGCTGCTGACAGACAAATTGACTAATCAGATATTCTTTAAAATGGTCAAAAAAGGTCTATATTATGTTACGGTTAAGAATGCGTGAAACGGCTCGGGGAAGAGTACGAACGGGGCTGGTCATTGAAGCCTCTCCTAAAAGGGGATCCCAGGGCACGAGTGAACGCACGTGTGCATCTAGTTACTATTTAAAACATGTATCGAATCAACCAACAATCGTGTCTCGAAACTGACGTGTCTCGAAACGACTGACACCCCTTTCTCTGTGAGTTTTAGGTATTGAAAGATTTTTCTGTAATGGCGGCAAAAAGTTTGAAAACTAACTCGGTGTCACTTTGGATTAATAAATCCAAAAAGACTGTCTTTTTGGATTAATAATCCAATTCCAAAAACATTCTGACTGTCCAAAAACAGATTATCTGACTGCTGTTTCTACTCATGCACGATTCTCGGCATAGACGCTGATTCGGCGATAGTACAATTATAAACAGTAAAAATGTTCCATTGAACAAAGTAGACTCTTTATTCCGAAGAAAAACATGGAAAACCTTTTTAGAAAAGAAAGCAATAATACATTATGTCGATTAAAAAGGTTCCAGTAACTACGAATTGAGGTACTGTCAGACTTTGGCGCCATTTTTCGCCTTGTGTTGAATCGGTACTTCGAGTGATTTATCGGCATAAAATCACATAATTATCGAACACAAAACATTTCTAGTTCAATTAATAATCACTTACCCACAATTGCTTTCCAAAAACAAACAGCAAACCACCATTTATTAGTCGAAAAAGTCTAAAACTTCAATCCAGCCTCACTGTTTATACTGTTTAAACATGTTGGTTGATCGGGTGTTTCAAAGACATCCCAGGAGGCATTGCCAGTGAAACACAGGTAACCCAAGCTAACTCTAGCTTGTGAACAGTCATCCTCGGGGACCCAGGGCGAAAGGGGAGGGGGAGGGGGAGGGGTTAGGAAAGGAAAAGAGGAAAAGGACGCCCTGGGCATTTGACTACCCCAAACCATTTCCAACGGCAAAACTTAATCCTCTCTCTGATTGGCCTCATTATAATTTAATTATAATGAGGCCAATCAGAAGCGTTTGTGCGGTTGAGCTCGATTCGTCTAAAATTACAAGTAAACAAGTTGACCCCACGCATTGCAACACCTCTTAAACAAAGCGAGCGGACACGCGAAAACCTTAAACAGGAATAGAAGCTGGTTGTATCGAAAATTATTCAGAAACAAGATGTGTTTGCAGAGCTGCCCACAGGATTCGGGAAGATTTTGACTTTAATACCAAATCTTGCCTGATCTCGGTGTGCAGAACTTGACATACAAACATATTAAACTGTTATAGCATCCAAGCGACAATTGAGATGTGCCAGATATTTTTGTTATATGACCTTGTTTACGGGGGATATCCCTAATAGGATTAAGTTTTGCCGTTGGAAATGGTTTGGGGTAGTCAAATGCCCAGGGCGTCCTTTTCCCCTTTTCCTTTCCTTCCCCCTCCCCCTCCCCCTACGGTCCTTTCCCTCCCCCTCCCCCTTCCCCCTCCCCTTTCGCCCTGGGTCCCCGAGGATGGTGAACAGTGGACTGGGGAGGAAGAGAGGAGGGGAGGGAGGAAGGGAATGGGACTGACTGGAAAAAGGGGAGAGGCAATGGGGAAGGGCAAAGTCCCCCTCTTTCCCCTTTCCCTTCCCCTCCCTTTTCCTCCCCTCCCTCCCCTCCCCTTCCCTCCCCTTCTCTTCCCCAGTCCCCCTGAGCCTGTCAAACCTGTCAAACATTCATTCTCGTCCCTAGATCCCACCAAGAGAGCATAAATAAGAGAGGGAAACTTGTTAATGGGGCGCGCGCCGTGATGATTCCCATCTGTGCTATTTTTAGTAACCGGATGCAGTTCAATTTTCGTCTTACCCTACTCCCGTGCGTCATCATTGATACTTCCGGACCCAGAGAACCGTTTAGTGCAAATTTGAGTTTTCAAAAGCAGCGTTAAAAACAAAGTTTTCTTAGTTCTGCTTTGTTCATATTATCTAGTATCAAAAGTGTGTACTTTCTAATTACAAAGCAACGATCTTGATAGAAAAAAAGACAAAAACGTCGAGGATTTTGTTCGCTTTTTTTGAATGAAATTTTAGCGCAAATGCGCGCGCTACTGGCGCATCACACGTCATCGAGCGCGCGCTTACGTTTATTTAAAAATGTTCGCTCATTTAGATGAGAAAAACTCGTTTCTTTCTATAATTTTTTTATTTATGTTACCAATAGGATATTCTATGGCATTTTCGTGGAATTTGGAATAAATTTGATATCGATTGTGTGATTTTATGAAGCTCAAATCGCCAAATTCCACTCGTTCAAATTTTCGACGCGAAAATTAAACTGCATCGGGTTACTAAAAATAGCACAGATGGGAATCATCACGGCGCGCGCCCCATTAACAAGTTTCCCTCTCTTATTTATGCTCTCTTGATCCCACTCATTCACCCCACCCGTAGGCACCCTCTCGTAAACCCTCTCGTAGGGGATAAACGACAACCGAGGAGGATCTGGGGACGAGAATGTCTGTCGAAGGTTGTGACCAAATACACACAACCTTGCTCTCAAAACAATCATTTGCAGAAATTATTGCAAGAAAAGTTGTGTTGTGTGTCCACATAGAGCGATTTTCACATGACTGGCAAACAGGATGGTCACCGTACGGTGCGGAGCAGGGGGGGCAATGGGTGCTCCAGTCCCCCGGTAAAAAATGTGGGGAGGGGGGACCGAAGAAAGAAGAAAGGTCTGGAGAAGTTAAGAAAGCATGCATGAGGAGTCCGAGGCTCATAAAGAGGCAGTACTGAAATTGTCCTGTAAAAAGAAGAGGGAATTAGCCACTTTCATACCGTGAAGACTGGGTACAAGTCCCTTAAACTTTGATGATGGCAACACAAAACTTATGTAGTCAGAAAGAGCAAATCGAGCTGTATATATATAATCCCGAGGTTTGATGTTAATCGGATAAACACTGAAAGAGAACAGCAGTTCAAGCATGCTAGATTTTACAAAGAAATTTATGGTTGTAGCTATATAGGGACAAATGTCCACAAATGTCCCTACAACCATACATTTCTTTTGTAAATTCCAGCATTTTTGCACGGCTGTTAGTCATTCAATATTCATAAACCGATTAACACCAAACTTCGGGATTTTAGGGGCCGTTCATTTTTTATCGGGAGGGGGGGCTGGTGGTTTTTGAGGGGGGGCCACCTGAAAAAAATGGCCATAAAGTGGGGGGCCAAGCAAAATTTTTTTGACTATTTGAGGAGGGGTCACGCAAAAAAATAGTTTATGCAGCACCTTTTTGTTATCAAATCAACCAAAACGGAGCCACTATGAAGTACTTTTCTTGCAAAATTTCTGTTGAGCGGCTCGCGCTTCGCGCTCGCAAAAGCCAATTACATTCTAAATTGTTACACTGCAGCCATGCTACAATGCCAAACACTACAAGCTAGTGTAGAGTGAGTTACACTGCATTGCATCAAGATCATTTCAAACCTCTTTAGGAAACAGACGTCTTTACGAACAATAGATTTACCTCAAATTTCTGCAAAGCAGCTCGCGCTTCGCGCTCGCATTTGTAGTTAGTGACTTGCACATTCCACCATAATGGTACGTGTTTCAAATCCTTTTACTAAGGAAAAAGTCTTTGTAAACTTATGTACTTAAATTCAGTTATTAATAGTAGATGTCTTTGCACGTTGAGAAAATCCTTTTGGGAATTAGTCTCTGTTAACATATACACCTCAAATTTCTGCCGAGCGTCACGCGCTTCGCGCTTGCATTTGTAAATAAATGTAGCATTTCGACCATTGATATACCATAAGAACATTTAAAATTCTTTTAGAAAATAGCCTCTGGAAACATCTTTACTTGAAATTTCAGGTGAGCGGCTCGCGCTTCGCGCTCACATACATAATTATGTAATGTACTTTTCATTATCGCAGACTTATAATGTTACTCTCTAATATCGTTCAACAATAATGGGCTTATATTTTCCTTTGCTACACATATGAGGATAACAGCAATGATGACTAATAATTCAATGTTATACTAGTACGTCTGCGATAATGAAAAGTACATATTCCGATCTCTTGATAACATTGCATAATTTTCAGTGGTGGTGGTGGTGGTGGTAGTGTGGGGGGAGGGGTCATGTAAATGAAACATGAACTAAGAGGGGGGGCCATTTAAAAATTGTATGACAAAGAGGGGGGGCCGGACACTTTTTGGGGCAAAACAACTCGGGATTTGGAATATGTTTGAGTTGAGCTATTGGCCAGCAGCTGTTTTTTCTATTTGGTGGATGGGTGATCGAAAACAACCCAACCTTCCTTCTATGGACCCACCAGCACCCAAAGAAAAAACGTCCCCTAGAAACACCCTACCGACTATGGAATAGAGGCCCTAGAGAGTATCTATATCTTGATGCGCAAAAATGCACCCTATATATTTGTAGCATATCGAAAATACTTTGTGTAAGATTCCAACAACCAATATTCCTGCTCTTTGCACGTACCACGAGTCTTATCTATACAATAATCTCGTTCCACAGGAATCCTGACATTACAGTTTGTCCTTCTTTTTGTTTGCGCCTCTATTTTTTCCAAATCTAGGAAAATTCCTTTGCCATAAAATATCCAGTTGTGGGTTCGTCGAGTTTATGTAGGCAAAAAAAGAGTTTGTTGTTTTTCCTCGGTAGATTCTTGAATTGTTGCAAAAACGTCGCATCGAATTTGTCTCCTTCGTTGTGTTGGATAGTTTTCCAACCTTTTAATAACTCTATCTTTCGAATATACAGATATTCTTCTTCTCGAGTTTCGACAATCTTAATTCTCCGCCGCACCATAGGAATTTTTCTCCATTAGACAATATTTCTATACGTAGATTCTCTTTCGGATTCTATAACCCATATTTCCATCTGTTTCGAATACATACTGAAATAATTGCCATTTGCCACAAACGTACCCAGTTGGTCTTTCTTCCCCCTCGACGATTATCTTTGTTTTGCTTTTTGTCTTTTTTGTAACCTAAAACTGGGTATACTTCTCTTGCCTTCTAATTCCCCTGTATGGATTTTTCTGCTTTTCTTCGAATTTCTTCGGATCTTTTCTCCATTTGGATTTGCTTGTATTTTGCCTCTCTAATAGCTTGTATTTCCTCACTTTTGTTTTTCTTCGATGGTAGAAAGTCTTTCTCGTACTTTGTTCTCTCGCAATATACAGATTTTTTCAGTTTTCCGGCTCTAGGGCGTCCTCGATTTTCTGTATTCTTTTTTTGCGGTTTCTGTTCGGCCAAGCAAGAAATCTCTTGCATGGTTCGTTTCCATTTCCAAAATTTGGTACAAGGGAAGCTCGACTCCGATGAAGTGGCAATTCTTTTCTCTTCATTTCCAAACAATATGTTTAGTTTTGTGCTTGACAAATAGTCTTGGATTCTAGGTGTACTGGGGTGGAGTTTTGTGAATTTGTTTGTAGAAGCAAGAATAGCTTCTCCTTTGGTGTAACACCGCAATGGACAAACTTGTAACTCGTCGCTAGTATCCATATCGATGCGGGAAATGGGGCAATTCTTGAATCCAAAGTCCAATATTGCCCAAAGAATAGCTCGATCTTTCCCACTTTTTACTTGCTATCTATGGTTTGTTTTATGAGTCGGATGTGATGAACTTCCACGATTCTCCCTGCATGTTTTGATGTGTCATACCAATACAATCGTGGAAAATGTGCCCAGTATTTCCATCGGAGATTACCCCAGACCTATCCAAGTTTTTTTGCTAGATTTTCCCCTACTATTTCTTAGGTGGTTGTAATACAAACAGGGTTTTTTTGGAGACAAAATCTAATGTCTCTTCCACTCTGTTTCCGGAGTTTTCTGCGCATCCGTTTATGGAGACTTCGATTCTTGTGCAACCTCTGGCTTCACCTCTCGATGTAAGAAAGTCTTCCGAAGGTGTGTATTTGTGTGTGTATTTTTTTATTGAAAATTTTTCATTGGTTGACTCAGTAGTATATATAGAGGATAAACGTTGGAGTGCAGAGGGTTCGAATCTCACAGTCGTCTACTGAGAGAATTTTTCGCCAAAATTTGCTACTTAATACGTGATTTCAGGGCTGGGGAGAAAATTGCTAAGAGTAAATATTTCTAAGTGTCACTAAAGTTAGTATATTTCAAGGTAATTACAGTGAACACTGTTCCCTATAATTAATGTAGTTTAATTGAGTAGAGTTATAGGTATTTAGATGCAGATTAAGAACACATTCCTTCACATGGGATGAAATCATTTAAGTTAAACGTTTGAAACACCACTACATGTTTCGGTCACTGGGTTTCATACACGGGTTTCATACACGGGTTTCATACACGATCCATACACGTGATCAAATAAAACAATCTGGTTGGCTTAAAAGGTCATTCATTATCATGACTTTGAGAAATGGTCTTTCCAACATCTCCATTTTGTCTTCTAGTGGTTTGTAGGATAGACATGTGGCAAAATCTTCCACTGAAATATTGTCTTGGTATCTAGCAAGATTCTACCTACAATATCCTTGGCGTTTTTGCATAATTTTTTTTCCACGGATATTATTTCTTCCTCTGAAAGATACCCCAAAACATGCCATACAAATCGTCGATAAATAGTGGTAATCCTTCCAAAGGTTGCAACGTTGTTTGGCCCAAATTCCCCTCCTAAATAGTTTGTTTTGGCTAGATCACACAGAAGTCTGTTTTGTGTGTGTTTTCCAATAGCATATATCGTAGTATATATTTTTTGCTTCTTAAGCCCAATAACCCTAAACTGTTTCCATGTCTATATCTATAGAAATACAAAATTACACTCTTTTGGCTGTTTGGACGAAAACAAACAAACAACAACAACAGTAACAAGATGTTGCGGTCTCGAAACACGTAGAAAGTAGGGGTGCATGCAACATGCATGAACCTTTATTTATCTCTAAGACAGTTCCTTCGCTGTAGCTAGTCTGTGTTTGATTATGTTTTAAGGGTTTCTTGTACGCACTTCTAGTTCTAGGTTTAAAAGAGGTAGCTATCTATTTGAGTAACTCTCTTTTATAATGTCCTGTGAGACAGGCCTCAACCGCGGCAAGGACGGGTGTTTTGGTAAACACAATCAGATTGGACGGCGTCTATGGCGCGTTTTCCCTGACAAAATTCATGTTCATAAATCGAGCATACGTTTGTCTATTCGACCGTCTGATCAACTTAATCGAGCTGCTGGTCAGTTACAAAACGAGCATCGCTTGTCCAAATCGAGCGACAGAGAAGTTGCCTCTTATCTCCACTTTGATAGTGACCCTTATTCGAGCGGATGTCTGACAAATCGAGCAGAAGAATGCTTTGCTACCCATCATGCATTGCTATCCCGGCGGTAAGTACTTCATTCACCATCAATATAATCCATTGAAATTCTAGGCACATGTATATACAAAAACACACATGATTCCCCTGTATTCCCATGTATTCCCATGTATACCCCTGTATTCCCCTGTATTCCAATGTATTCCCCTGTATTCCCCTGTATTCCCCTGTATTCCCATGTATTCCCCTGTATTCCCATGTATTCCCGTGTATTCCCCTGTATCCCCATGTATTCCCCTGTATTCCCCTGTATTCCCATGTATTCCCCTGTATTCCCCTGTATTCCCATGTATTCCCCTGTATTCCCATGTATTCCCCTGTATTCCCCTGTATTCCCCTGTATTCCCGTGTATTCCCCTGTATTCCCGTGTATTCCCCTGTATTCCCCTGTATTCCCATGTATTCCCATGTATTCCCGTGTATTCCCGTGTATTCCCCTGTATTCCTGTGTATTCCCATGTATTCCCCTGTATTCCCCTGTATTCCCGTGTATTCCCCTGTATTCCCGTGTATTCCCATGTATTCCCATGTATTCCCGTGTATTCCCCTGTATTCCCCTGTATTCCTGTGTATTCCCATGTATTCCCGTGTATTCCCGTGTATTCCCCTGTATTCCCATGTATTCCCCTGTATTCCCATGTATTCCCCTGTATTCCCCTGTATTCCCCTGTATTCCCCTGTATTCCCCTGTATTCCCCTGTATTCCCCTGTATTCCCCTGTATTCCCGTGTATTCCCGTGTATTCCCGTGTATTCCCGTGTATTCCCCTGTATTCCCATGTATTCCCCTGTATTCCCATGTATTCCCATGTATTCCCCTGTATTCCTATCTATTTCCATGTGTTCCCATGTATTCCCTGTATTCCCATAAATAAAATAGATAAATAAATTTGGGGTAGCTCATCACCCTTCCTCGCAGCCAAGTGCTGAATTACGAAAGGCGCAGCTCAACGTGATCGAGTCGAAGGTTTACAAGGGCGCTTTCATTACGAGACAATTGAACAATCAAACATTTACATACAAATTTACATACACATACACGTAGCAGCCACCATACGACCCATATCTGATCAAGGAGCACAGCTTAGATCGAAACTAGTACGTTCGTTTTTACTGAGACAGGAAAAACCGGAGAACCCGGAGAAAAAACCCTCGAAGCAAGGGAGAGAACGAACAAGAAACTCAAGCCACATGTGATGCTGCATCCGGGGATTGAACGACGGACCACAGCGGTGACAGACCGGCGCTCTCACCGCTCGGCCACCATGTATTCCCGTGTATTCCCATGTATTCCCGTGTATTCCCATGTATTTCCCTGTATTCCCATGTATAAATACAGGGGAATACACGGGAATACATAGGAATACAGGGGAATACATGGGAATACATGGAAAAACAGGGGGATATATGGGAATACATGGGAATACATGAAAATACATGGGAATACACTGGATTACACGGGAATACAGGGGAATACAAGGGAATACATGGGAATACATGGGAATACAGGGGAATACATGGGAATACATGGGAATACAGGGGAATACAGGGGAATACATGGGAATACAGGGGAATACATGGGAATACAGGGGAATACACGGGAATACAGGGGAATACACGGGAATACAGGGGAATACAGGGGAATACATGGGAATACAGGGGAATACAGGGGAATACAGGGGAATACAGGGGAATACACGGGAATACAGGGGAATACAGGGGAATACAGGGGAATACAGGGGAATACATGGGAATACATGGGAATACACGGGAATACAGGGGAATACAGGGGAATACATGGGAATACACAGGAATACAGGGGAATACACGGGAATACACGGGAATACATGGGAATACATGGGAATACAGGGGAATACAGGGGAATACACGGGAATACAGGGGAATACACGGGAATACAGGGGAATACAGGGGAATACAGGGGAATACATGGGAATACAGGGGAATACATGGGAATACAGGGGAATACAGGGGAATACATGGGAATACAGGGGAATACAGGGGAATACATGGGGATACAGGGGAATACACGGGAATACATGGGAATACAGGGGAATACATGGGAATACAGGGGAATACAGGGGAATACAGGGGAATACATTGGAATACAGGGGAATACAGGGGTATACATGGGAATACATGGGAATACAGGGGAATCATGTGTGTTTTTGTATATACATGTGCCTAGAATTTCAATGGATTATATTGATGGTGAATGAAGTACTTACCGCCGGGATAGCAATGCATGATGGGTAGCAAAGCATTCTTCTGCTCGATTTGTCAGACATCCGCTCGAATAAGGGTCACTATCAAAGTGGAGATAAGAGGCAACTTCTCTGTCGCTCGATTTGGACAAGCGATGCTCGTTTTGTAACTGACCAGCAGCTCGATTAAGTTGATCAGACGGTCGAATAGACAAACGTATGCTCGATTTATGAACATGAATTTTGTCAGGGAAAACGCGCCATAGGCGTCTTCTCCAATGTGATTGGTTGCACGTCCGGGAAAACACTGCCATTATTATGGGAAACGGAGGCCAAAATGAATGAAGTCTGCTAGGATATTATTCCAGAGATTTCAAGGTTAAACTCTTTCTAGTTAGTCATGTGACACTTGGGTTTTCCTATTTCTTGCATTGGTGTATACCGTTATTGAATGAGGTTTTTCTTTGTGTTGCAATAACAAATTTCTCCAGAACGACGATATTTCCATTTATGCGATCTAAGCTAAACATCTTGTTAAAAACCAACTATTACTCTTCAAGGGGATTTCCCTACTTTGATATTCTATACTTTGATATTCTAGCTAACTAAACTGAAACTATTCTTGTCAGCAAAATGACAGCGAACTGATGACGGCAATAAACTCACCAAATTATTTAAACTAACGCGGTAAACCAAAAACTAATTAAAATTGTAAAATTCAGTAGCATAACACAGTTTTTTAACAGCCTGTATCTCAAAGATAACGTGGCAGAGGATTACTAAAAGGAAATAAAAGGAAACCAGTTTAATCCTTTGATATTCCTTCTCGTACCTTCTCCCAGAGGGTTCCAAAAGATGCTTCATTCACATCTCTGCTTTAATTATCGAACAGTCTACCAGAAAACAAAAACGAAACTTGCTTCAATTCAGGAGAGAAAGAGTTTCGTTGATAATTAAATAGAAAGCGGAAACCAAAACGATGGAGTTCATGCTCACGTATTCACGAGTTACCTACGATGGCCAACTGATAAACGACTTTGGGAAACCACAATGGGGCTTTAATTTGTCGGGCTTTGTGTCGCTATTGGCATGTTCTATATTCTGGAATCCTGGAAACTTCCTATCTTGATTCCCAGTCAGATCATAATAATCAGCCACGACATGGTACTAGCTTTGCTGAACCTACAATGTTGGCGGCGGGTTTTTTGGACCGCGCGTAGTATCCCGTGGACCCTCGAGTCAACGACCGTGTTTACGTCACGCACCCGGACGTCAAGTGGCGCACATTTGTCCGCCATTTTGAATTTGTTTTGGATGGTGAAAGCACTGTAGATGTGATGTTTCCTCAAATGATCTCAAGCTGCATTTAAGATAGAATAATCAATTAGACTTTAGTCTCTTAAACACGAAGAAGTGTTAAGAGAAAGTTTGGGCAGTTTAAGTGCCAAGAAAAGAAGATATTTTTGGGGAAAATGCCGAGCTCGCCACGAAAGAGAGCCAGGGCAAAGCCACGAGAAGGCAAGTTCCTTAACCAACTCTCCAGTTGCCTGAACTTAATCAAACCAAGGTTCATGTAATTGTGTAATTTTATTCTTTCTTTACTTTCCCTACAGCTTGTAAACATGTTGAAGACAGTGATTCAGACGAAAGCTACAACAGTATGCCGCCTTTGGTTCACTCAGACTCTGATGTGAGATTCACTTCGCGTGATTTTGAACATTCACTGTCTGACAGTTGAAAGCGTACATTTAATCTTTATTGTGCTTTCATACAGGATTCCAGAGATGAATGGCCTCACCATTATAAAGCCTGTAACAATGGTATGTTGGTTACTCTTCAGTACCCTGTCCCTGTTCTGATCAAAACTACAGCACTTCTTATATAAAGCTTATATATTTCTTATCTACAAACGTCAGTGTTGAGTCAACTCCTCATCACTTGAATTATTTAAAATTTCGATGATTATGATAATATTGAAAGATCTGCAACGTTGCATTTTATCTCTTGAATAACTATAAATTCATTGGAACAATATAAACTGTGAGGAGACAGAGTCCAGAAAACAACACTCACATCACTCAGATAAGATTATGATGTCCATGAAGGATATAAACAAGTTATCTAACTTTAGGTTATTTCAGCTCTCCAGAAGTGAGACTTGAAATGTCATCACACTTTTAAATTGTTGAAATAACCTAATCTCAGATACGTGTATTAGACAAGGAAAATATTCTTGCACTTTGTGAGCTATCTCATGACAAGACAGTTATTGCAATTTCCTAGGAGGATTTAGATGTCAATTTTCTACACAGTTTGGAGATACGATTGGATATGGAATCAATGGAGTATATCAAAAATCTCAATTGTAAAATCCTGCATTTGTTATAAATGCATGGGTCTGCAAACAGGGCACTCATGCTGATCATTTTTAAGTAGAGGAATATTTTTTCATGCAAAGTGTAACAACTGTCATTGCATCTGAAATTCTGACACTGAATCTCACAAAATGTGATTTTTTCTTTTATGGATATTTTACTGCTGTACAGTGAAAATTTTATTTATGTACTACCATTTGCAAGCAAGCGTGGAGCGTGAATTTTTGTGTGGTTTGTTTACATTTTGAAACAAGATGTTGTCTGGTGCCACACCAACATTTATGGTTGTGTTAGAGTTTTTCTGAGTTAGAATAAAAACTTTTGGCAGGTTTGTAATTAGATGGGGATGTTGGAAACTGCATTTTCCTCATTATTTCAGGTTTTAGTTGTTTTTAGTGAAACAAAATGAATTAAAACATGAAACTAAGGGAAAACATGTATTTTCCCACATCCAAACCTAATTATAGACTTGTCAAAAACTCTCATTCTGCATATGAAAACTCTAACAAACACGACCATAAATGACTTGCTGACAGGACCAGACGTCTCATTTCAAATTTAAACAAACCGAAAACAACTCCATGCTCAATGCTCACTTGCAAATGGTAGTATTTCAGTGCAAAGGAAAAATGATCCCATTCAAGATTTAGAGAGAAGTAAATATTAAGACAATTTTCCACAAAATGTTTCATTGTGCATGCACAGGGTATTGTATTATGATGATCATGTCACTCAAATACTGTAGAAATTCAAAATTAATTGATAAAGCAGACGCTTGTTTCCCTTTATTAATTACCATACATAAACTGTATGATATCTCATAATGGCAAAGATTAAAACAATGGTCCACAGTAGGGAACTAGTGTTTTTAGATTTGATGATGGGAAATATAACAGGCCCTTATGGGAGCCTTGATACAGTTTGTTTGTGGTAATTATTCCTGTATAAAAACACTTTCTTTTCTAGTGAGTCTTGAAGTAAATAATACAGTAATAACTGCAATTTAAATTTGTATTTTTGAAGATATTTGATGACAAAATTCATAAATTCACACTCAGAGGCCTCACCTAATTTGGGTGCACTCAGATGACAAAATATTGTTTTGACTCCATTCCCAACTCCTACTAAGATTGAGATGCCAGTTTGAAGCCAAATAAATCAGTCAGACTTTTGCTACAGGATGTCCAGGCTTCAGTTGCAGCGAGAGTGGATAGTATTATAGATTGATTTCACTGACGTCATCAGAAAAAATTAAGTCAGTTTTAGAGTATCTGATAAAATAAATGTACTTGTACCTAAAAGAACAACTAAATCTATGCAACTCTAGAAAGTATTGAGTCGAAAGAGCTGTTCGAAGATACCAATGTTTGAAATGTGGGCTTGTTGTTGGTAAGAATGTATGGAATGCCATATCGGTGTTACCTTTCTGGTACACCAATATGGTGGCCATAAATACCAAGCATTGAAATTATATCATAAATACATTTATTTGTTCATTTGAAAATGAACTAATTTAAAATGAAATTACCCGTAAATGAATTTATTTGTTTATTTGAAAATGCGTGACAACATGGAGTGACACAATTTTGTTGTCAATAGTTTGCCAAGCTGATGAACAGAATGAGACCAAATTTCCAGAGATGACTTCTTTTTATGCCACATACAAAATATCAGGCAATCAGCCTTTTTCAAATCATAGTTTAGATTTTAGCTTTCTTGTGACGTCATGTGAAATCATTCTGTAGCTGCTGTACTACTTCTATGGGGATTAGAATGTGTCACAGAGGTTTTGCCTCAATAGTCCCCTTCAAAGTTCTCTGCGCCATCTTGAAAGGTAGCCATGCCTTTGCATCAAAGTAAGATGAATGGTGAGCTTGCAATGATAGAGACCTGTGAATAATTGTCCTAGGTGTTAAAAAAGGGTATCTATCATTGGACGCCCACCGTTCGTCTCGCTTCAATGCAAAGGCGCGGCTACCTTTCAAGATGGCACAGGGAACTGTGAAGGGGACTATTGACAATGATGTTATGTATAAAGGCTTGACACATGCCTTTGGGTACTCACAGTGGCAAAGGGGAGGCATCATACACCTCCAAGAATATCACTCTATATCTATCCACTCTGAATGCATCAAGCACTAGAATGTAGAATAGACCTTATAAGCTTTTACGTCACACAAGTGTATTGTGGAATCACAGTGGTTAACAAAGTTTTGTAGAATGTGCAAGAATGTTCTGAATGCGATGAAAGCTTGGCATGAAGATAGTTTGAGGAAATCCACATTGAACAGTATTGGTGTCTCACTTGGAACTGACAAGATGAGGTCATAAATGATATAGCAGTTTGGTGGCAAAATTTAAAATTTTGAAATTGATTTTACAAACTCTCAAGATGTTCTATGATAAAAATGATGCAAAATTTCCTGCCAAATGTGCAAGAATGTATGGAATTTGCCATATATGGTCAAACTTTAGGAGTATTTTAACTCTAACACTACAATCAAAGTCAGATGGAAACAAAGTGAGTAATGCATTTAAACAAAATTGTAGTTTTTTTGATTTAGGAACTTTGATGTCATGCGGAGAATTATGTCACAAAACGTCATATGTATAAATGATGTATGATTTTAAGGCCTCATTCACCAGTAGTTTTCAATGCTAATCCCTCAGGGCAGCCTTATTGCTGGAACATCCCCATATAAATGGAGACGGTTTAATGTCCTTATCCAAGAAGACATGAAGGTCTAACCATTTGCAGATGTAATTACAAAGGCAGCACCTTCTCCTTAATTATTTAAAGACCCTGAGTGTTGGTCCAGCTGGCAATCGAACCATGACCTCCCATACAAGAGACTGACACTCAACCGAACCAACCAGATGGCAGTTGGCTCAGTTTGGCTCCTGGTCAAATATGGTTATGCTTTCAGTTTTGGCAGGAAATTTGAATTTTTTTAATCAGTAATAACTTTTGAACCATTTATCTGATTAAGTTGGTGTTTTCACTGGAGTGCACCATTTTGATCACAGAACATTTTTAGGCAGTTTGTAAAATCATTTTCAAAATTCTAAATTTTGGTACCAAATTTGTATGTCATCAAGAGACCATAATACTAAGAGAGCGAAGCTCAGTATTGATGTCTGTGCCATGTTCGTGGCGGCTAAGGCTATTTTTAGTAACTTCGCCATCGCGCGCGCAAGTCCCTCAACCAGTGGAATTTGATTTTTGACGTGCGCGCGGACGGGACCGTTTGAATTCTATTGTTTAAGAGCCTTGCGCGCGCGATGGCGAAGTTACTAAAAATAGCCTTAGCCGCCACGAACATGGCACAGACATCAATACTGAGCTTCGTTCTCTTAGTATTATGGTCTCTTGATGTCATTTATGACGTCATCTTGTCAGTCCCAAATGACAGACCAATACTATTGAATGTGGATTTCATCAAACTACCTTCATGACAAACTTTGTCGCAATCAGAGCATTCTACACAACTTTGTGATCTTGGAGGAAAACAAACCCCCTTTGGAGTCAAGACAAAATGGTGCCAAAGTTGGAGAGCAGAAACTATGGAAATTTAACAATTTTTCAAAGACTTTTCTTTCCTAATTTCACTCCAAAGTGGTGAAAATTAATCACATTTTTTGGCTGTGTTTTGAAATACCAAACTTACCAATTCATTCAATTTTATTGGCCTTTTGCTTTGGGATCTTCAAACTTGTGGATTTTTATGCTTGGCTGGATCTTTGGCTGGCTGACAAACAGTGTAGCTTAATTCTGCAATCGTAATCAGGACTTACAGTTTTCAAAAGTGCTAGGATTGATGGGGTTTCTATTAGCTTCATTTGTTTTGTATAAATGGAATGTGTTTGTCTGAATAAAGCTTGATGGCAAGCATTTGTTGTTTTTCCATTTATATTTGTGCCTTTTTTTTCTAAAAAAATAGGCGATGAATCTGCACAGACATTTTTTCTGTAGCCAATTAAAAGTCATCTTTTTTGTATTTTGTCCTTGTATAATTTGATACATAAATACACTTCCCCTTTTTCATTGTTGCAATATCTTTTGAGAGCTTGTAAAACTTAAATAATTGATAAGCTTGGTACTTCAAAACACAGCCACAAAAACGTTAATTGATTAACTTGCACTATTTATTAATGAAGTTAGGAAAAAATTGTTAAAAAATTTGACATTTTCCATCATTTCTGAACTCCATCTTTGGTGCCATTTTGTTTTGACCCCAAAAGATCCCAAAATGCATGTGGGTGACATACATGTAACAGCTTCTAAGGTCTGTTATTGCCTTGTATGTACGCTGTATTTAGCAAACTTTTTTCATACTGTACTCTTGTTTGTATTTACTTTAGGTGAGAGTGTAGAAATGTGGCTTGACCTTAGCAAGCCTACAAGAGACAGACATGTCCGCGTTATGAAGATCTATCTTTTGTCACCTTTTTTGTTTGACAGTGTTGAACAGGATGACAAGGTACTGATTATATAGTTTGCTACAAGCTTTCACTCGGCTTTGCCTAAGTTTCTCTTAAAAAAACTGTCACCAAAACTTCAATGCTACTTAACATTAAGTTTAAGGTGACTGGCTACCATAGAAATTTTAGCCTACTGTGCACATTTGCGTGCAGGACGTCATAACATGCGGAGATTCTAGCAAATGGCCACTAATGCTGGGAAACTAAAGTTTGTTGACAAAATTTAGTTTCAAAATAGTTCTCAATGATTTTAACAAACAAAATGATTAGAAAAATAAGCAAAAATGTTTTCTTTTTAGGAAAAAACAGTGAGTGCATGCTTGTTTTCGTCAACAAAATTTGAATAGAGCTCATGCTGCACATCATTTTGAAGATGGTGGCACTTCCAGAAGGCATTTTTTGGCCTTTTGAGCAACTTCATGGGCATGAAACAAGCTAATTTTGCAATGGACCATATATTTTTTATTTGCTTAATCGAAAACACATGTGAAAATCATGTCATAGCAAATTTTGAAAAAGAATCATTATTCTAGCCTATGAAAAAATGGATTTTTGTAGGGAAATTTGTTCGAAGTTGCGAGAATTTTTGTTGAGACCTGACAAACAAAATATGTAAAAGAAAGGTATTTTTCGCTGTCACATCAAAATATTATTATCCATACCATTATGAAGAATACGATATAATCTAATATTTGTGCAATTGTAGTAGTTGTAGAACTGATATTCCGTGAATTGTATATTTCTTTTCTATTCACTTTTGCTCCAGAAAATTGTGGTTTAAACAATTTTTCATTATTTTTTCCAGTAGTAGCCCAGTCACCTTAAATGGAAACTATCAAATGAACTAGTTTGGGCTGTGTCAGATAAACATTAAGTGATGAATGGAAATCTGTGTAACACCATGTAAAAAGAGAGTAATTACATTAATGATGTCTCAAGCCTAGGCCCTTTCTCTATTGTAACTACTATAACTGTTTATCATTCATATTCTTGCTCAATTTCAATGATTTTCTAGTAAATATTTTGATGGTATGTTGATGTCATTGTATATATTTAAATGACAGTTACACCAAAACATCTATCTATTATGAATAAAAAATGGCATTAATTTTTAACAAATTCAAGTGTACATGTATTGGTTATTCAGAATAATTTTGTCTAAACTGTCAATGATAATTACTTTCACAGTGGATTAATTGGGCACATGAATGCAGATTATTATCAAATAAAAGGTTAGTACTGTTAGCAACAGAGCACTTATTAATGTCTGTGAAAATGGTGCAGTCATTGCATGACATGTTCAAGTAATTTAGAGTTTGTTGAAATAGTACAGTAAGTAGGGCTCTCAGTAATTGCCTTCAGTCTAGATGTCATGGTGCTATGAAATCTACTACACAGATTTGGTGAAATTGTACAGTAAGTAGGGCTCTCAGTAATTGCCTTCAGTCTAGATGTCATGGTGCTATGAAATCTACTACACAGATTTGGTGAAATAGTACAGTAAGTAGGGCTCTCAGTAATTGCCTTCAGTCTAGATGTCATGGTGCTATGAAATCTACTACACAGATTTGGTGAAATAGTACAGTAAGTAGGGCTCTCAGTAATTGCCTTCAGTCTAGATGTCATGGTGCTATGAAATCTACTACACAGATTTGGTGGGAGAGGCAGGCAAAGACTGGTTATGGTCTTGATGACGGAAAGAAAACAATATTCTCTAAAGATTTTAGAACAGTTGACCCCAATTGTGGCAGATACAGTTGTACCAATATACAACTGCCTATAAGGAAATGTGCTGTCATTACATGATAGATCAAACATGTCCACTATGGCACTTGTGAAATATGCTAATGTCGATCAAGATGATTAGATATTATATGATGACAGACTTACTGTACTAATAATTATTATTTAATGTTGTAGGAACTATGAACCATCTGTGCAGATACAGGATTGTATAGAATCTGTTGATATCATTGAAGAAGCCTTCTTTAAAGTCACTCAATACATTGTGAGTTGGTGTCTTTTGAATTGTTATGTATTAAATAATCAAATTTTTAGCTGTCATCCCTTAGATAAGAATGTTTATGTCCATGGATTCACTTGGTGAAATGGCTGGACAAGTAAATATTTTACAACATTTGACTAAAATCTTGCAATCTGATTGGCCAAGAGCCATTGTTAATAAGAGTACTGACAATAGCTGACGCCAACATGTCACGCTCATCCTTACAGAAAAAAGTTTGGGACAGTTTTTCAAACAGATTTGGACGGAAAAGATCTAAGATAATGTTGTAAAAAACAAATTGAAGATAGTTTTCCATTGTCAGTACTCTTATTAATCATGGATGACATCAAAAAATGTTCAAAACTAAAGTGGAACCACGAGCGCAGCATTACATGTACATGTACATTACTTAAATATGCTGTGTAGTTTACACAGTAGCATTGAAACATGTATATATAGTGTACTTTACAAGTGACTGGAAATACATCTATATATAGATACATTGCGTATTAAACATTATGCTTTACAAAGCATGTCAAATAATTTCCTCCTAACTTTATTTGTAAATTTGTACTTTTGTTCAACGTGTATGTTAATTGAATGCTATTTTTTGGGTATAGTTGAACAAAGAAGACAGTGAGGAAATAGAGAAAGCATTAGGAATGATGGATAAAATCAATACGGTAAGTTTCATTAGTCACTAAAGGCTGCCAACAGATAATAAAGCAGGGGATACAATGGACCATTCATTTCAAGATCAAATACATGATTGGCAGTAGTTATTCATGTGAACTACCAGATACCTGTAATTTATTGTAAATGGGTCATTTTCTACATGAAGCCTCTAGAAATACCAGACAGTAATAGCAGTGTTGGAAATTACTAATGAATGAGAGAATCGAATATATATAGATTACAGCATTTGTATATGAAGATGTAGCAGCCATAACAACATTACATCAGGGTTTTTGAGTGTTTTTACAGGCAGCACAGCACTAACATGACTGCATGTAAATGTAACTAACACATTGCCCTTTTCTCATAGAGTATATTTCAATGATACAGTATGAGGGACCTCATACTGTATCATTGAATATGCTCTATTTTTATGTGCCAAAGAAAGCTGATACAGTATATCTTTGGTACATTGTTGTAAAGTCTCCTGAATGAGCCACGGGGCTGAAAGATTTGGATGAGGATGTCATCCACTGGCTCAGTAGCTCTAATGTCCCTGTGTTATGATGCTGGTGGATCACATGCACAACGTTTGATGATGGTGCATTGTTCATGTATGTTTTTTTTTTACTTTGGTTTAAATCTGTTTCTTTAGCTTGACAAATTGGAGAATGCAATTATCTGTGCAGAAAGTTTCCCCACATTTCTAAAAATAAGGTGAGTTTGATTGTGGTGATTGATGTCTATGAAAAAATGATACATGATGGCCAGTGTGGATGCAGTGGATCTAGAATATGGCTTACTGTTAGGGCCTTGCGCACGGTGTTGGTGTACAAATTTGCCTTCGAGAAAAATGACGAAAATTTGTTTTGAAAATGCTCGCAATCAAAAATCTTATAACCTAAAGCGCTTATTTGTATACAGTTTTGTAGATAATTTAATGTAGTTTCTCGAATATGTAATACTTTTGACGTACGTTAGCGGAATTAAAAGAAAAATTAATAAACCTCACTGACGTCAGAGTAAAACGGGCGACTCGCGAAGGTAAAGACTTCTGTCCGACTTATCGCGCCAAATATGCCCCACTATAGCGCCTATTTTGCCTATTTTGCCATGCTTGGCATAACGCATATTTGCCAGCAAAATATGCTGCTGGTTTTTTTGCTGGCATATTATGCTAGCAAATTATGCCAATCGCGCGCTTTTTGCCAGCAAATCGCGCCTTTGTAGAACAACTGCTGGCTGACAAGTTGGTCTACTCCGATTCCATCGGAAAAACTTTTACAAAAAGATAAGCATAATGTAAATAAACTGTTACGTGGTACTGATTGAGCCGAAAATAACTAAATATCGTATTAAAGTATTGGTCAATCCAGAAATGGCCTTATCTAGCGAAAGTAGGTGTATTAAAACCTCCTGTTCTCCCCAAATGCAAATTTCACGAAATTAGATTCGATCTGCTTTTGGCTTTTTTGGTGTTGATGCGATCATTTGCCGGCGTCGGTACATTAAAACAACTTTTTGATCGATAGAAAAATAACTTTTATTTTTCTATAGTTTAATCGTTTACTTCAGAAAGGAATAAATTTGTTCATATCAGTTTCTACCATCGATTTCATTGTCAAGTTCGATCAAGTGCACGGAAGATAATTAAGGCAAGACAAGATAACTATCTAGACAGGATTGTTTATACATTCTTGCACATCGACAATGAATCAAGTGGACACGATAACTTCACTACATACTATAACTGTACTATGAAATATATAAAGGCTTCTGTTTTAAGTGCAAGTTTAACTGTGGGGCTCAGAGGCTTTCAATACAGCGATCAATCAAGCGCAATGAACCGTGAATGTTTTTAAAAATGTGGTATTTCAACTACAAAAAAATTCCATCCGATCTACTCTTTGGAGAGATACTAGGCACCGATAATCCACCGATATCATTGATGAATAAGATTTTGTTTTCGTACTAGAAACGATCAGATAGCGAAAACATCTACGAACACGTTGGCTTATTCATTGTTTACGTTACTTGAGACTTACATGTATAAACTAAATGCATTAATTAAGTCATATTGAGGATGTGAAACAGTTTCTCGCGTTATTCTTAACTATCCAGCAATTTAGTTTCAAAAATCTTAGATATTGTTTTCAAACATGAAATAATAGTAATAATAAGACCGAAAAAAAGACGAAAAACGACGACAGCATAAAGATTTCCTGTAATCACGTATACTATACTACCTGTCTCGAAACTTATACAAATGTAGGTGTGTCAGCAGACAAAAGTGGGCGTGGTAGCAACACGAATTTTTGATTGTTTGCGACAGATCGGTGAGATCATGACACGGCGATCGATTCAAATTTCTGTTCGCTTTTATAAACGAATCGTATGCACAAAGTGAAGATAATTATGCAGGCATAATATGCTAGGCAAAATGTGAAAAGGCATAATATGCACAATTGGCAAAACCTGATTATGCCAAAATGGGCATAAAGCAAGCTCAAGGCATAACGCGCCGGCATAATTGGCGCGATATGCTTGTAAAAATCAACCAAAATATGTAAGGTAATGCTAGTTCTTGTACGATTTCTCTTCATTTTCGGACACAATAGGCAGACAATTTGGCTTTAATCCAAAGAAAATTTCAAGTACATCACATTTGTAAACTTATTTGGAGATGATTTAAAGATGATGCAAAGAAAATTAGGAAAATTACAAAAGCGTGCGGTAGCATAATCACGATTTTGGAATGACTCCATTTCGAATTTTGGCGTTTTCTTTTTTCAGACATAGAGTACATACATTTTGATTTGTTCTATTTTGTGCACTTAGTTTTTACTTTAATAATCCAAATCTTTGAGTTCATAGAGTATTTCACAGCAAAGTTATGGGGCGAAATGTAGCATTACCGGCAAATTGTACACCAACTCCGTGCGCAAGGCCTTAGCCTATCACTGGAAACTGGTCAGCTTGACATAGAGTGGTTTTCATATGAATGGGAAACGGTATGGTCCGTACCGTGACAGTGTCAGTACCGTAATTTGATAAAAACATTAGAAAATTCTGCCCTAACCGTGACGTAACTGTACCGTGCGGTAACCATACTGTTTCCCAGTCATGTGAAAACCACTCTAATACCTGAAAATTAACCATACTGACACCCTCCTTAATTACTATTTTAAATACATTTGTATCTTTTAGAGTTACTGAATAAATTTTTGCACTCTGATTTCCCATATTTCATTTTAGGGATAGAATCAAAACTGTGAATTTAAAAAGAAAAGGTGACAGCAAACGTAAAGCTGATACTTCTCTATTGCTTGTCTTCCAACAAAGTAAGTTTGATGTGTTATCTTATGGCTTAGGCTATAGTGATTTGAATGTGACTTGTTACCTTATGGCTTAGGCTAATAGTGATTTGAATGTGACTTGTTACCTTATGGCTTAGGCCATCAGCAACAGCAAGTTTTGTCTTTAGACAAATATGCTAATATGGATGAAACCATCAAGCTTTAACCCTTTCGCTACTGGGGATTTTTGAGGTTTTTACGCGATTTTGAGGTCATAATCGATTTGTGTATTTTTTCGCCTGCTTACTGGAGTAACCATAGAAACTTCTGCTGTTTTGTACTATTGAGGGCTCAAGTTAACCGGTTGAAACCAGTTTGAAGCGGTAGCATTTTTGGTCGAGTGATGGTGGTGTTTGAAAGTCCAGAAAACTTGGATTTCTGTGAATTTTCGAGCCTTTTTTCGCCTTTGGTTCCTACTGGCTGGGCATCATTAAGCCTGGAAGTAGCAGAGAGCTTACTTGCCGTAAGAATTCGTCAAGGTGTAACACTTCGTAGGCATTTTGGCTCGTAGCTTTGACTGGGTGAATTTTGAGTGGCGCCAAGACGAAGTGTGCTTTGAAGCTCATCCAAGGGGAATTTCTCGGACCTGCCATGGCATTTTTTGGGAGTTGTGACGATTGAGGAACACAGCAAGCGCGAAATTTGGGCAGAATTCCGAGGGGGCTCGAGACTTGACTAAAAACTCTAAAAGATGGAGGGAAGGGCTGTGGCTGTCGTGTAGGAGCTGAATTCCCCAGAATGCATTTAGGTCGTAAAAGTCCAAAAACACGTGCTTGCAAAATGGCCACAATGAATCAGCCGCAGCTGTGTCCGTGAAAGGAAAAGAAGGCCAAAAGGTCATGAGAACACAAGACTAGGACTGAATTTGGTTGTTAATGCTGTTTCGTGTGCAGGAAAGGATAATTTGTTGAGAAAAATTGAGGTCCAAAATGTGTGATTTTCGAGGATGAAAATTGAGCCCAAAATTGGTGATTTTTTCCTTTCCTTGCCTTGAAATGACGAATTTCTGCAGAAATCGCCAGTTGTTTTACAATGTTTGATTTTCAAAACTTGACTCATTTACTAGAGTTTACTTTTGTACCAAAGTTGAGTTTGAGTTGTCCTTTTTTAGGAATAAGTAATTTTTTAGACGAGTAGAATTTTTACGGCCAGTTTCGGGCGCTGTAGGAGTGAAAGGGTTAAATAGTTGCCAATTAAGGGGAGATTTTTTTCAATGACAAGCAATAATGGTGAAAAGCACCAAAAACTAACCCTTTGTGCAAGTTTTGATCCAAATTTTTGTTCTGGATTAACACTCATGACAAATCCTTTTTCTACCAGTTAAAAACTGATGTGTTTAAAATGGATTTTTGAATTGTACAAACTAAGACTTTTTCTTCAAGTTGTGTTGGGATTAAGATTTTTCAAGCTGAAATATATAAAGAAAACATATAGCAAATGAGCAAATGAAGGCCTAAATCTCATTTTCGATCCAAATTTTTGCTCTGCATTAACACTTTGATTCAACTTTCATTGGCCAAAACTACTTACAAACAACTTAAACTTACTGACAGAAACAGCTATTCTTCAACTCAGGAGTTTTTGTTGTTCAGTGCTCAAACTTGAAAAAATCCCAGGCTCTTAAAGAACAACTACAGTGGAGTCTTCTTGAGGTCAACACACAAAGCAATACACAGCTACAATTGTCAAACCTACTAGAACTTTAAGGTCAAACTCAGGCATATCTTTAGAGATCCCCTTGGTGTCTCATACATTTCAAGACAAAGCTGTCAATCTGACCCATGGTGTTTATTGGTTCGTAATATATAGATTTTGATTGTTATAATTTTAGTTTATGACCACATAAAGAAATTAACAAGAGAATGTACAGACCTGACCAAGCAATTTGAGGACATGTGTAGACAGGGTGAACAGGTAAGAAGATCCATGAATATCTAAGTATCTATCCAAGGTCTATCCAATAACACGACAACCCTTTTATGATATGGCCCCCCTACATCTGGGAACACAGGGCCTCAATATTTTTGTCACTGTGGTGTATGTCTTTGTGAAATCAATGAGGGTAGTGCAAAATTGGGTGTAGGTTTAAGACAGAGATGGACTGGTGGACGTGGACCAACAATGGAATTCGATTGAATGTTGAGATGGATTTTTTTGGGTTTTCTCATGTAACTCTTTCCCCTACACCTAGATATTTTTTCATCTGAAGATATTTTATAGATGTTTGAAAGAGCTCTGTTTGGAAGGAGAAAAAAAGTGGGGGTCACCGTATTCTATTGATCACACAATTCAGACTTTTTTTTAATAAAAATTTCACTCTTTTCACTTTGTTTCAGCAAAGCACAGATCTTAAGAAGAAAGGCAACACTCATTTTATGGATGGAAAATACAAAGCTGCAATATCTGCTTATAGCAAAGCTATTCTTATGTCGTAAGTATTGCAGCTTAGTAAACATCCTCTATTCTTGTTGACAGTAGACTCCATAGACTATGGAATAGTTGTAGATAAGTAGTTGTTATTGATTATGATAAGTTGCTGATAACTAGTCCACACACTGCAAACAAGTACCATAACAAACTGGGCTTATTTGAATAGTTATCAGCAACTATTCCTCTTATTCTTTGGGGGCCTTTAGACATGTACTTACAAAATTGTGTGATTTTGAAACACACACACGTGAATATAAGAGTTCTACCCTTTGTTTTCATTGTAGACAATATAACCATATACTATATGGCAATAGAGCCCAAAGCTATCTAAGAACAGGTGAAGTATGGCAAGCTTTGGCTGATGGCCGCCGTGCTGTTGTCCTTAAACCAGAATGGGTCAAGGTAAGTTATAAACATATCAACTTACTTGTAGAGTACTCTTGAATAAATAACTAATACCTAGGTCACTAGGGAGTCAAAGTAGTTCTATTGTCATATCCCAAGTTGCACATGTCCCACTTGCATGTTGTCTGTCATGAGACTCATTTAAAACTTTATAATAAACAATTTGCATTTCTTTGTTTAGGGTCAATACAGATATGCCCAGGCCTTTTTTGACCTTGGGGATATAGAACGTGCTATCAGTGCCAACAGAACAGCAAAGCAGTCATGTCAAAGAAATAGTAAAGATTTGGATTCACAGTATGAAAAGTTTCTAAAAGAACGAGGTATGTATGATTCAAACTTGGCATATTTTTTAGACAAGAACATGGAACCATTTGAATTTTTTCTGAATTGCTTTGACAGACATTCGTGCAAGGAAGGTTGCCAAGTGCATGAAGCAACAAGAAGCTCAATTAAAAAAGTAATTTCCTTGTTTCCCTCCCTTTCTTCCTTCCTCTTTTCTTCTCCTCCTTCCTTGGCCTTGCGCACGGAGTTGGTGTACAATTCGCCGGTAATGCTACATTTCGCCCCATAACTTTGCTATGAAATACGCTATGAACTCAAAGATTTGGATTATTAAAGTAAAAACTAAGTGCACAAAATAGAACAAATCAAAATGTATGTACTCTATGTCTGAAAAAAGAAAACGCCAAAATTCGAAATGGAGTCATTCAAAAATCGTGATTATGCTACCACACGCTTTTGTAATTTTCCTAATTTTCTTTGCATCTTCTTTAAATCATTTCCAAATAAATTTACAAATGTGATGTACTTGAAATTTTCTTTGGATTAAAGCCAAATTGTCTGCCTATTGTGTCCGAAAATGAAGAGAAATCGTACGAGAACTAGCATCACCTTACATATTTTGGTTGATTTTTACAAGCATATCGCGCCAATTATGCCGGCGCGTTATGCCTTGAGTTTGCTTTATGCCCATTTTGGCATAATCAGGTTTTGCCAATTGTGCATATTATGCCTTTTCACATTTTGCCTAGCATATTATGCCTGCATAATTATCTTCACTTTGTGCACACGATTCGTTTATAAAAGCGAACAGAAATTTGAATCGATCGCTGTGTCATGATCTCACCGATCTGTCGCAAACAATCAAAAATTCGTGTTCCACGCCCACTTTTGTCTGCTGACACGCCTACTACATTTGTATGTTTCGAGACAGGTAGTATAGTATACGCGATTACAGGAAATCATTATGCTGTTGTCGTTTTTCGTCTTTTTTTCGGTCTTATTATTACTATTATTTCATGTTTGAAAATAATATCTAAGATTTTTGAAACTAAATTGCTGGATAGTTAAGAATAACGCGAGAAACATTTAGTTTATACATTTAGATGCATTTAGTTTATACATGTAAGTCTCAAGTAACGTAAACAATGAATAAGCCAACGTGTTCGTAGATGTTTTCGCTATCTGATCGTTTACGAAAACAAAATCTTATTCATCAATGATATCGGTGGATTATCGGTGCCTAGTATCTCTCCAAAGAGTAGATCGGATGGAATTTTTTTGTAGTTGAAATACCACATTTTTAAAAACATTCACGGTTCATTGCGCTTGATTAATCGCTGTATTGAAAGCCTCTGAGCCCCACAGTTAAACTTGCACTTAAAACAGAAGCCTTTATATATTTCATAGTGCAGTTATAGTATGTAGTGAAGTTATCGTGTCCACTTGATTCATTGTCGATGTGCAAGAATGTATAAACAATCCTGTCTAGATAGTTATCTTGTCTTGTCTTAATTATCTTCGTGCACTTGATCGAACTTGACAATGAAATCGATGGTAGAAACTGATATGAACAAATTTATTCCTTTCTGAAGTAAACGATTAAACTTTAGAAAAATAAAAGTTATTTTTCTAAAGTTATTTTTCTATCGATCAAAAAGTTGTTTTAATGTACCGACGCCGGCAAATGATCGCATCAACACCAAAAAAGCCAAAAGCAGATTGAATCTAATTTCGTGAAATTTGCATTTGGGGAGAACAGGACGTTTTAATACACCTACTTTCGCTAGATAAGGCCATTTCTGGATTGACCAATACTTTAATACGATATTTAGTTATTTTCGGCTCAATCAGTACCACGTAACAGTTTATTTACATTATGCTTATCTTTTTAAAAGTTTTTCTGATGGAATCGGAGTAGACCAACTTGTCAGCCAGCAGTTGTTCTACTAAGGCGCGATTTGCTGGCAAAAAGCGCGCGATTGGCATAATTTGCTAGCATAATATGCCAGCAAAAAACCAGCAGCATATTTTGCTGGCAAATATGCGTTATGCCAAGCATGGCAAAATAGGCGCTATGGTGGGGCATATTTGGCGCTATAAGTCGGACAGAAGTCTTTACCTTCGCGAGTCGCCCGTTTTACTCTGACATCAGTGAGGTTTATTAATTTTTCTTTTAATTCCGCTAAAGTACGTCAAAAGTATTACATATTCGAGAAACTACATTAAATTATCTACAAAACTGTATACAAATAAGCGCTTTAGGTTATAAGATTTTTGATTGCGAGCATTTTCAAAACAAATTTTCGTCATTTTTCCCGAAGGCGAATTTGTACACCAACACCGTGCGCAAGGCCCCTTTTGTCCTACTTCCTGTTCTCACTTCTTCCCTCCCTCTTTCTCTCCCATCCCTTACTCTCTCCCATCCCTTCTTCCCTCCCTCCCTCCCTCCCTTCTTTCCTTCTTTCTTCTTCCTTCTTCATTCTTTTGTCCTTGCTTGCTTGCTTGCTTGCTTGCTTGCTTGCTTGCTTGCTTGCTTGCTTGCTTGCTTGCTTGCTTGCTTGCTTGCTTGCTTGCTTGCTTGCTTGCTTGCTTGCTTGCTTGCTTGCTTGCTTGCTTGCTTGCTTGCTTGCTTGCTTGCTTGCTTGCTTGCTTGCTTGCTTGCTTGCTTGCTTGCTTGCTTGCTTGCTTGCTTGCTTGCTTGCTTGCTTGCTTGCTTGCTTGCTTGCTTGCTTGCTTGCTTGCTTGCTTGCTTGCTTGCTTGCTTGCTTGCTTGCTTGCTTGCTTGCTTGCTTGCTTGCTTGCTTGCTTGCTTGCTTGCTTGCTTGCTTGCTTGCTTGCTTGCTTGCTTGCTTGCTTGCTTGCTTGCCTTTTTTTTTCTTTCTTGCTTTTCTTTCTTTGCTCCTGTTTTGTATTCATTCCTCATTTTTTTATTCATTTTTTATTTCTTTTTATCTTGTTAAATCTTAATATTAACTCTACTTTCAACTGGTCTACAGGCCTAATGATTTAGATGACTTACCAGAACTGGTTGATGCAGACTCAACTGACACAAGTGAAGACAATAGTGATGATGACAATGATGATGATGATGATGATATTGACAGCAGTGATGGCAGTAACACTGAATACGAGGTACAAACATTGAATTAGTTTATAGACCAGATTTTTTAATGTGGCTAAATGAAATTTAGGCGAAGTTAAACTCAAGACGTTTGCTTGCTTGCGCCCATGGGCCCCACGTCGCCGTGCGGGGTCCCTACGGGTACGTATATTGCTACAGGGCGATTCCTGTACTGCTTGCTCATTTGCCGGGGTCAGCGGTCTTCATCCAAATATGGGGCGGCCCATCGTTGTGCAGGGCCCACATGTGAGTCCATCTCTACGGATCTTGCGATCCTTGTGCTTGCTCTCGAAGGCTAGCGTTTTGCCGTTGTTATTGCCCCTCCCTCCCACCTCTGGATGGTCTTAAGGTGAGTATGTTATCTCCACTGACTCGATAGTCAGTGTGACAGGTGCTAGGTGGTGGACCGTGGTTGGTTACCATGGTTACTGCCTTGCTGCCAGGGACAGCGCGTCCCCCGTGGCAGCATCTAGGCACCTCGCCCAACCTCATTACCATTGATGAGTTTAATCAGTGGGAAATCTAGCTTTGAGCTGACAGGTACAGCCCATACATCAAGTTCTCCGACTTATTTGAGTCCACTTTTGCTGAGTCTTAAACCTCCTATTCCATTTAACATACTCTTTTGAACTTGTACATGAATGAATTCAAACAAGGTTGCAGTTTTTGAGCATATTTCCTGTGAATGACTAAAAAAACTATGTCAAATTGGCAAATGGTAGCACATGGAATGTTTTGGTGCAATGATGCACAATCAGTATCAATGATAACAATTCTCAAAATAATAATCATATTTCACTTTGAAAGAGAGAGAACTGCATGATATGAAAAGTAAACTTATTATCAACAAGAATAACTCAATCCATCTAATTTTACCAACAGAGTGTTCCAGAACTTGTTACTGATTCATCTAAAGGTCAGTCAACACTGAGATTTTTACTATTAACAATAGACTCATATACTCTCTTAAGCTGATGTTATTGTATAGTAATTACACTGATATTGAATAACTGACAATAGAGAATTTTATATAATTATTGCATAATACAGCTAACCAGACTCTGGTCACACAAAGGGTAGGTATAGTGCTATCGATAAATCCTAATCAAGTAGATCCTGAAGTTTATTGGAAAGTGACACAATTTTATCTATTGGGTTAGGATTTATTTATCAGATAGTTCTATCTACCTTCTACCCTGTGGCATGCACAAGTAGGGAAATTTATAAAGTACATGCATTCTGGTTGTTGCAGTAAAATAATGCCATCTTAATTTGTGCATGGCCTTATGATTAGTATTATTAATATTTATTTATTTATTTTTATTTATTTATTTATTTATTTATTTTTAATTAATTAATTAATTTTTTTTGGTTTTCAGATAGTGACTCTGATGATTCTGTTCAGTAAGTAAACTGTACAAGTATAAGAGGATAATATTATATGTGTTTGTGAATGTTTGCAACTTTCTTTTTATACTTGTATTATAATATTCAATTTTTTCTTCATTGTTAATTACAGTAAGAGACATGTTATTGGTGTTATTGAAGAGGTAAGTCAAGTTATTATAATTTGTAATAAACGTTGTAATAATATTTTCAGAATATATAATTGGAGTATATCCCTGCTCTCATTTTCTTATAGCTATCTAATGTTCTTTGATAGAAACTTAAAGGTCCACATCTATTGAAGTCCCATGACATTGTGAGCTCTGCATCTAAAGCAGAAAGAGATCTAAAAACAAAGAGAAGAAAAGAAAAGAAACTAAAACATGATACAACAAAACGAAAACAGGTATAACGTGCTAAAATGTCTTGTATGAGACATGGTTTCAAGATCTTGTTAATGACATAATAAAAATATCTATAGTATTAGGCAGTAATTGCTCTAATTAGTAGAAGTAATTAAAAGAGTTGGGTCACGGCAACTGCGCATGCACGGCGGTTTTGAAAACTGTTCAGCCCAACAAGAAATCAAAGATGGCTAAGTAAGTAGTGTTCTGAGAGAATCCGTTTCCATCGGCACTCAAACTCGGTTATTTTCGCAACAAGCCTCATTTCTTTCTAGATTCTTAATTTTACTTTAAGTAGAGCTTGTTATTTAAAGAACTCAAGCGTGTTTTAGTACATTCGGATGTCATCCCGAGGAGGGAAACGCTATGGAAGTGGTCGCCGGATGTTGTCGCCGAGAAGCTTCTTGAAAAGTTCAGAGAAGAGAAGCGAAAGTCGTCGCTTGTGGAACCAGAAACACGGGCGGATATGGATCAGGAATGAAGTGCTTTCCACGTTCAAATCTCTCAAGGCGAAATGTGTCTACTCGTCAGACACAGCGTTTGTTCAGCATTTGCTAGCGTATGAACTTCGAAGACAAAGAAGGCGAGTTTGAGAAATTATGCTTTCTTGTTTGTTTGTATTGCAAACTTATGTTTTTAACTAATTTTCTTCTGTTCTCAACAGTTTAGAAGCTAGAAAGTCTCTAAAAGAAAAGAAGAGGAAAGAGAATTTAGGCGATCGACATGAAGGTAACTTTTTAGTTTGAGAAATGTTGACAAAATGTGTGTGAAGTGGCAGGGCTGCCGAAACCGAGCTGCTGGCAATTATCGCGCCGGAGAGAGAGAAATAAACGTTATTTTATAAATTTGTAAATGCAAGTTATGTTTAAGAAGCTTAGTGAAATATTGTTTGTCGATTTTAGATGGAACTATGGCGTTCTCAACTCCGGTAAAGATCAGCAGATACAGTGATTACCTCCACCTCCATGAATGAAGAGGAAGAAGTACACAAGAAGACAACTTGCGAAGAAATCGAGAGCGAAAAAATATCACTAGACGATCTTTTTTCGGAACTAAAGCCCTATGAACTCACTGGGATATAAAAGAATTACATACTTACCGTTCCTGGTGCTTCTTGAGGCGGAGGAGTACTCATTTCTCGGAGTTTATGGATTAGGATCAAGATCCGGCAGTCGAGCGAAAAAGCGCGCGAAACTGGAGTGCCGTCAAAAAAGCCCCCCGAGCATGCGCAGTAACCGTGACACGGAGCATGCGCAGTAACCGTGACACAGCTCCTTTAATGTGATTGCCAATAACATAAATTTAGATTTCACAAAACATTTCACATCCCTCAGTTCATTTTTTACAGTACTTTTTGTGCTCTTATAGGTTGAAATCAGTGAAAGTGCTCAGAAAAAAAGAGATTTGAACTCTGCTCTAAAACAGGTTGGTAGTGACCAATAGTTATCTAATTGAAGTAATAGTGTGCATGCATGGTATGTGTGCAGATGAAAGATTGCAGGCATCAATGAGGGAAGTGGCAAGAGAAGCATGAGCATATATTAGGCAAATTCTTCTCAGTGGTTCCTGACTTCATGAGTGTTTTGATCAAAAGCCAAGTACTGTAGACCTGCATCATAGCAAGCAAGTTTTCATTCTTTACAGAATGCAGCACATCAATCAGTGCATGTGTCATACTCAGTCTGTGGTTTGAGTCCCACATGGGGTATCTTGACTTGAGTTTGTTAGTTTATTCTTTCTCTCTCTTGCTTCAAGAGTTTTTCTCCAGGTCCCCTGGTTTTCCAAAGTTACTTAATATGATCTTGACTCTCGCAATAATGGAGTTCAAAATAGACATGTTGATGGTTAAGTTTCACCTTGTATTCTTCTGCTGATGAACCAGCTAGTCTTTTTAATCTCTCACAAAAATGTTTTGCCATCTTGCCTCATCAACAACAACACATTGATGAAGTCAGATGATGAAACATTTTTGTAAGAGATTAAAAAGACTTTTATGGACGAATACAAGGCAAAACTTAACAGTCAACATGTCTCTGGTTTTCCTCCCTCAGTAAAAACAAACCAGTTAACTGAGAGATGTATGCATAGAATATTATTTTAGAATGTAGTGGTAGTGTGTGTGTATGTGAGAGAGCGATTATAGTAGAGTGCATGAAAACTAGCTGTATAGCTAAGTACTCCTCCACTACCAACAAAGCATTTATATCACAGCTATTACATAAATATTCTTGGAAAGGTACATTGTAATGATAATCTGAAACTCCATTTTGGGAAATTGTGTGCAATACTGAGACTGCTTGTGTTGTATGCTTACACTATTTATTTTTTAGATTTAAGTATTTAAGGACTACAGGTTTGTTAGTGCTAGCTACACACTATTATGTACTACCCTCTTAAAATAAAGTCACTATAAATAGTGAAAACCAGGCTTAAACTTAACTTTAGGCTTTGAAGGTTGACCATGTAAAGGGGATTAAAAGAAGGCCACATGTGGTATCTAGTTGTTTTACTAACATTTTGTCTGTAACTTTGTCAGGGATCCAATGCATACTTGGAAGGCAAATGGCAGGCATCAATTCATTATTATGAAGAGGCCCTACAAATGCTTTCTGATGCTTTTCAGGTATAAATCAGTCAAATTTGTATTGCAGAATATAACATGGGTGCATTTGCCTCATTTTGGCTAAACTATAACTTAGACATCAATTGCAGTATTTTAAAGCTTTATTGTGTTACAGTAAATATATAAGTGCGAGACCAAACACATGCTACAAACTCTTCGGAAAAATGGTTATTAGAATGTGCGAATAGTGGTAAACTTTAAAGACAGACCGGATAGGAATTCTCAATGCAGGGGTGTACAGCTTGCAATGAATAAAAATAACTGAGAGCAGTTATGGTTGATTAGCTGTTGTTTTGGAAGGGAGTTTTGCATGGTCGAGGACTAGAAAGTCCTTGAGTGATTTCTCCTTCCTGTATGAGATGATAAGTTGGTCTGGAAAGATCCCAACAAGAATTTTATGATTCCTGCACTTTTGAAAATGACGAATAATTCGTCTTTCACTAGTCTCCCAGCGAATTTAAATTCAAAAAGGCTTCCGGTTTCTCTACTGATGTTATGGTATAACTTCACACCATACATTGGACTTGAGAGATTCACGCCTATTGTTAGCTAATATCCTGCAAGTCTAATCACATCCGAACAATAGTCTCCTCACATCCGCTTTTGTGAGCTATTGTCTCGACTATGATAAGGCTGTAGACTGTTTTCATTGGTTCTCTATGTTCCGCGTTAGTGCATAAATAACGGCGAGCTCATTGCAGTCTTCAGTCATCGGCTCCTCGCGAGCAAATCAACTAGCAACTGACGAAGGACCTGTCGTTCACAGTCTGAAACCGGTCTTGCATTAGCAACAGTTCTACACGAACTGACAAGATGACTACACTTCCTGTAAATAAGGATAGTAGTGTTGACATTAAAGAGTTTCTGACTTTGATGCCTTGTCTTCAGACTCCACGTCGCTATCTATTAGCAAACTACGCCAGCGCAGTTTCATTACTAGTTATTACTGTCTTGCGAAATACTCAGGAGTCAAAATCATAACAGAGCCTTACCAGAACATAAAGCCATATATTACAGTGTCGCTAAGACACATTTCACCGGGCTTTTAGTATTCACGAAGCAAATCTGTTTTAATGAGCACTGAAATTCTTTCTTATGTCCGCCGTCTTCGATTAACATTTTAAAATCACTCGTGTATGTTTTTAGTCTTTTTGCTAGACTCCTAAGAATGCCGCATTTGCTGACACAGAATCTAAATAGCAGCCAACAACTGGCTCAAAAACACCTATCCATAACACACAGCTAGTTATGGGCAACCAGTCAGCTTGAAAACGAACATCTTTGGAGATACTCGGCAAAACCCTTCCCTGTTTTTCAAAAACGACTGCGAATACATTGCAGTACAATATCCTTTTATTTACATCAGCGGAACAAAGAACATTGGCACTCCACCAGCTAGTGATCTACAACAGCATTAGCGCAGTAAAGTTTACCACAATACACATCTCCGAATAACCATTATTCCGAAGAGTTTGTAGCCTGTGACTGGTCTCGCACATATTATATTTACTCTGATATATCTGATTTTATTCTTATTAAATTGTAGGTCTTTAAAATCAAACATATAGATTACATTCTGATATTGTACTCTCATGGAACAGCTTGTCTGGAAACTGGTATTCACAAGGTATGAGGGTGAATATAAAGGTTATTTTACAAACCCAGTTCTCTATACTTACATGTAGATGTCCAATGTAGTCTTTGGTAATACAGTCAATATACCCCGGGGGGGGGACTCCTATATATAAGAGGACGGGGATGCTCGTCGGAAATTTTAAAAACGACCCTAAAAGGTACCAAAGTCATATCCGGGTGGGCGTGACAATACATGTTTTTACCCCTAAAAGGTACCAACTCGAAAACACTAAGTTTGACATTTTGCATATTTTAGTCAATCAAGCGATCAATTGTGTCTATTTATATACAAACAATTTGATGGTCGTGCAATCCGATCTTTGTTTCCAGTATTCAATCGTTGATGGAGGAAAAAATTACCCTAAAAGGTACCAGCTAGGTCTTTAGTAGTCCACTAAAGTCTGGGACACCCTAAAAGGTACCAGATTACTGATTTTGACCCCTAAAAGGTACGACGAGCATCCCCGTCCATTTCCAATCAGAGTCACAGAATTCACGCTATGTGTTTCGCTTGCCGTGTGCGTCTTTTCTTCTCGATATGTATTACTTTGTGAGAATATAGCGCACAAACCAATATGGTTACCCCCATTTTTATTTTATTTTTTGAACAAGTATATGATGTAGTAATATAAGTCCAGACAAAAAATTAACAAAATCTAGGTGCAGCTTCATTTGCCTGCGAATGTCCTTAAGGTGATTATTATTTTGTAATCATTTGAGAGCTACTGGAAAAGTACAAGTAAAGTGGAAATTAAATAACAGATATTAAGTTGATTCAAGAACAAAAATAGGAACCCTAAATAGAGGTGATTATTGAAGCAGGGCTAATAATATTTGAATATACTCAATTACATCTATTCAAATTAGGAGATATACATGGTATACAGTGTATATTTGGGGTTGGGAAGTTGTACAGTTACTCTCTGCTCAATGCAATAAATGTTGTTTTACACATTCAGGAATTACTGGAGGCTACCAAGCAGTTTGAAACCATTATCATTCAAAACAAACAAGTCAAATTTCCACTAGCTTTTTATGGTCTTGGTAGGGTTTTTTACCGGCAAAACAGGTACAGATAATGTCAGTACAATGATTCTGTTTGGTTACCATTGTGTATATTACCATCATGATTGTTTTACTAAATCTGAATACAATATGAAACTATGATGAAATATTAAACAATGTTTTACAAGTCAATCCCTAGAAATTGATTTAAGAGGAGATTTTTTTCAATGATGAGCAATAATGGCGAAAAGCGCCAAAAACTAGACCTTCGTGCGAGTTTTAATCCAAATTTTCGTTCTGGATTAACGCTCAAATCCTTTTTCTACCGGTTAAAAACTGATGTACCAAGATAAAATACCTGTTTAAAATGAATTGTTGAATTGTACAAGACTTTTTCTTGACGTTGTGTTGGGATTAAGCTTTTTCAAGCTGAATATAAAGAAAACATACAGAAAATGAGCAAATGAAGGCCTAAACCTCATTTTCGATCCAAATTTTCGTTTTGGATTAACACTTTGATTTAACTTTCATCGGCCAAAACTACTTACAAACAACTTCAACTTTCTGACAGAAATAATTTTAATTCTGTACAACAGCTATTCTTCAACTCGGGAGTTTTTGTCGTTCACTGCTCGAACTTGAAAAAAATCCCCTCTTAATTTCCAAGTTTATCATAAATTTATTTCAAAATTTATAAATATATCCTATACTAGCTACTACAATTGTACTGCCACTGTATGGTAGTGGTACCTCTTAATAAACGATTTGATATTTTGTATCAAGGTTTAATGAAGCTCTAGATCCATTAAATAAAGGTTTAAACATGGTGAAGACAGAAGGAGAGTTTGGTGAATATCGATGGCCAGGAACACAGAGTATTATACCAGAGACAGAACCAGGAAAACTAGAGGTACATGCACATCATTACAAACACACTCACAGGTAGGACTCTAATCACTGTCCTTGTGAGTTGAATGAAAGATGCTGCAGTGCTAAAGTTGATTTAGTGACTGTTGACTAATGGCACCAATTGGGGCAACTGGTCATCATAAAGAATTCCTCTCTGTCACAAATTTCTGGTGTTTCAAATAAATTTTAAACACCTTTGGTGTGCTGTGATATATCTCCACCATTGATGATTGGTTAATTAACTATTATCTGTTGTTTTAATTTCCAGATAGCATTTGAGGCGTTTATAGCATTATGTCAGCATCCACCAAGACCTGATGCTATATGTAGATTTACTGATTGTCAAGGGAAGACCGCTATTTACCTTACAGACCCTGGTATAAAGTCTATCTTGATATTATTATTGTTGTGAGGTTTTATGGCCAAGCACTACTTATGGCAGGCAGAGCTCTCCAGGGTTGCTTTAATTTTTATTAGAAATCTCACAACAAGTATTATCTGCTCAGTATTCATTACAATTGGATTTTAATAAAGTTTCAGTTTATTCTCAAGAAGTTGCTATTACATGTGGATGGTGGATTTATATATACACCTAATTCCAAAAATGTTGTCATATAGAAACACATATTGACCTTTAGTGATTTAGTAAATTTATCAAATAGGAATGAATTATCACTGTCCTCAGACTCATCTTGAGCTCAGAAATATTAAATTATAGTGATTTTTAGAGTGGTTTTCATAAAACTGTGAAATAAATAAATACGAGTTTATGAAAACCACTCCAAAAATCACAATATTTCCGAGCTTAACATGAGTCTGTCATTGATAATAATTATTTATTCCTATTCAATGATAAATCTACTAATTGACTAAAGTTCAATAATATCTGTTTGACAACATTTTTGCAATAATATTAGGTGTATACCAATGTAGGATCTATGTAATTCTTACAACATATGCAGCCTATTTATGTCTACTAGCACAATGTTGACTGCACCACCTATAAAATCTGTCTGCTTCTGTTTCAGACTACAAAGGGTATGTAAGGTTGATATGTGGAGAATCCTGCAAAATAGATTATCATCCAACTTGTTGGAAGAAATACAGGAGTGCATATGGTGACAAGAGTGCAGACAAGGTAATGGGATATCGTAGTCAAGGTGTACCATATTGAGATAATTACATGACTGTGTTAAATATCACACCTCTTTCTTGTTCAAGGACTATCTTGAAGATGAGTGCATGACACCTGACTGTTCAGCAACAGTAGTACAAATACAGATATATGGATCTGAAGGGCTTAAAACAGAGGTAAAAATAACATCCTGGTTGTTGAAACTTAATACTACGGTAACCCATCACCAAGCCGCCGACATTCTAGGTTCAAAGGTTCTTTATTTCCACACTCTACATTTAATACTAACAATAATATAATATTTTACAAAAAAAAGTTTTTGGAGGTTGCAAGAGAACAACCCTAGGGGTTAAACTAGCTCTTGCAACCTAAGAAACAGGTAGGAAAAAAATACTTTTATAAGATGGAAGGGCTGATAATTGAACTATCTGTACAAAAAATATATATCATATAAATTGTCAAACAGGAAGAAATATATAGTTATGGAATAGATTTACTAAAAAGTTACAGGAGATACAAGACTAGATATTTCAAATCAAAAGGGAATATAATATAATATATATGTATAGTTATCAAATAAATTTACTAAAAGTTACAGGAGGTATAGGACAATACTTCAAATCAAAGCTAGAATCATTTTAGGGGTTATAGAACATAAATTATCCAATATATTCAATATGTGTATATTCTGAATATACATATATTCAATCTATATCAATCAAGTGTTCTAGTGTTCAAGTGTTCTACTGATGATGACAGAGCAACAGCCAACCATCTCATCTTTCTCTGGCAACCAGAACCTCAAAAGGATCTTCCCTGATCCTCCTTGCGTCTCTTACAAGAGGAATAAATTGCTTAAAGACTTTCTAGTCAGAGTGACAATCCCAAAAAGAGACTAGATTTTACTCTACCATATAATTGTAGTGTGAAACTCATTGAGCATAGCGGCAGGGCAGTGGCAATATTACAACAAAATGATCATTCTAGCTTTAATCAGCTAGTAAGTAGTGTGTAGTAGAGACAAGTATTTTTATTGCTGGGTATTTAAGCTATATTCTTAAAGGTCTGTGGTCGTTCTTGTAGCTTGCTGTAGACAATGTGCGTACAAAGCAAAAACTTGGCAAACCAGGCAAAGTTAAAACACATGGGTAAGTATTTAGCATATCTGAATAGTTACATATAATTATTAAATATTAATTAATAACTCTTTTCCACTTTAGCATAAGTTAACTAAATATTTTAATCCTAGCAACCAGAAACAATCCAAGGTAGAAAAGTCTAAAAAAGAAGAAACTAAAACAGAGCAAACAAATGAAGACAGCACTAATGAAGAAACAAAGAAAGAGGAGGTTATTCCTAACCTGATTATTAATAAAAACAAATCTAACAATCCAAAACCAGGTCAGTGGATTTGAGCATCATGTATGTTATTGTTTAAAATGATTATAAAGAATGTTTGAACCAGTTTGATTTTTCTTTGCTATTGTCCTAGATTATGATAATGATTATATAACTTGCAATGGAAAATAGTAAATTCAAACTGGTTTAAAAATTTGAAGCCAAAAATAATTGCAAGCCACAACATATACCTCTATGTACCTGTGTTTTTGATAAATCATTATATAATAATTGCCATATTACGCGTGCTCTGATTGGTCGAACAACCATGTGTGATTAGAGTACACACACATAGATGGCATCATCGAATCTTACGCGCGCTCTGATTGGTTGGAATGTTTCGATAAATATTATATAAAACAGATAGATTCCATTTTTCCGTGCGTCTGTACTCTAATCGATGCACAGAAGACGTCAAAATGTGGTGAGAACAACAGTCACGCCACTCGACTTCGTCTCGTGGCGTACTTTTTTGTTCTCACCACATTTTGACGTCATCTGTGCATCGATTAGAGTACAGACGCACGGAAAATGGAATCTATTTGTTAAATAGTATATATTCCTACTTCATGATGTTGTGCTTACAATTACATTAAATTATCATTCTGTTCTGTTTCCTTTTCCATAAACTGTAATTGTACAATGATATTGTGCATTAAGCCAAGTAAAGCAATTTTTGTTAGCATTGTGAGGGTTAGAAAAAAATTGTTCATTTTGTGTGTTTTCCAGATGCAGCAGCTGCAGAAACAGAACCTAAAAAAATTATAAAGGTACATGAATTACTGGTTATTCTGATGGTTTCAGGAGTAAGAGTAATAAGTTCTGATTCAGGGGTGTTACTACTTGAGGATCAGGATCATATAATTGGCTGTTCACAATCATGGCCTTGCTTGTCTGTTTCACTAGTGTCCTAACTTAATACCTTTTAATGAATGTATATACCCCTCTTCTTTGGCTTCGAATTCCATAGACCCATATCATGCTAGCATGACATTATAAATTATTTGATTTGTCGGAAAAAGGAATTCTCTATCAAATTTGTCACACTGATATTTAGTAAAATTTAAAAGTTTTGAGGAGATTGCTCTTAAACTGACAATATAATATAATTTTTAAAACTTAGCATATTAATTACAAAGAATGTATGGTGGACTTGTTATTGTGCTAATACATAATGCATTTCTTTATAAATATTCCACAAAAATATTTAGCCTAAAAAATTCATAACTTTGTCAGTTTAAGGGCAATCTTTGTGAAACTCTGCAATTTTACTAATATCCATGTGATGAATTATAATTATACTGAATTCATTTTTCCAATAAATCAAATATTTTATAATGTCATGCTAGTGTGAATGCCAAAAATAATGATCCCCTAGATTTAAGAGTGCTGTGCCATATATAAAGCTTGTTGAGGGTATCAGGTTTATAGCTCCTTGTGTTATAATAGTATTATCTAGATGTCGTCATGTCATAACCTTGCAAATCCATGTGGAAACTGTCACAGTAATGCTAATGTTACACATTGTATATGCTATTTTCAGTAGCTAGTCATGGTATGTTTTGGATGAAATCCCCGGGTAGATAACACTAATATATTGTTGTTATTAGCAAACTATACAAGACACAAGAGTTAAGAAAGAGGGTGATGCAGGAGTATACATTTTAAGAAAGAATGAAGACAGACTACCAGATGATCTGCTGGTTAGTAATGTATCAACTAATATATGTTTTGACTATAACAGCTTTCTTTCTTTTGGCAGTTAAGCCTTAACATTATAAAATCCTAGTCTTATTATTTTTGGAAAAAGCCTCGTCCTGCCTGACTTGTTAATAAATAGTTTGTACATTATTGTTCTGTGAATTAAAGTTATATTTGTCAGCTGTAGGCAACCCAAGAGCTTCTCTTTTCTTACATGTAGCTTCTAATAATAATAATATACCAACATTTTATTGCTTTATCAACCTTGGAATGTATTCAAATGGTGCAATAATGGCTTTTCCACCTCTACAGTGCTTCTTTTATGATGTAATGTTCTACTTTCTTGTTGAAGGCTTTTAAAGGTGCCAAAGGAAAAAGCAAGAAGAAGAAAGTGAAGGTCAATCATGATATTCTAAGTATTTATAATAAATTGTTCCTGATAAAGCCTTACCACCGTGTGCAAAATTACGCGTCCAGCCAGATTAAAGTTTCAACTGGGATTTGGTCAATAGGCTACCGGGAAGCCAGCAAAGTGTACAGACATTGTATAGAAAACTCCACCTCTGTCTGGTTTTCGGTAGCCTATTGACCAAATTCCCAATCGAGACTTTAGTCTGGCGGGACGCGTAATTATGCACACGGTGGTAAATAAAGTAATATAGTTTTGCCCAAATTGTTGACACAGTTTGTAAGTTGTAGAATTAAAGTATTGTTTGTCAGCTAAGACTCCTCTTTTGTTAGCTTCTTAAACAAGAGTAGGGTGGATATATTTCCCAACTTTACCCCAGCAATAATGCTGGTACTCATATATACAGCTGAGTAGACTGCAAATAAAATGTCTTGGACACACAAATACTACAGTAATCCCTAGCAAGGACTCTAACTCGCAAATTTGCAGCTATATGAGTCCAACATCCTAACCACTAGGCCTCTATGATGTTGTCTTTTCTGAATTACTCTATCAAAGTCACATGTACACCTCATTCTGTGACCTTTTCATGCCATTTGGAAGCTCTGTGACACTGTAACTGTAGCTCCACCATAAATATGTTCATAAATAACTCTTTTTCCATTACAGAATGTGCAAAGCTTAGATGAGTTCCTCAAAGACCATGGAGGTGAAGTGTTTAAATCACCTTTTGGTATTGAAGAAGAGGGAGACAGACCTGTTGACAAGTATGTAGCACAATAATCATTACTTACAGTGTCAGTGTTGTCTAAACTAGGTAGTGCCAATCAAGCCTTTTGTGCAAAAGTAGCTGGTGTATGAGACTCATCTGTAAACACTTAGTGAACATGCCTGCTGGAGGCACTTCTGGAAGTCACTTGCCTTCATGACTTTTGGTTTCCATTAAAGGCCATTTAATTCCACTCCTAGCTGAAAACACTTGCACTGAGTACTAGTGAGGACTCACTGACTGAGTTGAGAATTTTGAAGTATTTTTGCTCATAGTTAGTACTCACTCCAATTGAACCAATAATTGTGTAGCTAGCACATGAGCAACAGCACTCATCAAGATGGCAGTCTGAACTAAAGAAAATTGGCTAATCAATTCTGAGTAGTGGAGATTAAACAGCAAATAAAAATTTACTTGCAAGTTTGCTGCAAGTGCTTTCAGCAAGGAGTGAATAGCCTTAAACTACTAAGTGTGTTACATGTAACTTGTTGATCAGTTATAAATATGATGTAAAATGACCAGGAAAGTTTGAGGTCCAGACACACAGTGCAATGTTTTCTTCAACATTGCATGGAATATGCCCAACTCTGCAGTGTTTCACATAGTGTTGCAGAAATAGTTGCAGAAGTAGAATTTGATCCTAAATCTGTAATGGTTGTATGCAGCTGTTGCAGGGATAGATATAAGGTGTGTCATGGCTTCATTTTTCTCATAATTTACATTTTGATGCAAAAAATTCATGTAAAATATGTCAGAAGCAAGTGAAAGATTGCAGTGACCCACCAATTTGTCTACCAATGGTTATGATCTGCTTTTTGTAGGCCTACAATGATACCCCCTTCTCAGTGGAGTGAGGATGAGTTGGTTGCACCCTTTGCTGTTCCCCCACACCTCAGGTCAGAAGTCCAAGCCTTTGAAAGGGAATATCATGCAGGTATTGAACCAAATAAGGAAGTGCATCCATCAAAAGACAAACCACCAATGGATCCTATTGATGACTACATTATATCGTAAGTACATTAGTAAAGTTACATTTGTCCCAATTACACACATTAGCAGTTATGAGGTGGGTCTTTAGGTACAATGGTACCACTGTGCAGGTCACACTTGCCTATCCTTGGCTACAAGGTGGTATCCATGGCAACCATTCGTGGTCCACCATGGAATCTTTTGCACTAAAGATACCAGTAGGAGGATATCAAGTAACTGTACCAGGGTGGGGATGTTGGGGACCAAAACGATTGGCAATGGGTACTGACATCAATTCACAAGAATGACCACACATGAGAGCCATGCATGCTTAGCCTAGGGGCACCTTTGGGCAATAAGCCTCAATTTCAACCTGCTGACAAAAAATTTTGAACGAGGGCATTTAGTGGAAAATAGAAACTTAATTGTGTTACTGTATTTTCTGTAGGTTGTTTACTGAAACTCTACATGCCCATGGTCCAATGGATGTGGCTGATGCACGGATCATTGAACCAATCAGCTTCTTACCTGAATCACACCAACAAAAGATAAAGGATTGTGGTGGTATCAAACAATTCCTGATGAAATGTGAACAATTTGTTGTTAAGGGAAATGTTGTCATGCTTCCAGATGAACTCCATTTTCAAGAAATTGTTAAAAATGTCAGTCGGTTTCTGGACACAAAAAGTGACACAAAAACAAATGAATCCAAGGCTGATGATTTGACAGGTTTTAATGCATCTTTTCCAACAACGTCACAACAAAATGGATTTACCCCATCATTTTCTGCACCACTGCTGCAGACTTCACCACCACACTCAAGTGTGAAGGATTTTGTTCCAAACTTTACTTCCTCTTGCAATGAAGGAGTAAGATTACAGTCTAAGGTATACAATGAAGGCAATCCAACAAAACCTTTGTTTCGAGATGGAGTCTTTACTGCTGAAGAACTTTCACCCAAGTCGAGTGATGCAGAAAAAATGTCTGCAAAACCTTTTGTCTTGGATGATGATGAGAAAGCTAACAAGGAATGCAATGGGTTTCATGCTTCCCTTGAGAAAGTGGGAATTCCGCCAATTTCTGATAGCATTGTAAAACTCACAATGGGTCTGAAAGAAGATAATAACTTCACAGAAGACAAAAAGTCAGTGAAAAAGGACAACTTATGTGATATGGATTCATTTATATTGCCTGATGTACATGTTAATGAGATATCAGCACCAAATAAAAACAAAGCAGCAAGTTTTCCAAAGGAAAACACTGAAAATAATAAAACTGAAACACAGAAAATTGTGGACTCTAAAACTGGAGCACAAGATAAGGTTGAAAATGCTGCATCTTTAAGCCCTGCATCAAAGCATAACCGTGGTGGTAGTACTGGCTCTGATAATACTTTAGCTGTTAAGAGTAAAGGTGTGCAAACTCAGATGCAAGTCAAGGCTAAGGGCATTATGACAGACACTATGGCTGAGCCTTATAAGATAGAATACAACAAAGCTGCACAGGAAAGGGATGAATTGCAACGAAAACTACAAGAAGTTATGGACAAGCTTAGTAATATTCAAAAGAGACAAGATCAGGAACTTGAAAAGATGAGGAAAAAGTATAGTGAAATTCAAACTGAAAAGGAGGTTAGTATCATTGGAGGATTTTGATGGGTTTTATCTGGCTACGCTACTCTTCTAGCATCATGTTATGCTAGCCACTTCTGTCTATTAGTTGTATCTTCACATACTGATACAGGATCATCATCTAGCCTCCTTTTCAGGCAACATTCAGACTTTTTTTTTTTTTTTTTTTTTGAAAAGCTGTCTTTCTGGTTTTCTTTAATGCTCGGAGACTTCCAAGAAAAACACATGAATATTGCCTGCAAAGGAAGCTAATCATCATCATCATCATTGGACATGGCTAAACACTACGGAAGGAAGACTACACCAATGTAGTCAGTGCTCAAGTCCATTTTAACAACTGTTTTAATTTATATTTAGAAATTAAACAAAGAACTGCAATCAGCCAAACAAGAAGGCAAATCAGAGCTGAAAAAAATGGACAAAATGTGTGAAGAAAAAGAAAAGCTTGCAACATCTCTAGAGGAGAGGTTTAAGATTGAACAAGATAGATATCAGAGCACTATTGCTGGTTTGAGGGCTGAATTGGATGATAAGGAATTAGAGCTTGAAAATGAGAGGTAAGTAGCACAAGTCTAATAGAACTCTTTAGCTTCACTGTTCTATTTCAGACCATACCACTCTTGGGAGTTGATTCTTTATTATGTAAATATTTTAACATCATTAATGAACCATTCTCAAGGGAATGTCACATGGTTTGGAATGGACAATTAGATATGAAGAGTACTATTGTAATTGAAGGGATGCCAGTGGAAACACCATAAGTGACTTATACTTGAAACTGATATTTTGGAACAGGGAAGTCCACTAATGGCACTGAAGTCAATTAAAAAATTGTTAGAAAAGTTACTTATAAGGTATCAGGAGCCCTTCACAATTGGGACACTGTCTGCAAATAGTCAGCTTACTCTATATCTGTTTTAAAGTATTGTATATTTCCCAGTGTCAGATGTTTTTGTTTTGGAATAAATATTTGGAATATTTCATTTTTTCAGAGTAAAATTGAATGGCATTATCTCACAGAAGGAGGAAGCTTTCAAAAAGGCCAATGCTGGAAAGCAGTTGCAACTTTCACGAGCACAAGAAGCTGAGGTGAGCATTCACTATTTGCAAAACGTGACTACAAAGCATGCATGAGTTGTTTGGATGGACAGAAAAAAGAACAAATGGCATATTTGCATAGTGTTTGAATTTGGTAAAATATAATTGAAGGTGATCATCCAGGAACACAACAATTTGATTGCTGAGGTATTCGTGCTGATAATATGAATTGATCTGTCCAGCCAAACAGGTGCATCCAATTCACGCATGTTTAAAGTTCAAACTTGAACCCAGTTCCCAGCTCATTTTGCAAAATGAGCAAACTTCAAGTCTGATATTTCCCATTCAAAAGTGAGGTTTGATGGATGGCCATGAAAAGCAGAAAACATAAATTTTAAATAGCTTATAAAATTTTTCTCAAGGAAAAAAAATCCATGTATTGAGAAAACTTGAATGGTTTGATAAATCAGTAATTTTTTTTCTTGAGAGGAATTTTTTTGACTAACTAACCTTTTTAGAACTAAATCAAGTATCAATAAGATGAGCCACTGAGTAGCTGGAAAGCTTTAAAAAGACACATAATTTGGGTCATTATGGAGAAACCTTGGATTGAGATCCATGAGTGAGAGGAAGACGTATGTTAATTTGGTTGTATTCAAGTGTTTCTTATTTTCATCAGGTGAAACTGTTGGAGCTGAGACGTGATGTTGGTTTGAAGTTCCTTGAAAGGTCAATCCAAGAGGCTACCTACACAGCTAATAACTTGATTAATATCAGAAAAGCAAGGTAACTTAAGTATATTGAAATCTTCTTTTATCCATTATGACTGGCTTGAGGTAATTTTGGACTGTTTTCATAAATTATCTAATATAGTGAAAGCTCATTAACTGATTACAGCCACCTTTGGCCCAAAACAGGGTAGTTTTAATCAAAACAGGATTGGCAGTACTGTGGGGTAGGTCTAATACCTGGTGAACTTTAGCCAGAACAGAACAAGTATCTTAATAACAAGACTTGCATGTACATGAAGTGGGGTGGTCTAACAAAGAAACTTAGCTTTGTTAGAGTTTGCTTTGTTTTTGTTTTTATTTTCGATTTATCCACTTTTTGATTCTCGATTTTTATACTGAGTATGTCCGTTATTTGTTATTTTATAGTATTATCCGTTATTTGTAAATTTTCCCTAAAGAAATTTCCTTTTTATCGACTATTAGAATGACATTCCCGTTGGTCCCTGGCTGCCTAACTCGACTAGCTTTGCTATTTTTATGTAGCCGTGGTTCCTCAACAATATCTTGACATATGTTTTTTATTTGAAAACATCCTGTAATGTATATACAGAGGGCGCATTAAAGAGTCGTCGTCGTCGTCGCCGCCGCCTCCTGTCTGTTTTTGGCTCGGTTCTTCATTTTAGGAACTGAGCCAATTTTACAGGGATTTGTTAGGGGGAATTACATATTCAGCTGGCCATGACTGTTGTTACAACACTTTCCTAGGTTTCTAGGCTTATTCTTGTTGCTAATGATAATGTTACTGTACACTAGCAATGTGCCTTCCTCTAAACTGGACGAACTCATTAACTCCTGGAAATTGTACTTTCATGACTGTCAACAAAAAGTAAACCTTTGTAGGGTAAGTGTGGGTTTTATAATGGGAAACACTCACCTCTGATTGGCTGATCACAGCCTTGATTCAACGTAGAGATTTGCGAGTTTGGTGTTAGGGAGGAATTGGTGGATTGCATTTAGCATCAACACGTGATTGTTTTTTTTCCTTTATCTAGAGTACTTTTGATGCCACAAATATTCAAGAATCATA